>CM025826.1:1081950-1109450 GCA_014673565.1 Sebastes schlegelii | reverse complement strand
AATGAAATCCTGAATATATGGAATGAAACTCTGAGAATATGGAATGAAATCCTGAATATATGGAATGAAACTCTGAGAATATGGAATGAAACTCTGAATATATGGAATGAAACTCTGAATATATGGAATGAAATCCTGAATATATGGAATGAAACGCTGAGAATATGGAATGAAACTCTGAATATATGGAATGAAACTCTGAATATATGGAATGAAATCCTGAATATATGGAATGAAACTCTGAGAATATGGAATGAAATCCTGAATATATGGAATGAACTTTGAATATATTGAATGAAACTCTGAATATATGGAATGAAACTCTGAGAATATGGAATGAAATCCTGAATATATGGAATGAAACTCTGAGAATATGGAATGAAATCCTGAATATATGGAATGAAACTCTGAATATATGGAATGAAATCCTGAATATATGGAATGAAACTCTGAGAATATGGAATGAAATCCTGAATATATGGAATGAAACTCTGAGAATATGGAATGAAACTCTGAATATATGGAATGAAACTCTGAATATATGGAATGAAATCCTGAATATATGGAATGAAACGCTGAGAATATGGAATGAAACTCTGAATATATGGAATGAAACTCTGAATATATGGAATGAAATCCTGAATATATGGAATGAAACTCTGAGAATATGGAATGAAATCCTGAATATATGGAATGAACTTTGAATATATTGAATGAAACTCTGAATATATGGAATGAAACTCTGAGAATATGGAATGAAATCCTGAATATATGGAATGAAACTCTGAGAATATGGAATGGAATCTGACGTCATCACGGCGCTGCTGCTGTCTTGTGTTTTAGGTCATTATATTAATCATAATGAGCCGTCCTCTGAGCAGGACACATAACAAATACATCCATGGTCTGTATGCACGGCCGGCTGTGAGACGAGTGGTCAGGGACCGTCTACGAAGTGCATTGAATATTTTTCCCATATAAATACACCAAAATTATGCAAAAGCACATTTTTCCAAATTAAGCGTTGTATTATATCCAGGAAGAGACCAGTGGTGATGTGTGAAGTGATTTTGGTATCACTACACTGTATAATAGTGGAGTTATTGAATAGTTTTGTAGCAACTCTTTCCGGCGTTGCACTTCGTAGACGGTCCCTGACCACTCGTCTCACAGCGGGCCGCATACTGACCATGGACTAAAGGCTCGTAGTGATTAAAATGAGCTTGTAGCTCGTTGTCTACCTCACTACGGTTAGAAAAGAGCCCTCGTTGGTGCTTTGACTACATTTCGTTTATGAGTTATTGATCCGGGAAGTTTAAATCTGTCAATATTTTTCCAACTTTAGTGAACTAGTTCAGTTCCGCATTGCTCTTCCATGATGCAAAAGTGAATCAAATCAAATCAAATCAAATCAATTTATTTTTGTATAGCGTCAAATCACAACAGAAGTTATCTCAAGACGCTTTATATATAGAGCAGGTCCATGACCGTACACCAGAGTTTAGAGACCCAACAGGATCCACCAAGCGCACTGTGGCCAGGAAAAACTCCCCGATTACTGGGAAGAAACCTGGAGCAGAACCGGGCGCAGGGCGGGCGGCCATCTCCCGAGACCGGCTGGGGGGAGAGATAGATAGAGAGAGAGAGAGAGAGAGAGAGAGAGAGAGAGAGAGAGAGAGAGAGAGAGAGATAGAGAAGCAGCCACAATAGCAGTCTAGCAGCTGTAATAGCTAATACAAGTAGGACTGATAACACAAAACCAATAGTGGTGGATGGAAAAAGTGATAACAACTATCGGAAAGCCAGCACTGTCCAGCATCTGTCCTCAGTACGTCCATGTGTGTTGGTGTGGGACGTCCCTGCGATCGATGCCCGTGCGTTGGTTCCTGCAGCATCAGCATGCTTGCTGGGAGCTCTTGATGTCTTTGGCAGTGATTGAGAAGTGTTATTCTCCAGGCTGCCACATTGTCACTAGGTGTTGGAAATCCCTCGTTAGCATTGGTAGTCCCTCGTACAGACGTAGTTAATTAGGGATGGTAGCAGTTGGTGTCAAGCAGGCACCGACGCGGCAGCAGATGCAGCCACAGTACCGGAGACCACCAAGATCCAGGTGAAACCCCGCTCCAAGTGTACCCCTGCTCCAGGTATAACCTCGCTCCAGGTGTGATCCCGCTCCAGGTATGACCTCGCTCCAGGTGTGACCCCGCTCCATGGTTAGCTGCGAGACAAGGAGGCACAAGGACTCCCGGGAAGGAATGAAGTTAGTAACAACATGGACATGGGACATGAGTATATACAGAAGGAGAGGGGAGCTCAGTGTGTCATAGGAAGTCCCTTATGACAGTGTGTCATAGGAAGTCCCCCGGCAGTCTATGCCTATAGCAGCTTAAGTATAAGCGTTATCAAAGAGGAAAGTCTTTAGCCTACTCTTAAATGTAGAGACGGTGTCTGCCTCCCGGACTGAAACTGGGAGCTGGTTCCAGAGAAGAGGAGCTTGATAGCTGAAGGCTCTTGCTCCCATTCTACTTTTGGAGACTCTAGGAACCTCAAGTAACCCTGCATTCTGTGAGCGCAGTGCTCTAGTGGGGTAGTAGGGTACTATGAGCTCTTTAAGATATGATGGGGCCTGGCCGTTTAGCGCTTTGTAGGTTAGGAGGACGATTTTAAAATCTATTCTGGATTTTACAGGCAGCCAGTGCAGAGAAGCTAATACAGGCGTAATATGATCTCTTTTTCTAGTTCTAGTCAGTACACGTGCTGCAGAATTCTGGATCAACTGGAGAGTCTTAAGAGACTTATTGGAGCAGCCTGATAATAAGGAATTGCAGTAATCGAGTCTAGAGGTAACAAATGCATGGACTAATTTTTCTGCATCATTTTGACACAGGATGTGCCTGATCTTCGCAATGTTACGTAGATGAAAGAAGGCAGTCCGTGAGGTTTGTTTTATGTGAGAGTTAAAGGACATATCCTGGTCGAAGACAACTCCCAGGTTCCTTACGGTGGTGCTGGAGGCCAGGGCAATGCCATCTAAAGTAACTATATCATTAGATAATTTGTTTCGGAGGTGCTCAGGGCCTAATACAATAACTTCAGTTTTGTCTGAGTTTAACATCAGGAAATTGCAGGTCATCCAGGTTTTTATGTCCTTAAGGCATGCTTGAAGTTTAGTTAACTGGTTTGTTTCGTCTCGCTTGATTGATAGATATAATTGGGTATCATCTGCATAACAATGAAAGTTTATGGAGTGTTTTCTAATAACATTGCCTAAGGGAAGCATATATAAGGTAAATAGAATTGGTCCAAGTACAGAACCCTGTGGAACTCCGTGACTAACTTTGGCGTGCATGGAGGACTCATCGTTGACATGTACAAACTGAGATCGATCTGATAAATAGGACTTAAACCAACTTAGTGCAGTTCCTTTAATGCCAATTAAATGTTCCAGTCTTTGTAATAGGATGTGATGGTCAATGGTGTCGAAAGCATGAATAAACTCTTCATCTGTAGAACGGTGTTGAATATGTTTACCAGTATTATTTTGGCCTATGCTACACATATTCACCAGGGTGTTCATTATCTCCTCATTATTTAGGATTACTGATACTAGATTTCATGCTGACTCGCTCATAGTGACACACACGTCCAGCAGCACCAAGAGCTGTACGGATAATGACCTAAAACACAAGACGGCAGCAGCGCCGTGATGACGTCAGATGGAATGAACTCTGAATATATGGAATGAAATCCTGAATATATGGAATGAAACTCTGAGAATATGGAATGAAACTCTGAGAATATGGACTGAAACTCTGAGAATATAGAATGAATCCTGAATATATGCAATGAACTCTGAGAATATGGAATGAAACTCTGAGAATATGGAATGAAACTCTGAGAATATAGAATGAATCCTGAATATATGCAATGAAACTCTGAGAATATGGAATGAAACTCTGAGAATATGGAATGAATCCTGAATATATGGAATGAACTCTGAGAATATGGAATCAAACTCTGAGAATATGGAATGAAACTCTGAGAATATGGAATGAATTCTGAATATATGGAATGAAACTCTGAGAATATGGAATGAACTCTGAATATATGGAATGAAACTCTGAGAATATGGAATGAAACTCTGAGAATATGGAATGAAACTCTGAGAATATGGAATGAAACTCTGAGAATATGGAATGAATCCTGAATATATGGAATGAAACTCTGAGAATATGGAATGAAACTCTGAGAATATGGAATGAATCCTGAATATATGGAATGAACTCTGAGAATATGGAATCAAACTCTGAGAATATGGAATGAAACTCTGAGAATATGGAATGAATTCTGAATATATGGAATGAAATCTGAATATATGGAATGAAGCTCTGAGAATATTGAATGAATTCTGAATATATGGAATGAAATCTGAATATATGGAATGAAGCTCTGACAATATGGAATGAATTCTGAGAATATGGAATGAATTCTGAATATATGGAATGAACTCTGAGAATATGGAATCAAACTCTGAGAATATGGAATGAAACTCTGAGAATATGGAATGAATTCTGAATATATGGAATGAAACTCTGAGAATATGGAATGAAACTCTGAGAATATGGAATGAAACTCTGAGAATATGGAATGAAACTCTGAGAATATGGAATGAATCCTGAATATATGGAATGAAACTCTGAGAATATGGAATGAATCCTGAATATATGGAATGAACTCTGAGAATATGGAATGAAACTCTGAGAATATGGAATGAAACTCTGAGAATATGGAATGAATTCTGAATATATGGAATGAAGCTCTGAGAATATTGAATGAATTCTGAATATATGGAATGAAATCTGAATATATGGAATGAAGCTCTGAGAATATGGAATGAATTCTGAGAATATGGAATGAATCCTGAATATATGGAATGAAACTCTGAGAATATGGAATGAAACTCTGAGAATATGGAATGAAACTCTGAGAATATGGAATGAATTCTGAATATATGGAATGAAACTCTGAGAATATGGAATGAAACTCTGAGAATATGGAATGAAACTCTGAGAATATGGAATGAATCCTGAATATATGGAATGAAACTCTGAGAATATGGAATGAATCCTGAATATATGGAATGAACTCTGAGAATATGGAATGAATCCTGAATATATGGAATGAAACTCTGAGAATATGGAATGAATCCTGAATATATGGAATGAACTCTGAGAATATGGAATCAAACTCTGAGAATATGGAATGAAACTCTGAGAATATGGAATGAATTCTGAATATATGGAATGAAGCTCTGAGAATATTGAATGAATTCTGAATATATGGAATGAAATCTGAATATATGGAATGAAGCTCTGAGAATATGGAATGAATTCTGAGAATATGGAATGAATCCTGAATATATGGAATGAAACTCTGAGAATATGGAATGAAACTCTGAGAATATGGAATGAACTCTGAGAATATGGAATGAAACTCTGAGAATATGGAATGAACTCTGAGAATATGGAATGAACTCTGAGAATATGGAATGAACTCTGAGAATATGGAATGAATTCTGAATATATGGAATGAAATCTGAATATATGGAATGAAACTCTGAGAATATGGAATGAAAGTCATGATATATTGACGGAAATTTGAGAATAATGAATGAAGTCTTAAGAAACCATAATCTATAGTCATATCCTGACATCAGTGATACCTTTCTGAATTCCTTGATGTTACAAAATGGCATCAGATGAAATATTCCAATACTTTGTTGAACTGGAAAACTTTTTTGCAACAGCTGGTAATATTCCGAACGACACAAACCGTTTGGAATCTTTATCCCGTCACCTTGAGGATCATATTTCCATTATTGAGACATTCGTAGTGCTTATGAGTAATCATGTTCAACAAAACCTTGCTGAAAGAAGATTAAGCATCATTCTTGAAGGAATTTACGAGTCCATTCGGGAGATGTCGGCTGAAGTAGACCTTCAGGTGGAAGCTGATATGCAAGTGCATGGTATGGGCACACATTCTGCATCTCAGAGAGGAAGGCCAAGGTAAGTGATATAAATGGAAACAAGTGTATGGGGATGGAGGTTGATGCAGGCCAACTTTAATACATGGTACCTGTACAATCAAGAAGTTGCAAACAAGATTATTAATTCAATGTATTGTGCAGTGGTGGAAAATAACTACATTTACTCATGTACTTTCAAATTTGAGGTACTTGTACCTTACTTGAGTGAGTACTATATTATAGTCAATACCACGGCCAAGTTCAAATTGAACTGTTCAAAAAAATGCTGCCAGCACTTTGAAATTCACTGACAGCGTAGGAGCAGTAGTTTACTGTGATTTTTTTTTTCTACTGTGCCAAACATATGGCCCATCACATTTTATAAAAGGAAAGAATATTTGTCCACTGACTAAAAAGCTATGTTTCCAAGTAACAAGTAAAGGGGAACCTTCATAAAAATGTAGTGTAGTCAAAAGTACAATATTTGTCTTTCAAATGTAGTGGAGTTAAAGTCATAAGCTTCCAAATGTACATCAGTACAGTACTCAAGTAGATGTACTTCATTGCTGTCCACTCCTGAATATAATAGCCTTATAAGCATATTTATTATGAAATCGGCCATTTTGCATAATGAGTACTTTTACTTTTGGTAAAATATATTTTGATACTAATACTTTTGTACTTTTACTTAGGTTACATTTTCAATGCAGGACTTTTACATGTAACAGAGTATTTGTATGCACATTTAACACTTTTTTTTTCTCCTTAAAAGGTACAACATACCAGCTGCTCAGCTGACTCACATGCGGGATTTAGGATTTAGCTGGATGGCCATATCTCAAATGCTGTCTGTAAACATTCGAACACTGTACAACCACAGGACACAACTTGGTTTAGTTGACTATGGGAGTTTCACCAACATTTCAAATGATGATCTTGATCGTCTTCTTACGGAGGTTCTTAGACAAACCCCTGGCTCAGGAGAGACTTACATCACTGGCAGTTTGAGAGGGAGAGGGATCAGAGTTCAGCGATGGCGAGTGCGAGAGCGATTAAGAACAGTAGATCCAGTGGGAAGAGCCTTAAGAGGACGAAGGGCAATTCAACGGAGGGTCTACAATGTCTCTGTCCCAAATCAAGTGTGGTAGGTGTTGTTTTGTAAATTTGATTAACATTTCAGTCATTACTCCCGAGCTGGTCAATGAAGCAAGTAATGAAGATTGATGTAAGAATTTTGAGGACCAAAACTATGATAAATAAATAAATAATATGCCATCATGGTGATGCAATTTTCATGTGATTTAGGTGTTACGCTGATACCCTATAATATTTTTAAAACATCAACCTATATTACCTCATTGTTATCAGGTTATTAACCCATTAATGCTGCCATATTATCATTTTTTTAATCCAAGTATTGCACTGATATAACCATTTTTTTTAGCCGGTTAACATATTGTTACCAAAATATTACTTTACTATTAATAAATAGTTTTGCCTCATTGCTATCTTTGTGTTTCCCCCATTATTACCCTTTGTTTTTGGTCCCTTATTACCCTGTTACATAAATTTCAGTCTAATAATACCCAGATATACCCATTGTTAATACCAAGCTATTATCTGGTTATTACTTTGTTGATTACATAGTATTACAAATTATTACTTCACTATGTTATTATAGAGTTGTAATGTAAAATGCTACCTTATACACTTTTGTAAGAAGTAGAAAAGGCCTGATAGAAAAAAAGTAGGACAGCAAAGCCAAAGAAGTTATATTTGTATGTACATCCAGTGTGGTTTACAATAATAATAATAATAATAATAATAATAAATGTATTCTTATTCCAGGCATATGGATACAAACCACAAGTTAAATCCATGGGGATTTGTGTTCCACGGAGGAGTTGATGGCTATAGTCGCTGCATCACCTACCTGAGATGTTGCACAGACAACAGAGCGTCAACTGCCGTGCAACTTTTCCAGGATGCTGTTCATCGATTTGGACTCCCACATCATGTCAGGGGTGATGCTGGTAGTGAGAATATGGATGTTGCACGCTTTATGATTGAAAATCGAGGGGCAAACAGAGGAAGTTTTATGGTTGGACGTAGTGTCCATAATCAAAGAATTGAAAGATTGTGGAGAGAGGTAAACAGGGTGGTGTCAGCATACTTCAAAGACCTTTTCCTCTTTATGGAAAATGTTGACATTTTAGATAGCACTGACCCACTTCACATTAGGGCTCTTCACCATGTTTACCTTCCAAGAATAAACAGATCTGTGGATGAGTTTGTAAGCCAGTGGAACCACCACAGCTTAAGGACAATGGACAGTAGGTTCCCACTGCAACTGTGGACAGTTGGAATGCTCCAACTTCCTCAGCATCAAAGACCAGTCAATCATTTTCATGTGCAACGCCCTTATGATTACCAACAGTGGGACGTTGAGTTAAGGCCAATTGATCCCTTGATTGACGATGGAAATCATGGGATAGAACTTTTTTTCACAGCATATAACCTGCTTCAAAGAAATACTTAGTCTGCTAAGTAATTTGTTGTTTGCTGTTCATCATGTGGCACTGATAGACACTAAAAGGACAAAAAGCCAGAACATGCAAAGCAGGAACATAGAACCCTTTATTTTTAGAAAGCTTTACCAAAACCTTTAGATCAAGGGTGCCCAAACTTTTCCCTTGGAGGGCCAAAACTGGAACTCAATGTTTTCACACTGTGTTTTACATAGTATGTTATGTACAATATGTTTTACATTTTTAGAATAGGCAAAAATAACATGTATACTGCATTCAAAAAACTGCATGTCTGTAAAGGGGAGACTCGTGGGTACCCATAGAACCCATTTTCAGCCACATATCTTGAGGTCAGAGGTCAAGGAGACACCTTGACAAATGGCCATGCCAGTTTTCCCTTGCCAAAATTGAACCCAACTTTAGCGTGTTAGCCTCATGGAAGAACAAAAGTAAATAACAACAACAAAAAACAACTCAACATAACCCTAGCTCTACATTGCGTCTTACGCTCTTCCAAATCCCGGGGCATTGCGTATTCCGAAATCCATATTAGATTTGAATGCAGTGTATGTGGTATGAACTGGAATGCGAAGAATTATCTCGCAAGTATTCATCCATCCATCTGCAACCGCTTATCCCGTTAGGGGTCGCGGGGGGGGGCTGGAGCCGATCCCAGCCGACATTGGGCGAAGGCGGGGTACACCCTGGACAGGTCACCAGTCCATCACAGGGCTGACACATAGAGACAGACAACCATCCAACACTCACATTCACACCTACGGGCAATTTAGAGTCAACAATTAACCTAACCTGCATGTGTTTGGACTGTGGGAGGAAACCGGAGTACCCGGAGAAAACCCACGCTAACACGGGGAGAACATGCAAACTCCACACAGAAGGGCCCCAAGCCAGATTTGAACCTGCAACCCTCTAGCTGTGAGGCGCCAGTGCTAACCACTGCACCACCGTGCAGCCCATCTCGCAAGTATTGGCCAATGGAAATCGGGAGTTGGTGATGAACTCCAGGCGTGGCCTTGGAGAGAAACCCAGAGCTGGAATGCTGTAAGAGGATTAAATACTTGACAAATCTCCCTTTAAGGTTCATTTTGAACAGATAAAAAATGTGTGAATAATTTGCGATTAATAACAATTAAATATTTGTATCAATTGACAAACCTAATTTAATTGTAATTTCAATGTATTTATGGTACATATAAACCACTGGTTCCCAACCTGAGGGTCCCGACCCCCATTAAGGGTCGCCAAAGCTTCACAGGGGGGCTGCATCTATCTGCATTTAATTCATTTCTGTGAAAAGAATCATCAAAAATCTTTTTTATAATTATTATTTTCAAGGTTTGGATTATTATTTAAGATATAATGTATTTAATATGATCCCATCATCAAAAATCACTAATTTACACAAACATCCTGTAGTTATTGTGTTCACTATTTGAGTTAATTGACCGGTTTATCAGTTGTTATTGTTATGCATTAAATATAATATTACATATTCATAAAATATGTCACTTAGTCACTCTACTCAATGATAGAAATGAGGTCCCTTAAAGGTGCTCCGCAATTCGGAGCATTTCTATCTCCTCATCACGGCTCTCACCATGGCGACGGCTAACGGTGCTAGCAGTGAAAACAACAGCGACAGTGCTGACAGAACTAACAGTGTTAACTTGGGGGGTAACTGGAGGGTGGGTGCTACGCTCCCACAAATACGCCGTAGGTCGGGACGATGTCATCAGCTGTAACCGCCGTATGAGAGCAGTGCTGAGCGGCGGCCATGAGCTAGCCAGTGAGGCACGCTCACATGCACTAAAAGCACAGAGAAGCTCTAAATCCAACACACACAGAGGGAGAGAGGCTTCAATCTCTGCAAAATTTCAACGTGCCTGAAGGAAAACAACCAATCACAGCCGAGAAATCTCTACAGCAGCTGTCAATCACTGCTCGCAAAACTCAAACAGTCAAACTAGGCAGCGCTGATCAAATACGAATCAATGTGCTGTTACTGCAATGCCTATTTCTCTCCTTAAATGTTTTCAGAAACATCTTGTAGTGTGCCGTTTAGCTGTAAAATGAGAAAGTTTGCTCTGGCTGGCGGGCGGTGCTTGGTATTGGCACGAGTGTTTTTAACATGGCGGCCGTGTCACAGACTTTCTCATTTTATGGCTTAACGGTACACTACAAGATGTTTCTGAAGACATTTGAGGCATCTGCCCCTCCAGGCCTTGAACCCTAAATAATGTCTTATATTGAAACATTGTGCCAAATGCCAAACTTACATTCAGCATCCTGAAGATAGTCCTGCCAGAAAGCCTGGTTCCGGCACTCTTCTTGGAATGCATTACTCCCTCTTTCGGAGTGAATGATCTGGAAGAGATTCTCCATATCAGCCGCTGTCAAACCCTTTTCAGCCTTCACGAAAAGGCACTTCAACTGTAGAGGGTATCTCTGAAGAGCATCTAGGACACCTAGAGACGTTAAGCCATCTCTGAACCTAGTAAAAAGGAAACAAATTGTAATATGTAGGTCAAGTGAATTAGAAACTGTGGTGTTTTTTCCTTGTCTAATATAGTGAGGACCCACAATGAATTCCAGACTAAATAAATTATACTTTCACTTACACTGGTGCACTAAAAAATGGAACTCTACATCCATCATAAAATGTGATCGTATACTGTGGTAACATAGTTTGTGTGGTAGCAACTCAAAACTAAGCTTTTTTTCTTGTATCCGTTTTCCTCTTTCATCTCTTGTATATCCACCATGTTACCACCACAAAACTAGCATTTGTTTGTATGCAAAGGTAAAATTATGGTATGTGCTCGGACATAAACATACCTTTCAAAAGCTGCTCGGGTCCGCTGGAGGACATACCAGTGAGCCAAGTCCAAAGCAGTCTCTTGTTTGTTTCCCAGTATTATGTGAACATTGTGACCCGCCAGACTGATCAAGCTGGCTGCCTGTGCAACTGCATCTTGCAACTGTGATTCAGTCTCAGCCTGTAAGATCTAAACATATCAAAATAACATTAGGATATGAAGATAGTACATCTTTACGGACTATTATTTAGAATTAAGATATACAATTGTTAGCTTTACTGTTTAACTTGTGTGTTAATGGGTGCATGCAAAATGAAAAGTTTCTAAATACGATAGAATCAAAAGGAAAATATGCTCACCGATTGCACCTGTGATCTTGTTTCTTCATCAGTAATATGTTCAGTTGTGACCTTCACATTGTCTGGACCCTTTTGGAGACACTCATACAAGAGTTCAGACAGGAAACATGGACTCTGTCCCCCATGGGCAATTGACATTGCCATGATCTGGCCAGCATAGAAGTATCCATTGTCTTTCATCGCTGTTATCAAATGAAATTAAACACACATCACATCACATGTCAAATGGTTACATCAAAAAGAATGTTTATGTCACAATGCCATCAATCTGTGTGAGAATAGAGAACTCAGGTTCATTTTTTATGCAAAATTCCCTTTCCAAAAAAGTATTGTAGATACAAAATGTATTGATCCAAATAGTGGCTTCTTACAGCAATATTAATTAATCCAACCATAAGTACCTTTGGAGTTGCATGTGAGGACTTTAGCATTAGGTGGACCCTCAAAGATGCCAATTTTGTCCTTGATTTCATGTAGACAGAGTCGAGAAAACTCCCGAGTGGGTCCTCCATTGTCCACAGCCCCCTCAGATATTCCATAGTCATCAGTAAACTTGACATGTACCTTCTTCTCAGGTGAAAAATTGGATCTGGCCATGGCTCTGCATGCTCCATCCCACACATTTCTTCTTATGATATTGAAGCGTACAGTGCTGTCAGTATTTACTCTAGAGCCAATCCGTTCCATTATTCTCTCCAAAGTCATCTTTAAATCACTGAAACAATAATAAACAATAAAACAAATACAACGTAATTACTGCCAATGGTAATAACTCGCCAACTGAACTAAAATTTAACATCCACTAGATTGTAATTCATTCAATCTTCATTAATTTATTGAAATCTATTTTAGAAAGAAGCAGAGTTTTACTTGTTTCTAGCTTTTCCAGAATTATTTAACCTACTGATATATCGCACATACGTGCAAACTGCAAAGAGTAACAGAATCATTTTCAACACTGACAATTGCCTCCATCCAAAAACACATTGACAAACCACAAAATCTCACACACACATCAAATGTAATGTATGTTATAGCATGGGTAATCTTCACAAAATTTCACACTATGATTTAAAAAAAAAATTGACAAAATGACCACAGAAATGATTTGATATCCGATAAAGAAAAAAATCTATATTGTGAATACATAAATATATATATTTCTGACCCATTTAGGTTGCAGCTTGCTTACGCATCTTGCTACCAATCTAAATAATAGTTTTTACTATCGTGCATTACAATTTAAGTAATTACATTTTATATAATATCTTCTACTGACCTCTCGCTTGCGCTGGCATCTAAAGACCTTGAAATGGCTTCCTGGAGATCAGGGTCATCAGAGAGGTATTCTTCTTCAAACAGGTCAAGGTATGTACTACAAAAAAAAAAATCTATATTTTATAATGGACAATGTAAAGGTACAAATATATGATATTGACACAGACGTGTGGACAGTGCATTATTAAGTGTGTAAAAATGGGGGCACAATCATCTAGTATCAAGTAAATCTAATCTAATACAAAACTGTACTAAAATAAGGTAAATAAGGCTCACTGTTATAAAGCCCAGGTCATGAAAAGAGAGAAAAATGTCAAAAAGAAAAAAAAAAGATGTACCTGTAGGATGTGCTGGATGAACTATTCCCAGATGGGTTGTGTGGGATCATGGGACACACCAGAGGTGTTATTAGCAGAGAACAAATGTGTGTCACCACTGGCATTGACAGTGGGACCAATCGACAAGCCATGGGTGTTGCCACTTGAGATGATAGAAGTTCCACTGGACACGGTGAGAGTCTCATCAATAGTGATGACAGGAGCACTAGTGGACACGGTGAGAGTCTCATCAATAGTGATGACAGGACACGGTGAGAGTCTCATCAATAGTGATGACAGGACACGGTGAGAGTCTCATCAATAGTGATGACAGGAGCACTAGTGGACACGGTGAGAGTCTCATCAATAGTGATGACAGGAGCACTAGTGGACACGGTGAGGGTGTCAGCTGAGATGGAAGGTGCATCGGTGCAAATGTCTTGGGTGGCAACACACCAGATAACTTGATCATCACTGGAGATGGAAGGGGTATTACTGAAGAGGAACTGGGCCTCAACAGTGGAGTTGGCTGAAATGTGAGGCACATAATAATAGGTTAACGTTTAACTTTTTCAGTAACATTTATCTTATATGAGAGTGAGCATCAGAACACATCTTAAGCTTGTACAATGCATGTATTAAGTGATAGATTAAAATAAGTATAACCTCTATTTTTCTGAACAAAATATTACTTAAAATAAATTTTAGTCTGGTTTAAAAAAGACTTTACATAACTAAATAGTGTAAACAAAAAAAGAAAAATACAGAACATGTCACAATCTGCCTCTCTGTTCCTCCCTCCGGCCACATTCCCACCTCATATCACTGCCATTCTCTTCCTGTCCATCAGATGCCCTCGGACTTTCCCTCCTTTCCCCATCACCTGACTGCCACACCTGTTCTCACTTCCCTCATCAACCCTGCAGTTACCTGACCTTCCCTGCCCACCTGTTTCCACTTTTCTCATCAGTCCTGCGATTACTTAACCGGCCCTTTCAGACTCATTCCTTGTCAGTTTGCCAAAGTTACAATGTTGGCTTCTTGGCTTGTGTTTTTGATTTGGAGCTTCTGTTACCTGGGTCCCATTTGAAGCAGGTTTAACAAACTGTGTGTAAACCTGAACTCTGAGTTGACTAATCCTGAGGTGCCAGGGCCCTGTTACAGAAAGCTGGTTTAGTGAAAACTCTGAGTTAGTTAACCCAGAGATGAGGGAAACTGTGGGTATTAAGTTCTGGAAAGAGAGATAACTTAAACTGTGGGTCAGTTACAGTGGTAACATTTACATTCTTTTTGCAAGTGGAAGTTCTTCTTTTATATAAATAAATAAGTCAGTTGATGTCAGCTGTCACTGATGGAATAATTCCTATAATATTGTAGATCATATCAATATTGTATGTTAACATTTCTAAGTGAGCAGGATGGTGGTGCAGCTGCAGAATGGAGTTTGAAAGTTAAATAGGCTACGTATAGAACAGGTTTTAACAGCATTTCACTGACTGTGTTTAAATTGACTACATTTGTTGAAGTAGCTGAAATAAAGTCACTGAATGCTGTTGAGCCGAGACCCAAAGATGTCTACAATTTAAAATCTACTCTATTCAACCCTTAAATCCCCAAACACATTAAATAATCTGGATTCAGATTATGAGTTTACAATCATGTCTCTCACTTTGATATATATTTTCCATCTTTAGTTGCTGGCTCCTGTGTTTTGTCCCTCTCAGATTAAAGCTGAACAAATAGATGCTACAGCCCAATACACAATCGGATTCCACCGCTTTATCATCCATTAAAGCTACAGTCCGTCACTTTGAGCAAATACGGCCGGCCCGGCTATGTCAACAAAGCAAAGAGAATCTGATTCCAACACACACAGAGGGAGAGAGACTTCATTCTGCTCAGGTAGACATTACTCCTCTATATCTAAAAAATCCTCCTGCTGCCTCCTCTATCTGCATTTGGCTCCAATCCCAATTACCCTGCACAACCAGTCATGACAGAACCAACATCATTTAAACTTCTTTGCATGAATGTAGATAAAAATATTTACCACATTTGTCAGTGTCCGATATTTCTGAGACATCACGGCTGTTTGTATGGCTACTGTCCTCATCAGAATATGACTGTCAATTGAAGCAGATAAACACAACAAACTTAATGGATCTAATACACTATGACAACATAACAATGTAACAATCTTTTTAATTATGTCAGGATACTACAAATAACAGTGTTTAAAGACATCCAGTGTAAACAGTATCGCCATTGTCATGTAACTGAAAAGCACTACTTACGGATTCTTTTTCCTCACTTAAAATGACCTTGTCGGGCCTGACATAGATGGACTTCTGATGAAACAGTTTTTTTGACAAGGGCTCCACTCAAAGTCTGATTGGAGGTAAGGGATGGCTCAAGTAGTTTGTTGTGGCATGGCATCAAGATCTGTAACCTGAGGAAATGACAAGCACACTGTATATGAAACATTTGTTAAAGCTAAAATACTACACTAAAGTACATGGAAAGCTTTTAATTCCAATACATAATTTATGTGCACACAGAAATTTATATTCTGTCAGTTTTTCAGTTAGTCTGTTCAACTAACTTGAACACACTTCGAATTAACCTTATAACAGTGGGCTATATATCATGTTATTATTGCAAAAATACAAATACCATAAAACATACATATCATGATCAAAAGCTTACCTGCATCCCTCCACAATTGGCTGGAAGGCCGCCATAATTGCCTGCATTACTTTGTCGGAGTCCCAGTCACAGCCAAATCCCAAGGCAGATTTGATATGTCCATTTTCAAAAAGCCAAGCTTTCCTGGCACGCCTTGGCACATCTGTATATGTATGGTCTGGCAGGAGAATTACCTCTCTGGTGAATGGATGAGCCACAGAACTGCTTAACTGCCCATGGAACCTTAGAAACATTAAAGAAAATCAAACCATTGTAACGGACTGGGTGGAGTGGGGTCAACTGTTAAGTTAAAAGTTCTGTTTCTGTAGTTAGTCAGGTTTACATGATGTCAGCGTACATAGCATTGACAGTGATTTGTGGAGATAGCCACCTGTGATTGGCCGAGGCTTTAGGAGGGAGGGTTGTTGTTGTCCCTGTTAGTTTGTAGGTTGTGTGAGAACGAGAAGGTAGCATTAGCAACAGCATTTACGCTGTAAAAGAGTTAGCTTTGTTGTTTTGGTGTGGTTCCGGCCCACAGTAACCTGTGTTCAAGCTGAGGAATAAAGTACCAGCGAAACCAGTTCCTGTCTCGTAGCTTCATTGACCAGGGTCGCTACACTATATTCAATTACATTACACACTGTAAACACATGTACATTATCCACTAATACATTTATATAGGCTACATTAAACGTGTAGGCTGATATATATTCACTTATCTTTTCCTGTTCACAAACAGCAGTGAATTTATTTTAAACAGCAGTTTAGTTATCTTGTGGCTGAAATGTGTCTTACCATGCTACACAATTAAATTCTGTAACTTCATACTTTACTGCAATGTTATTAAAAATACAGTGACTACAGCGGTGATTTGCACCAATGCAAATGATTTTGAAATGTAGGCTATAGGCTATCATACCAGTGTTACTACATAACGTAGGACAATCATTTAAAAACGTTACTAATATTACTGCAAAAAAGAAGGCAACAGCTGAATGCAGCGCAAATGACTGTTGAGAAATGTTAGCTAGATGGAGTATATGGGACTAGACGGCTGTTATAAGCCACCACACTATGTTGACCTTACAGAACAGGGGAGTTGCTGGTCTACCGCTGCCTCGATCGGTCAGCTTGTTTTGTGTTATTGTGTGACTTTGGTGTTTTAAATGGTTAGTTTGGATCAGAACTAACCATTTACCACAACACAAAAGTCACACAATATTCTTTAAAAGACCGAAGTAACCTGGCAACAGTAAAATGAATATTTTTGTCAGTAGAGTCTAGCTCTTTAAAGAGAGCGATATTCCTGGTTAAACTATCTTTAACGTCATTTCAAATGCATCCAATTCTAGTGTTACCTCTTGTTCCTTGGGCCCCTTCGAGTGAACGGGCGAAGGTTGTAGATGGGGGCTGCTGCGGGGGGCATCTGTGAAGTTGAAGGCGTGTTCCTCTCTGTACTAACGCTGAGAAGGGGCGCTGTTGGACCACTTTGGTTAAAGTTAGCCTGATGAACGGGAACTGCCTGGCCTGTGAGGCTCATCCCTGCATTCGGTCTTCCACGATGAAAAAGTGAATAAACTCTTCATCTGTAGAACGGTATTGAATATGGTTACTAGTACTATTTTGGCCCGTGGTACACGCATTGGCCAGGGTGTTCATTATCTCCTCATTACTGAGGATTGCTGACACTAGATTTCGTGCTGTCTCACTCATAGTTACACACGTCTTGCAGCAACAACATCTGTACTGATAATGACTTAAAACACAAGATGGCAGCATGACCTTGATGACGTCAGATTTCATTCCATATATTCAGGGTTCATTCAATATTCTCAAATTTCACATTATTTATATATATAATAATTTCCTGAACGGCTTGCCATAATAGGTATATAGATAGATAGATAGATAGATGGATAGATAAATAGATATATAGATAGATAGATAGATGGATAGATAGATATATAGTTTGATAGATAGATAGATGGATATAGTTTGATAGATAGATGGATGGATGGATAGATAGATAGATAGATAGATAGATAGATAGATGGATGGATAGATAGATAGATGGATAGATAGATAGATAGGTATATAGATAGATAGATAGATAGTTTGATAGATAGATAGATAGATATATAGTTTGATAGATAGATAGATGGATGGATGGATAGATAGATAGATAGATAGATAGATAGATAGATAGATAGATGGATAGATGAACAGATCTGAGACCAGCCTTCAGACAGTATGTGTCGACGTGTTGTGTCCAGCAGAGGGCAGCAGCTTCATGGACATTTAAACACAATAAGTACTCTGATAATACACACTGAGTACAAACAGAGGAACAATAAAGTTACACTCTTATCTACGAACTGGTACTAGTCCTGGACCAGAAAAGTCTAAGTGTACTTGGCTTATGCCGACAAGTATACAGAAAAGTTTATGGAAAAATATAAGTATATTTGGCTAAGTACTATAAGTTCACTTAAAGAAAACTTACAAGTGTACTTTCAGTGAAAACTATAAAACTAGAAGTATTGTCCTGCTGGTGATGAAGAGGTGGTTATAGTTCTGCTGGTGATGAAGAGGTGGTTATAGTTCTGCTGGTGATGAAGAGGTGGTTATAGTTCTGCTGGTGATGAAGAGGTGGTTATAGTTCTGCTGGTGATGAAGAGGTGGTTATTGTTCTGCTGGTGATGAAGAGCTGGTTATTGTTCTGCTGATGATGAAGAGGTGGTTATTGTTCTGCTGGTGATGAAGAACTGGTTATAGTTCTGCTGGTGATGAAGAGGTGGTTATAGTTCTGCTGGTGATGAAGAGCTGGTTATTGTTCTGCTGATGATGAAGAGGTGGTTATTGTTCTGCTGGTGATGAAGAACTGGTTATAGTTCTGCTGGTGATGAAGAGGTGGTTATAGTTCTGCTGGTGATGAAGAGCTGGTTATTGTTCTGCTGGTGATGAAGAGGTGGTTATAGTTCTGCTGGTGATGAAGAGGTGGTTATAGTTCTGCTGGTGATGAAGAGGTGGTTATTGTTCTGCTGGTGATGAAGAGCTGGTTATTGTTCTGCTGATGATGAAGAGGTGGTTATTGTTCTGCTGGTGATGAAGAACTGGTTATAGTTCTGCTGGTGATGAAGAGCTGGTTATAGTTCTGCTGGTGATGAAGAGCTGGTTATTGTTCTGCTGATGATGAAGAGGTGGTTATTGTTCTGCTGGTGATGAAGAACTGGTTATAGTTCTGCTGGTGATGAAGAGGTGGTTATAGTTCTGCTGGTGATGAAGAGCTGGTTATTGTTCTGCTGGTGATGAAGAGGTGGTTATAGTTCTGCTGGTGATGAAGAGGTGGTTATAGTTCTGCTGGTGATGAAGAGGTGGTTATTGTTCTGCTGGTGATGAAGAGCTGGTTATTGTTCTGCTGATGATGAAGAGGTGGTTATTGTTCTGCTGGTGATGAAGAACTGGTTATAGTTCTGCTGGTGATGAAGAGGTGGTTATAGTTCTGCTGGTGATGAAGAGGTGGTTATTGTTCTGCTGGTGATGAAGAGGTGGTTATTGTTCTGCTGGTGATGAAGAACTGGTTATAGTTCTGCTGGTGATGAAGAGGTGGTTATAGTTCTGCTGGTGATGAAGAGGTGGTTATAGTTCTGCTGGTGATGAAGAGGTGGTTATAGTTCTGCTGGTGATGAAGAGGTGGTTATAGTTCTGCTGGTGATGAAGAGCTGGTTATAGTTCTGCTGGTGATGAAGAGGTGGTTATAGTTCTGCTGGTGATGAAGAGCTGGTTATAGTTCTGCTGATGATGAAGAGCTGGTTATAGTTCTGCTGATGATGAAGAGGTGGTTATAGTTCTGCTGGTGATGAAGAGGTGGTTATAGTTCTGCTGGTGATGAAGAGGTGGTTATAGTTCTGCTGGTGATGAAGAGGTGGTTATAGTTCTGCTGGTGATGAAGAGCTGGTTATTGTTCTGCTGGTGATGAAGAGGTGGTTATAGTTCTGCTGGTGATGAAGAGCTGGTTATAGTTCTGCTGGTGATGAAGAGGTGGTTATAGTTCTGCTGGTGATGAAGAGCTGGTTATAGTTCTGCTGGTGATGAAGAGCTGGTTATAGTTCTGCTGATGATGAAGAGCTGGTTATAGTTCTGCTGGTGATGAAGAGCTGGTTATAGTTCTGCTGATGATGAAGAGGTGGTTATAGTTCTGCTGATGATGAAGAGGTGGTTATAGTTCTGCTGGTGATGAAGAGCTGGTTATAGTTCTGCTGGTGATGAAGAGCTGGTTATAGTTCTGCTGATGATGAAGAGCTGGTTATAGTTCTGCTGGTGATGAAGAGGTGGTTATAGTTCTGCTGGTGATGAAGAGCTGGTTATTGTTCTGCTGGTGATGAAGAGGTGGTTATAGTTCTGCTGGTGATGAAGAGCTGGTTATAGTTCTGCTGGTGATGAAGAGGTGGTTATAGTTCTGCTGGTGATGAAGAGCTGGTTATAGTTCTGCTGGTGATGAAGAGCTGGTTATAGTTCTGCTGATGATGAAGAGCTGGTTATAGTTCTGCTGGTGATGAAGAGGTGGTTATAGTTCTGCTGGTGATGAAGAGCTGGTTATAGTTCTGCTGGTGATGAAGAGCTGGTTATTGTTCTGCTGGTGATGAAGAGCTGGTTATAGTTCTGCTGGTGATGAAGAGCTGGTTATAGTTCTGCTGGTGATGAAGAGGTGGTTATAGTTCTGCTGGTGATGAAGAGGTGGTTATAGTTCTGCTGGTGATGAAGAGGTGGTTATAGTTCTGCTGGTGATGAAGAGCTGGTTATAGTTCTGCTGGTGATGAAGAGGTGGTTATAGTTCTGCTGGTGATGAAGAGCTGGTTATAGTTCTGCTGGTGATGAAGAGCTGGTTATTGTTCTGCTGGTGATGAAGAGCTGGTTATAGTTCTGCTGGTGATGAAGAGCTGGTTATAGTTCTGCTGGTGATGAAGAGGTGGTTATAGTTCTGCTGGTGATGAAGAGGTGGTTATAGTTCTGCTGGTGATGAAGAGGTGGTTATAGTTCTGCTGGTGATGAAGAGGTGGTTATAGTTCTGCTGGTGATGAAGAGGTGGTTATAGTTCTGCTGGTGATGAAGAGCTGGTTATAGTTCTGCTGATGATGAAGAGGTGGTTATAGTTCTGCTGGTGATGAAGAGCTGGTTATAGTTCTGCTGATGATGAAGAGGTGGTTATAGTTCTGCTGGTGATGAAGAGCTGGTTATAGTTCTGCTGATGATGAAGAGGTGGTTATAGTTCTGCTGGTGATGAAGAGCTGGTTATAGTTCTGCTGGTGATGAAGAGCTGGTTATTGTTCTGCTGGTGATGAAGAGCTGGTTATAGTTCTGCTGGTGATGAAGAGGTGGTTATAGTTCTGCTGGTGATGAAGAGGTGGTTATAGTTCTGCTGGTGATGAAGAGGTGGTTATTGTTCTGCTGGTGATGAAGAGCTGGTTATTGTTCTGCTGGTGATGAAGAGCTGGTTATAGTTCTGCTGGTGATGAAGAGCTGGTTATAGTTCTGCTGGTGATGAAGAGGTGGTTATAGTTCTGCTGGTGATGAAGAGGTGGTTATAGTTCTGCTGATGATGAAGAGGTGGTTATAGTTCTGCTGATGATGAAGAGGTGGTTATAGTTCTGCTGGTGATGAAGAACTGGTTATAGTTCTGCTGGTGATGAAGAGCTGGTTATAGTTCTGCTGGTGATGAAGAGGTGGTTATTGTTCTGCTGGTGATGAAGAGCTGGTTATAGTTCTGCTGGTGATGAAGAGGTGGTTATTGTTCTGCTGGTGATGAAGAGCTGGTTATAGTTCTGCTGATGATGAAGAGGTGGTTATAGTTCTGCTGATGATGAAGAGCTGGTTATTGTTCTGCTGGTGATGAAGAGGTGGTTATAGTTCTGCTGGTGATGAAGAGGTGGTTATAGTTCTGCTGATGATGAAGAGGTGGTTATAGTTCTGCTGATGATGAAGAGGTGGTTATAGTTCTGCTGGTGATGAAGAGCTGGTTATAGTTCTGCTGGTGATGAAGAGCTGGTTATAGTTCTGCTGGTGATGAAGAGGTGGTTATTGTTCTGCTGGTGATGAAGAGCTGGTTATAGTTCTGCTGGTGATGAAGAGGTGGTTATAGTTCTGCTGGTGATGAAGAGGTGGTTATAGTTCTGCTGGTGATGAAGAGGTGGTTATAGTTCTGCTGGTGATGAAGAGGTGGTTATAGTTCTGCTGGTGATGAAGAGCTGGTTATAGTTCTGCTGGTGATGAAGAGGTGGTTATTGTTCTGCTGGTGATGAAGAGGTGGTTATAGTTCTGCTGGTGATGAAGAGCTGGTTATTGTTCTGCTGGTGATGAAGAGCTGGTTATTGTTCTGCTGATGATGAAGAGGTGGTTATAGTTCTGCTGGTGATGAAGAGGTGGTTATTGTTCTGCTGGTGATGAAGAGGTGGTTATAGTTCTGCTGGTGATGAAGAGCTGGTTATAGTTCTGCTGGTGATGAAGAGGTGGTTATAGTTCTGCTGGTGATGAAGAGCTGGTTATAGTTCTGCTGATGATGAAGAGGTGGTTATTGTTCTGCTGGTGATGAAGAGGTGGTTATAGTTCTGCTGGTGATGAAGAGCTGGTTATTGTTCTGCTGGTGATGAAGAGCTGGTTATAGTTCTGCTGGTGATGAAGAGGTGGTTATTGTTCTGCTGGTGATGAAGAGGTGGTTATAGTTCTGCTGGTGATGAAGAGCTGGTTATAGTTCTGCTAATGATGAAGAGGTGGTTATAGTTCTGCTGGTGATGAAGAGGTGGTTATAGTTCTGCTGGTGATGAAGAGCTGGTTATAGTTCTGCTGATGATGAAGAGGTGGTTATAGTTCTGCTGGTGATGAAGAGCTGGTTATAGTTCTGCTGGTGATGAAGAGGTGGTTATAGTTCTGCTGGTGATGAAGAGCTGGTTATAGTTCTGCTGGTGATGAAGAGCTGGTTATTGTTCTGCTGGTGATGAAGAGCTGGTTATTGTTCTGCTGGTGATGAAGAGCTGGTTATTGTTCTGCTGGTGATGAAGAGGTGGTTATAGTTCTGCTGATGATGAAGAGCTGGTTATTGTTCTGCTGGTGATGAAGAGGTGGTTATTGTTCTGCTGGTGATGAAGAGCTGGTTATTGTTCTGCTGGTGATGAAGAGGTGGTTATAGTTCTGCTGATGATGAAGAGGTGGTTATAGTTCTGCTGGTGATGAAGAGGTGGTTATAGTTCTGCTGGTGATGAAGAGGTGGTTATAGTTCTGCTGATGATGAAGAGGTGGTTATAGTTCTGCTGGTGATGAAGAGGTGGTTATAGTTCTGCTGGTGATGAAGAGGTGGTTATAGTTCTGCTGGTGATGAAGAGCTGGTTATAGTTCTGCTGGTGATGAAGAGCTGGTTATAGTTCTGCTAATGATGAAGAGGTGGTTATAGTTCTGCTGGTGATGAAGAGGTGGTTATAGTTCTGCTGGTGATGAAGAGGTGGTTATAGTTCTGCTGGTGATGAAGAGGTGGTTATAGTTCTGCTGGTGATGAAGAACTGGTTATAGTTCTGCTGGTGATGAAGAGCTGGTTATAGTTCTGCTAATGATGAAGAGGTGGTTATAGTTCTGCTGGTGATGAAGAGGTGGTTATAGTTCTGCTGGTGATGAAGAGGTGGTTATAGTTCTGCTGGTGATGAAGAGCTGGTTATAGTTCTGCTGGTGATGAAGAGGTGGTTATAGTTCTGCTGATGATGAAGAGGTGGTTATTGTTCTGCTGGTGATGAAGAGGTGGTTATAGTTCTGCTGGTGATGAAGAGCTGGTTATAGTTCTGCTGGTGATGAAGAGGTGGTTATAGTTCTGCTGGTGATGAAGAGCTGGTTATAGTTCTGCTGGTGATGAAGAGCTGGTTATAGTTCTGCTGGTGATGAAGAGGTGGTTATAGTTCTGCTGGTGATGAAGAGGTGGTTATAGTTCTGCTGGTGATGAAGAGCTGGTTATAGTTCTGCTGGTGATGAAGAGCTGGTTATAGTTCTGCTGGTGATGAAGAGCTGGTTATTGTTCTGCTGGTGATGAAGAGGTGGTTATAGTTCTGCTGGTGATGAAGAGCTGGTTATAGTTCTGCTGGTGGTCCTCCGGTGAGGCTGAAGGGGTTAAATGTTTCTCCTGCTGAGGAGGTCTAATGTCTTTAACAGAATCTCTGCTCTCTGGATGTTAATAAGGTGAGAAGTGAGCGACTCCCACGTCGAGCTCTAAATGAGAACCATGCTGTAACAGAGCGTGAGTCAGCTGACAGACGGCGATCCCAGGACGGTCCGGCCTGGTCCACGTTGATGGAAGTGAGAACATGTCTAAGTATTAAGATATTCTCTCGTTAATGAAGCTTGATTTCATTATTATTTTATAACCTCGGAGGTGGCCTCTAACCCAGGACTGGATCCTCCTCCTTACTGGAATCAGATCACGTGACACATTTCTGGCCGTGATCTCATTGAACATCACATAACGGCGTCCTCCGCCTGCTTCCTGTTGGTGGACTTGGGACAGTCCGACTCTGCTGCTGGGTGAACAATGAGGATGCTCGGGAAGGGGTGGGGGGGTAGAGGCTTTCCCAAAACTCGCCGGGACAGAACGTGGAGGGGTGTCACACACAAACACATCCCCCGCTGGAGCGCACTAAGTATGGACTTCCTGTTCTGTGGTCAGGTGGAGAAGATGAGGACTGGAACACGTAGTGGGTTTGACCAAGTGACCCAGAACACGTCGTTTCATCCTGCTGCAGTTACACAACACAGAGACTCTGTTAACAACCAGAACCACAACCACAACCAGAACTAGAACCACAACCTCACTGAGGTCCTAACTCTAAAATAAAACCCCGAAAGACGTCTCACAGTCGTGATCCAAGACCATCAGGCCATAGTCCCCTACGTCTCATAGTCCCCCATGTCTCACAGTCCTGATCCAGGACCATCAGACCACAACCCAGAGTCTCACGGTCTTGATCCAGGTCAGACAAACACAAGACTTTCAACCAGGAGGCCACTCTTGGTGCCAAAAGAACATATATATCGTAAGAAGTGAAAGTCAATAGTTGGTTCCATGTCAACATCAGCTCCCAGCAGCAGAGCTACACTCCGCCACGTTGGAATGAAAGAGTCCACCAGACGCCAGTAAAACGTCCTCCTACAAAGAGACGTATAAAAGTAAAACGAAAACGGTCTGTGTTGAACAATAAAATATTATAAATATAATAATAATTTTCAGTCCAAAATGGCGGCAAACAAACACCAGAGTTTGGTCTCTTTGCTTCTAAACTCTTTGCCCTAACTAACAGTCCACAGCCAGGATCAGACTACAGGATATCTTTGACGGTTCTGATGGTCACTACGTCAGATTAGCCGATGGAGAGTCATAAATTCTTGTCGTGACTTGGCCGCGACACGTGACGGACTACACGTCGGTCCCCCGTTCCGACAATACACACTCTCCCGGCACCGCCGTCTTAATATATACGGGCTTACCGGGACTCAAGCCCCCTCCCCCGGGCCGACCGTGTAAAGGGGCCCGACCATGTAAAGGGGCCCACGAAGCTCCGGGGGAAAACAATAAAAATATAATTCACAGGGAAAAGAGAAAGCGGGCACACAACGGGATGCTCCATGACTTAAAGACGTAACAGCGGTGGTGTTTTTTACTCCGACACAACCTAGACTGAATATCCTAAGGCAAGGTCCGGCAGCAGTTGAAGGTCCGATGACATCATTCTGCATAATAAGTAGCCTTCTGTTTACAGCTGTGTGCGTCTGAGCTCAGTCGGTCAAATTCACCGCCGTGACGGAACACGCTGTGGAAAGCAAAAAAAAAATCAAACATGCTAGCCTTTCTGTAAGGACGTCGTGAGGCGTCCCAGACACGGCGTCGGTTGTCGTGTACTATGACACCCTACACCAGATAAAACCATCGATTGTCACACACGCAACACTCATTTATTGCTCCCAATCCGAGTCGGCACCCTACGATGGCCGTGTCGGGCTGTAATCGGGCTGATATCGTGTAGTCTGAACCAGGGCGTAAGTGGTTGTGTTGACCTAAACTTAACTTCCTGTACAAAACGGAAGTTTATTTTGAAAGGACACTATCCGTCTCTGGTCCGTCCAACAGGAACGGAAGGAAGAGGTACGAGGCTGACGCACAGGGGGCGCTGACCGAGCGGCCGTATATTTGACCCATTGGGACTGAGAACGTGATGTCAGACCGCGTCTCTCAGAGCTGGACGAACGTCTTCAGTCACATATAAAACATGCTGCTGCGACCAAGAAAACAAACCTGTTAGATTAAAGTTAATCTACGTTTATATCTGATTAATCTGCTGCAGCACGTTCACGCTGAAAATGAATTTAAGGTATACTATATGCAGGATTCTCCTACATTCCTACTTACAACCGGACGTTACACAGCTCCCTCACACAAGCAGAACGAATTTCAGTTTGCAATAGAATATTTAGAGAAAGCTGTATTAAACACAAAATAATTAGATTTAATTTGACTCAGCTCTTGAGATAATTCATCATTTATTATTATTATTATTATTATTATTATTGTCAACATTATAACATCTGTTAATATGTTAGATCTGTAACATTTCATATATTTTATTATATAAACTGGGTTTGTCTCCCTTGTTAAACTCAGCTTTCAGGGTCTCGTTTTCCATCAGAGAGCCGCTGCAGTCTGTGAGGTCACAGCGACCTCGGTGTGGACCAGTCAGAACGCTGCTCTCTGCTCTCACACTGAAGCCTCTCTCTGTTGGAGTCGACGTCTGATGAATCTCTGAGTGAGAAAGATAAAAAACAACGAGCACAACTTCTCAAGCTTTAGAAAACAAACTGCTCTGAGGACATGAGGAGGATTTAAAGCTCTGAATCTGAATCTGAATGTGGGCACAATAACCTCCGAAATAATCACTAAATGTAATTTAATCTGGTTCGTGTACGTCGACACGCTCAGCACGACTTTCAACAACGTGCTTTTAGTGTGTTTTCCTATGAATGTCCGCTCAAACATGCACTCAATTTTAGCGAGGAAAAACTGTCATGGTCATTTTCAAACGGTCCCTTGACCTCTTAATTAAGTATTTCAATTGACTGACAGCCCTGATATTCATATAAATGTTTATTAGGGAGGCTGCAGGAGGCTCACGGTGTTTGACTGGATCTCTTCAGACCCACAGAGTCACATTTGAGGTCGAAATAAACCAGAAAGTGTTTGAAGGTGTGAGCGCCGTGTTTACAGCCGGCTGGTTGTTGGAGGTTCTGCCTGTTCCTGTTCCTGTTCCTGTTTCTGTTCCTGGAGGATTTAGGGGGATCAGGACATCTGGAAAACCCCGGCCTTGTTACATGGTGGGTTTTGTGGGTTTTATGGGTGTAAACATGTTTACAGTAATGAGGCAGGGAGGCAGGGAAGCCCCTCTATC
>CM025826.1:1059450-1079450 GCA_014673565.1 Sebastes schlegelii | reverse complement strand
CTCCCTTAAAAGTACATTTAGAACAGATAAAAAATGTGTGATTAATCTCGATTAAATATTTTAATTGATTGACGGTCCTGTTTTAAATCATCTCTTCATGCTTCACGTGTTTCTACTTTCATCCACACAACTATTTTTACACCATAACAGAAGAACTGTAAACACTTCAGCCTTCAGATGTGGTCGAGGACACGTTACACAAACTCTCTGTTGGACTTCCTGATTGGCTCATAATCAGGGTCTCTTCTGTTACTGGAAGTGTTTCTGTGTTTGTCTCAGGGGAACCCACAAACTGCTGATAATCATCTATCCACAGCAGGAAGCAGCGTTGTGATGTGTGTGGACATGCAGTGAATTCTGGTTAACAACAGACCAGAACGAATACATGTTGATGCAAACAGAACTATGGAAGCCCAAACCTGACTTTATTAAAATGATAATGTAAACTTGAAAATGTAATTCCACCATAGTAATTTTCTACATAATATGAGTGTGTTATTTGAGTAAAAAATGTAAATGAAATGCAATAATCCAATTAGCATTTTCAATTTCACATACTTGGCGTTCTATAACCATATCTTTCCAAATCTTGAACCAAATTGTGTTGTTGACTGTCAGAATCCAGATCTCAGACATTAGAGATGAGTAACTGTGATCGGAGCTCTAGAGCTACGATATCAGAGAAGCGTTTCAGAGACGGAGAGGAAATGATGCTAATGTTTAGCCTTCTGCTAACAGCAGCTAACGGCTCAGAAGGCTAACTATTAGCAACCCTTTCTCTCCGTCTCTGAAACGCTTCTCCGATGTTGTCCGACTCTCTTTGTGACTGACTTTACTGAAGGATGCCTCCACTTAACGCTCCGCCCACGAAACACATCACCATGGTTACTAACAGAGTAAAGACCAAGCCCCCAGGAAGAGCGCCGGTCGACCATCCGGACCTTCGTAGTGGTCAAACGGCGGTACTGCAACTTCCGTGTCCGTCACGTGATGCCATTGGGCCTAAAAAGACTTTTTCCCGTAGACTTCCATTGGGAAAGAGAGGTCTGTTACTCAGCGGATAATTTTGTTGAGGTGAATCAACTTCCCAGTACGAACACTCTGATAGTCCTTATTAAAAAAAATATGTTTTAAAGTTGTAAAACGCACTAACAGCTGAATCCAGTTATTTCTCTTCCTCCGTTCATGTGAGTGAGACCCAGACCGTGACTTTGGGACCCCGTGACCGAGTCATGTGATCGAGTCATGTGACCGAGCGGACGCTACTAAGCATGTCCGAGTTGCCCATGGTCCGCCAAGATCCGGGTACTTTTCCAGACGGAAGTGGAGCCATTTAGGCTTCATGCTCCACTGAGCAACTCTCATAGGAATGACCGAGGCCCCGCCTCCAACGCTGGATCCAGTTCTATTAATACCTCCATGGAAAAGAGGGATATATAAAGGAGGATAAAGTCAGACGTTTTAATCTCATTAATCAAATGTGTGGGTGTGATCTGATGGAGATGTTGGCGGTTTGACAGCGTAGCAGCAGGAAATAGAAACTTATCTTCTCATCTCGATTCCCGTCCTTGTTTTCAGGACAAGTTTTAACGTCTTCAGGTTGTGAAACAGCTTTTAGACCGCGGCAGTCAACGAACCTACTGTTCCAGAGTTTATCTGTTCTAATAATCACAACCTCTCTGTGACCTTAACGCTACATACTGAAGTCTTCATGAGCTACGCTCAAGATGTTTTACTGCGATCCGTCTGGTATCAGTGGGAGCTGAAGCATCAGTGAACGTCTACTTTTCAAGCATTCATTCTCTAGAAAAAATAAATGGAGATTTCACAACACACACTTTCCTCAGATGACTGATATATCACAATAATAACACACGTTTATACAAGTCCGAGTACAGATTAGATAGCAAACACTTTCATATTTCAATATCCATCAGCTACAGATCAACATGACGATTCACCTGGAGTCTTTGTGTCCAGTATTCTCTCTGTTAGCTCTGTGTTTGGTCTCCAACAGGTAGTGATCAGAGTACCTGAGCAGGTAGTATACAGAGTACCTGAGCAGGTAGTCATCAGAGTACCTGAGCAGGTAGTGATCAGAGTACCTGAGCAGGTAGTGATCAGAGTACCTGAACAGGTAGTATACAGAGTACCTGAGCAGGTAGTGATCAGAGTACCTGAGCAGGTAGTGATCAGAGTACCTGAACAGGTAGTATACAGAGTACCTGAGCAGGTAGTGAACAGAGTACCTGAGCAGGTAGTGATCAGAGTACCTGAGCAGGTAGTATACAGAGTACCTGAGCAGGTAGTATACAGAGTACCTGAGCAGGTAGTATACAGAGTACCTGAGCAGGTAGTATACAGAGTACCTGAGCAGGTAGTGAACAGAGTACCTGAGCAGTGTGTGTGTCTGTGTGTGTGTGTGTGTGTGTGTGTGTGTGTGTGTGTGTGTGTGATGCTTTTATTCTGAAGGTTTCTATAATGTATGTGTGTGTGTGTGTGCTGCTCACTTCCTCCTCTACACTCAACTCAACATTTGGGAACAATTAGCACATTATGATCAGGATTAGGCTCCATGAGAGTCCATAATGCCGGTCCTCGTGCTAACTCCTGATCTGTCATATGCGGGTCAGGACGTTTAGTTCGGAGGTTTAGTGATGTCAGGTCGCAATCGACACACTCGCAGCAGCTTTTCACAGCACAACTCTTTGATACCGGAGAGACTTAAATCACTTCAGAGACTCTATTACGTATGTCAGAGGGGAACTTTGTTCTGTTTCTACTGCTGGATAATGATCTGTTCTCTAACCGGGTTTAAGTCTATTTCTTCCCCCACAGAGAGAAACAAGTTCACACACATGAAACTACATTTACCGGCTTTATATAAAGTATCATCCAGTACATTGAATATTTACCAAACCTCACATCAACATGGATTATTCCTCTCATTACATGTTTTCAGAAACACATTTAAAACGTTTTTTCTGATATTTTTCCAATTTTTTTCCCAACTTTTTCCCCGACATTTTTCCGACTTAATTTCTGACATTTTTCATACTTTTTTTCGAACATTTTTCCGACTTCTTTTTCAGCTTTTTTCCCGACATTTTTGGGACTTTTTCGGATATTTTTCAGACTTTTGGAAATTTTTTCGGATATTTACCAGCTTTATATTAACAGTTGATCTGTGCTTCATTTCAAATTAAATTATCATCCAGTACATATATAATATTTACCAATCCTCACACTGTAGCAGGTACAAACTGCACGTCCACAGCCTCCATCTTTCCACGCATCCCGCTCCTCATTTACATAAGGTCGAGGTCTTGGCTACTTTATTTAAATCAGGGGCGTCCGGCGCGACTCGCCGCCTCTGGAAACTCTCTAGAAACTGTTAAACTAACCGTTGTTAACATAAAATAAAGACAGATTCATCCACATGGATTATTTCTGTCATTAAATCATCTCAGTGAATTATTTTCATGATATAAGAGAAGAAAGTTTCCCAACGAGCCGACATGTTGATTCACGGTTTCAAAGCTGGTAGCAGCAGTCCACGAGGGAAAGAGTTCGTCCAATCAGGTGTCAAGTAGCAGCTCATCAAGCGTCCAACGCTGGGAAGAGAGACGATCCCTCGCCACAAAAAACGCCCCTAGAGACACAAACCACAAGTACTTACTTATTGTAAGTACTATAATGATTAATCGCAAATTAATCCCACATGTTTTATCAGTTCTAAATGAACCTTAGAGATTAGTCCAGTATTTAATCCTCTTATCAACATGGGAGTGGACTGATATGCTGCTTTATGTAAATGTATGTATATATTGATTATTGTAAATCAATGAACAACACAGATCAATGACAGATATTGATCCAGAAACCCTCACAGGTACTGCATTTAGCATAAAACAATATGCTCCAATCATAACATGGCAAACTGCAGCCCAACAGGCAACAACAGCTGTCAGTGTGTCAGTGTGCTGACTTGACTATGACTTGCCCCAAACTGCATGTGATGATCATAAAGTGGGCATGTCTGTAAAGGGGAGACTCGTGGGTACCCATAGAACCCATTTACATTCACACATCTGGAGGTCAGAGGTCAAGGGACCCCTTTGAACATGGACAAGACAGTTTGTCCTCGACAACATTTAGAATGTAACTACTTAACTAGCTGGGGTCTATTTTGACCTCACTAGTTAACTAGTGATGTGATACTAGTTAACTAGTGATGTGAAAAGACACTCTAGTGAGCGTTTAGTCTTCCACTGGTTCAGCTGGAGGAGGAAACTGGTGTCTGATTTGGACTAAATGTTTCCCAGTTTGACAGAATGAAGTGACTCTCAGACAGGAAGTGAGGATTTTCACAGTAAGGGTCACATGACTGTGTTGTTTGTGATGAAGTGATAGTGTGACAGTGACACTGTATATCTGCTGTCTGAACAACAACAGGTGTCTGGTCCTGGTAATCCTCCCCTCGGCGCTCTGCAGCGGGACAAAGCCTGGATGTGTTCGGGCCGGCGCTCCGCCCACACAGCGAGGGGGGGGGCACTCTTCCACCAGAACAACATGTTCTGCAAATCTGTGTCACATTCTCTGCTGCCGGCCGCGTAAATAATGGAGCGCTGCCAGCGGAGAGGACACCTCGGAGCAGAGCGAGCACAGACAACACTCAGTAAACACAGAGACGCTCTAAAGGCCTCATTCTATCACCGTCGTCATTCATCAGGGGATAGCTGATGCTCCTGTAAAGATTTACAGCTTATTATTAATGTCTTACTGACAGCAGCACAAAGATGCTAGTTCATTATATTATATAGATTATTTACCTCCATTCATAACTCTTATGGGCTTCTGCAGAAACACACATTAAAGGTATACTGTGTAACAAACTATATATAAACTCTGAACCACTAGCAGTAAAGCAAAGACTGGAGGCTAACGCTAGCAGAGGGCTAACATATCGTCCGACTCTCTTTGTGACTGACGTTACTGAAGGAGAGTTAACTAGAGACATCCGGAGATCTATACGCCCTCAGTTTATCTTTACAGCGCTGCCGCTGGCCTCCGGCCCGCTGGTCACCGGCCCGCTGGTCACCGGCCCGTTGGTCACCGGCACGTTGGTCGGACGGCCGGCTGCTTAGCTAGCTTAGCTCGCTAATTCCACCATGCTACAGGAAATGAGTCCAACAGAGGACAGCGCCGGGTCGCGGTCCCTCTGCCTCACTCCTCGCCGCCAGACAACTTCCCCTGCAGTCGTCTCCAGCGGCGTAGCGGTCTAATCTGGTCCCGTTGGTTAACGTTAACTTTCTCAACATATTGAGAGAAATTAGTGCGCTATGTTTTATGTCTTCATTTTTGCATGTGTGATTTTCTTTTTATTGTAGCAGCATTGTCGGAGGAAGAATGTCATCGCCAACCTGTAATCTTTGTGCATGTGACGAATAAAGAAATAAAGCCACATGATGAACTGTAAAACTATTAAAAGGACCTGTCAGCAGCTCTGTGATTCGTGTTCAGTGGATTCAACAAAGGTTCAGAGATGCATTTTGTCCTCACAGCGGCCAACATGCTGTCCTGATGTACACTGCAGGTTTATTGTGTTTGTTTCTGGGACAAAGTTCTGCTCCATAAACTGACTTTATGACCCACAGAGCCCACACAGTCATAAAAGAGAGGGTTTATTAAAAAGATGCATCATTTCAACAGACTGAACTCTGCTGCTTTTCATTTTCTGGCCCGTTAAAAAACGTCTTTTATGACTCAGTTAAATGTCAGTGAGTCACGTTGTAAATGTGCCAGTCCAGAACAAAAGACTTAAGGATTTATTAAAAAAGTTGATGAAGTCTTTAGAGCTGCAACGATTCATCGATCTGTTGTCAACTATTAAATTAATCACCAACTATTGTGATAACCAATTAAAAAAAAAGTCTAAATTCTCTGATTGCAGCTTTTTAAACGAGATTATTTTCTGTTTTCTTTCCTCCTCTATGACAGAGGATGATGTTATGTGATCGTAATCATGAACCAGGAAGTATAAAGAGCGGCAAACGGCGTGTAGGAAGGGATGCGGGTGGATGGCTGGGTCTAAAATCACCAGACTGTCACCAGGAGACCGATATTGGTGCCCCGTGTGAAGCCAGAAATCAACGTTGATTTATTACCAAACCTCTGAAAGATCGATTGCGTTAAAGAGATTAGTGGCGGTAAAACAAATTTGCGTTAACGCGTTAATTTTGACAGCCTTAGTATATATTAATATGTAATTTTCCATTTAAGTTGAGAGCTCAAAGTTCTTTAAATGTGAATTCATGAGTTGTTTATCGTTATTTAATGTATTTCAGCCAAGTCTCACAGCAGTTCGTGAGATAGTCAAGAAATTGAATGTATTGATTCGTGTACAAATACACAAATGTTAAATTTTTTTCATGATTGTCAGCAGGAAAATAAATTTGTATATAATCCACGTAATCATGAACCCAGAAGTATAGAAATCGGCGAACGGCGTGTAGGGAGGAGGTCAGGGTGGATGGGTGGTCCTGAAGATACCACTTTCACCAGGAGACCGCATTGGTGCCCCGTGTGAGGCCAGAAGTCTACGTTGATTTATTTGTAACTTCTGTACTTCAGTTACTTCTGGAGTTATTTTAACCCAAACCACCATCTTTAACTAAACCTAACTAAGGAGTTTTATTTTTTAAAAGACTGGTGATGAAAATTGACACATGCGTCACGTCATGCTGGACATTCGTAGGCAAACGCACAAAAAATACGTTGTTGAAAGTCGTGCTGAGCGTCACGAGAAAAAGTGAAATTTGTGTCTATAAACACGAATCAGATAAATTAAAGTTCGTGACTACTTCACAAACTGCCGTGAGGCTGTGTTGAAAGTAGGAGTGTAGGAAAATATTGAGTATCGCTGTATCATGTTTCGTGATACTGTATCGATTATCAAAAACACTATATTTTATATAATGTTTAATAGTTTGTATGCAAAGATGAACTCAGTCTATATTTTATATCATTTGCACAGATATGAGTCCTCTCAAAGTGTTGTGATGTTGGATGTTACATTGATAAATGCAAAAGCAGATCCACTGTTGTGATTGCATAAAAAAGTCAACTTTTCTACTCAGATTCATTCAGATGCCGATGTGTTCTTTAACTATGATAGTTTTCCTAAAATTAGATTAAAAGAATATTATCTCCTTGCTTACAGTATCCCAGTATATTGAAACGTAACCTCTGCATCATGATACGCATCGTATCACCAGATTGTTGCCAGCACACAGTCCTAGTTGTAAAATCTGAGAACTGGACTGACACGGTCTCTCCTGGTCTCAGTGAGGACCAGGACCTCCCATTCAGTTAAATGTGATCCGTGCTGATTGGTCGGGTCAGGACACGGCGTCCCTGTTCCACTCACACACTAATCCAGTCCTTCCTGGCAGCTCAAACACTTTGGTCACGTTCACGCTGTTCTGAGTAATTGACGAGAGAAAAGCAGCGTGTTCCCGCTAATTTGATTATCAGTTTAGGACTCTGTGTGTGTGAGTGGTTATTACCGTAGTGGTTATAATACGACTCAAAGGGAAGTCCTCTCTCATATAAACTGTTGGTCATTGTCAGGCTGTTCTTCTTTCACCTCCATGAGACACACATCTGACCGCTGGTGTAGAGACCGTCTGGCCCACTGGGACAAATCCTGGTGGGCCGCCATATAAGAGGGTCGTCAAAACAACCATAAAGTTTTACCGGCAGTGTCTGACTCTCTGTACCAGGGGTCAGAGGTCAGGGGTCAGCAACCTGCGTCTTTTCAGCTCCTCTCCAGGGCTCCCTGTGGAGGTTTAAAAATGGAAATGAATAACTGTTCTTTGTTTACATTTTCATTTTTATTGATCATTGTTGTAGGTCTATGGTACGACGCTACGACGGAGTATTAGGAACACACTGAGGAAAAAAAATACATCTGAGATTTAGAGAATGAAGTCATAATATTATAAAGTAGTCATTTTACGTGTTATTTCCTTTTTTTCTTGTAAAGTTATTACATTTCGTAAAGCTAGTGTTGGTGACGTGGAACATAGCTGAGTTAGCTAGCGAGCTAGTGTTGGTGACGTACAGTAGATGTAGTTCACATTTGCTCTACTTTGTACTGAAAAAAAAGTGGCTCCTCCATCTCTGAGCTCCATCCTACCTCTACTTTATGCTTCATGTTTACCATTAGCTCATGCGTTAGCCTCGGCCGCCATGACGGCGGTGGTCGTCCTTCCTTCTTCAGTCAGTTGGTTCTCTATTGGCTGCAGTTCTTTCTCACTGACTGCGTCATCGGCTGTCCTCTGGGTTCCCCACACATAACAAGATATCCCATCGTTAATATGGAACATGTTTAATATTTATCATTTGAGAGGCCGATCGGAGGATGTAAAAAACACTCTGAACATAGCTCACACCACAGGAACATCTGGAGAGATCATCTTTAGATCCATCAAACAATCAGAGCTCTGCTGACGATTATCTGGAGGGGCCCAGAATGGGCCAGATTCTGGCGTAGTGTGTGCCGGGTATTATCTCAGCATGATGTTGTTCTGATGTATACGAAGGATCCCGCTGCTAGCTCATTAACGGTATGAGACCGGCAGACGGAGGCCTGTTGTCTGGACAGAACGTCCCGACCTGCAGCAGCGACAGCAGATGTTTGAGGAGCAGGTTTCTAAAGCTGCCGGCGGTGCAGACCATAATGAGCTGTACGTTGTGTTATTATTACCCAGAAGCACAGAGCTGTGATTGTCTCGTTTGATGAGAAACCTCAGCGTTGATGAGCTGCGGAGTAGCAGAGTAATAAAGTGTTTATCAGCTCTCAGCACTGACGTTTGGGTCAACCTCCTTTCTGGAAAGGTTCAGTTCAATCCTGCTAAAGCTGTCTACTATCTCGGTACGCTCCACCTAAGCTTGATGCAATGAGCTCTACTACTGCCAACCTGCTTATCGGCCCCCCCCCATCAGGAACATGACGTTTGGAATAGTAACCATGAGAAGTAGTATTTACACCTCGTCCAAAACAACAACAACAACCCCCGCTCTTTATGTAACGGCCATGTTGTCCTTCCTCAGCCTTTAATCCAGCTCTCTCTCTGTTTGGGAACTCTTTTCACAGCAGATTATCCAAAACTGGTTCCTGAGAGGGAACACAAGGTTTCCTCTCAACGTCTGCCAGTCTGAAGTAAACACACAACATATTAAACAAGAAAAACTTGAACACGTTTAAACCAGAAGAAGTAACAGGTGAGATGCACAGTAGATCGGTTGTCATGTGACCTAAGTATGAAATCATCTCCATCTTTCTTTAAGCTGATGCTGCAGATGAATCCAGGTTCCAGGTGGAGATAAATAATCGTCCAACACTGTGGTGACACCTCACCTGTGAACCTGTAACACTATAATTTATGTTTAGAGGATTCCACTTAAACTAGGTTGAAAAACTCAACCTTTTCAAACAAAGTTAGTCCACTAAAAGACGTTAGATGTGTTTTCTGTTCTTCAACTGCACCAACAACAAAGGACCGACCGTGGGCCGCCAAGGGACCGACCGTGGGCCGCCAAGGGACTGACAAAGGGCCGCCAAGGGACTGACCGTTGGCCGCCAAAGGACCGACTGTGGGCCGACAAAGGGCCGAACGTGGGCCGCCAAAGGACCAACCCTAGGCCGCCAAAGGACCGACCATGTGCTGCGAAAGGACCGACCCTGGGCCGCCAAAGGACCGACCGTGGGCCGACAAAGGACCGACGGTGGGCCACCACAGGACCGACCCTGGGCATCAGGGGGTATCAGGTATAGTTTTAAGTTTACCTATCTGTCAATCTCATTCATTTTGTATTTTATTTCACTTTGTCTGAAGGTGAACAACAACAACAGGAAGTGTATCTTTAATAGTGTGCTCCTACGGGCCAACGCAATGAGATAATTAGTCTTTTATCCAAACGCATCACTGCTACTTACAGGTCCAGTAAGACCCAGAGTCCTGCTCAAGGTGGACGTCAGGTCACAGGAAACAGTTTCTAACTGAACGCCTGCGAGCAGATTAAATCCTCCACTGGACTTCGACCTTTCAATCCACGACACACACAAACAGACGGAGGGAAACCTCGAGGTGTTTGAGCAGCGGAGTAAATAAGTGTTTCGCTCCAAGAACAGGATTTTGGTTTTGGGACAGGTATTAGTGTCTCAGTCATGGACACTAATGGCCTCGGGATCAGAGGCTTTGAGGCTCAGCCGGTGCCAGCCGGCCCATTGACAGATTAACCGTTAAATAATCTGACAGCGGATTCCTCCGTTTACTGAGCGATGTGACCCCTCGGCGCTGTCTGACAGGATGGTCCGTTATTGTTGATGATGTGTCCGGGTCTGATCCCCCAGAGGACACCACAACAGAGAGATCCTTTCACATGACGCATAACGAGCGCTCACTTAACCCTCATTAACTCATTAACTGTTAACGAGATGATCCGGCAGCAACACCTCAGCGGGAGGGAAGTCTCCTCCTGAGGATTAATGGAGCACGTCAGTGTAGCCTCTTTTACCCGACGGGCCCGGTACCGAGTTTAAAAACTTCATTAAATGCTGTGATGGTGTTTATCTCTGAATGCTGTCTAAAAGTCGAGGCCTTGACGCGACTAAAACACTCAGAGTGGATTCAGTCCAAACAATGTTTGTTCGGCAACAATTTCAATATTTTAGATAGGAAATCAACGCACGATAAATTGTATTTTTACTTTATAATATTTTTATATTGAATGTAAATACTTCACTTAGGATTCTTATTATACTTTATTATACCTTATTATACTTTGTTATCTTATTTACATTGTTATTGATCTTATTTGTTATTATATACTTGATCATATTTCATTATTCAAATACAACTACTCCATTTGGAGTCTAAATTACACAATTTAGTTGTTTTTTATTGATGTTATACTGTGCACAATGGTGGGATGTGATGATGCACAATGGTAGAATGTGATGATGCACAATGGTAGAATGTGATGATGCACAATGGTAGAATGTGATGATGCACAATGGTAGAATGTGATGATGCACAATGGTAGAATGTGATGAGGCACAATGGTAGAATGTGATGATGCATAATGGTAAAGGTCATGGCCAAAGGCTCCATTGTGTGCACGTCGCCTCCTGTAGTGGATATCAGGAGTATTTTAGAGCCAGATTCACTTTCAAGAGGTAGAAAACACATTTGGCACACTCGGGGTATCTAAGTGTCCAAATGGAGAGTCCTCCTGGTCCTATCCTGACTAAAACCTTTATAGAATCTATGTGCTTTGTGTTATTTATATCTGCTTTGGCTCAGTTGTAGTCGAGGAGTTGCTGGATGAATTCAGTGGCGTCTCTGTGCACGGCATCACTGCTATAATGGTGTTATCCACTGTCTCATCTATATACTTGTACTATGTGCAATGACAATAAAGTTGACTCTAATCTAATCTATATAAAAGTACGAAGTCTAACTCTGAGTATCGTTCTGAACCTCCAGATCTGATCCAGAATCAGTTGAACGTAACGCTCACACAGACGATATGATGTTGTTTACTGCTGCAGCAGTTAATTGTTAAATGAGGCGGTGGCGGCGTGCTATTGTTCCTGTTCCTGTTTACATGCGGCGTTCTGACAGTTTCTGAATCGGGTTGGTGTCCACCACGCTGGAGGAGGTCCTCGTGTCACGCCATCCTCTAATGAGAGTCTATAAACACAGACTGATCCTGGACCAGCACCTCCACCTCCTCCACAAAGAGAGCGTTCTTCATCCCGTCATGCTGACTGCTGTGACCCCCCCCCCCCTTCACATGTTCACCCGAATTATGTCTGAATCCTGAAAACAGCTGAAACCAGGTCAAAGTGTTCACATCCAGACCGGAGTCCAGCTGAGATCCACTGACCTCCATCTTCCTCTTCTTCATCTACAGAGCTCTTATTCAAGGTCGCTATGGTTACTTAACAAAACCACTTAGTTATGTTTGGGAAGAACATGAAGGCTTAAAATAAGAACGTAAACCACCGTTTGCGTTGGTTCACTGAACCCTCTAGAAAGCATCTATGCTTTTTTTTAATAATAATAATGAATATTATTGACCTTGTTGTGTCTTCATATTGACAGAATAAGTCTATTTCATAAACTGATATTGAAACTGAGATTCTGAAGCCCACATTATAGCGTTTGTTTACGTAACCTGCCGGTAGCTTCTGCTAGTTAGCTAGCTAACGGCGCAACATTAGCACACCAAAACTCCCGTCACAAAGTAAAACTTATCACCAAATAAAACACACGACACACAAGACACATGAACGGCTGCTCGCACCTTTCCGCGCGCCGGGGGTACTGGCCAGATGCCGACTGACGCGGCTATGCACGATGAAACCGGAACCTCCCTAAAGACTCTACGACAAACGGTTCATGAGTTATCAAAGAGGGCGTGGCTAACGTCTTGGGGCGGGGCTATGAGTATATTTTTGCATGTACATGTCATCAGGACTGGATCCTTATCATGCCTGAGAAATTTGGGGCAGAACGGACTATGTACAGTTGAGTCACAACAACTTCCTGTTTCATGGCGAATGACTCAAAATGGCCACCACGCCACCGTCAGGTCATTAAGTGAAAACTTGCCATTTCGATAACTTTTCATCCTTAATGTCTTAAGATGGTCCTGACCAAATTTCAAGTCAATCTGATTAAATCTGTAGGAGGAGTTCGTTAAAGTACGCGCCCTATAAATCGCAAAAAATGGTCGAAATTCGAAAATGGCTGACTTCCTGTTGATTTTTGGGCATACCTCCAAGAGGCTTTGTTGTGCGTCTCCATATGTTACATCAGTCTGCCAAATTTTATACATGTAGGTGAAACCGGAGTGCGGGGCTAAATTTTTCCAATTTCTAGGGGGCGCTAGCGAGCCATTTAGCAACAGCCAAGCCCGAGACCCTTAAAATATAGAATTTTTAACCGCGTCTGATACATGTGCCAAGTTTAACAACTTTTTGAGAATGTTAAGGTTGTCAAAAAGGCGATTCATTTGAGAGAAAAGAATAATTCCTACAGTTTCAATAGTGCCTTCTCTGGCCCGACGTTGTCGGTGCTCGGGCCCCAATATTGGCCTAATGTTACCCTTGTTCTCCTTCAGCTAGCTAACTAAATAACTATCTATACAGTAACTTGGTTATACTCCCAAGCCGACACACACACGGACCAACTTGGTGGGCCGCGGTCTGGACCGGGAGCCCCAGTCGACTCACCTTGGTGTCCATCGAACAGCAACACAGCCCAGACTCGTCTCTCTTCGGTTTGTGCATCAAGTTCAACAACAACTATCTAACATTTTGTAAAAGCTGAGCTGTCATTAGCCGACAGTGGAGGGTATTTTTGTTTTGCCCTCCAGGTGGGTGTACCCATAGGGCCGCGACGTCACGTGAAAACTATGAATTAAAGGGGATGCATCAACAAGTCTTTAAGCAAATCACAGCCAAGTCTGCAGGGAATAATGAAAAGATGCGTTAAATTCTGCAGCTCCATCATGTATAAATCATTTTTATTTTCAAGATAAAGAGTAAAAACACATGACCAAGTCACGCCTGACAGTTATAACACAACCATGCCTTATTAATGTACTTAAATAAATGTAGACAGCTCTAATAACAGAATAAAATATGTGTTTAAATGCAGGATCAGCTGTAATTAATCTGGAGAGTGAAGCTACTAGAACGACGCCAGAGAAGATGTCAGGCTGTGATGGTGAAAGAATGAGTATGGCTAAAACTAATGCAGTCAAACACGGCAGCCCAAACCTCAGTGATTAAAACAATTAGGTGTACAAAACATAAGAATGTGCATGGTGTTTAGCGTCCAATAAGAACGCCTTTCTTGATTTCCGTGTGTGATTGTTCGCCGTGTATCCTGTACTGACTGCGAGGTAAACACATCCGCGTATAAATACTACGGTGAGAGTTAGTGACGTAGAATAAAAAGAGAGAAAGACCGCTGATGGTGGGCGGGTCCAACAAACACAGGACTTTTAACCAGGAGAGACTCAAGACCGTTGTTGACCATGTTTGTCACATGTTTTTTATTGATGATTGGGATGTGTTTTCCGTAGTTGTTTCCGTACGTGTTTTACTTAATGTACAAATGACACGCAAAAACACTAAAATGTGTACTCATGACACACGGAGTGTCCGTGTAATGTCGTGGTATTTATACGCCTTCCTGTGAGACTGGGTTGCAGCATTATAACAATTTATGATGCACAATATTTTGGTCTTTACGAAAATTTGCTTCAACGACCGGTGCTCTTCCTGCGGGGGGGTTGATTGTGTCACATGTTTCCTCGTGTGGCACTAAAGACGCACAAACACCCTCAAAAACATGAACATTCAAACTCACTGTTGAGTCACCACTTTGACCTCCGACTCTCAGCTGAATCACATGTGATCATAAAGACTTTACCAGGTTCAGAAAGCTTCACCCAACAACACACCGTTTATTTAGTTTAGGTTATTATGAAATCTACAAACACTTGTTCATACAAGTGATCTGCTGTCATCTTATTTTAGAGATCCAGTCTAATTCGGAATTCTTTTAAATCGACAGGATGAGATCTGAGTGTTCAACTCTTTTTATCACCTAAAGTCATGAATAAATTCAAGACAAAACGTTCTGTATAAAAATGCAAAACACTATTTTCCACATACTGACAGTCAAACCCGTCTCCCTGGAGGTTTTCATTTTTCAACAGTCTCAGTCTGTCTCTGTGCACGTTATGTGGTCGAAGCACGAGAGTATCTATATATAGTGTTTTTACCTCGGAGGGAAAATCACAAACACCGCATTCATCCTCCTGAAGCACACACACAACATGAAGGGGGTTCATAAAACCAGGACATATTTAACGTACTTGCTACGGGATATTCAGCCCGTTCTCATTCCCAGCAGGGCGCCAAAAACCGACGCTTTGTCAGCGTTCCGATACCGCCGCACACGGTACCCTTTAGCGCCGGTAAAAGACGCACTGGGCGTTACATTAACTATAATGTAAACACATCTACAGCGACAGTAAACTCACTCAGGGAAAGTGTTGTGGTGACGTAGTTTAAAGAGTGAAAGAGACACACCGGGCGGGTTGGAGGGAAGGTGGATGGGTCCAACAAACACAAAGCTTTCACATCCAGAAGACCGCTGGTACTCTCCCCTGTGTTAAGTTTCACTTTCACTTTACAATCAGCTGTTCATTTTTTTCTGACATGTTTCTGCCTTTTTTCGGAAATATTACATATATAATGTGTTTTTCAGAGTTTTATTCAGACATATTTCAGCCTTTTTAAAAAAAAAAAATTCAGACATATTTCAGCCTTTTTTAAAAAAAAAAAATTCAGACATATTTCGGCTTTTTTCAACCTTTTTTCGGAAATATTTCAAAAAATGTTCAGACTTTTATTTAGACATATATCAGCCTTTTTCGGATATTTCGGACTTTTGTTTGAACATATTTCTTTTTTCCTTTTTGGCCTTTTTTTCAGGGCATATTTCGGACATACTTTGGCATTTTTTCGGCTTTTTTCTGACATATTTCAGCTTTTTTTTTTAAAGATTTTCAGACATTTTTCTGCCTTGGTTCTGACTTATTTTCGGAAACATTTCGGCTTTTTTTAGACGTTAGCATGCAGCTTTAGCTCTGCTCTGTCTAGCTCTGCTATCCTGTCAATGTGTGAAACCCAAAGCGTTTCCATCCTTTACTGGATGTGTAGTGGTTTACCAATGAGACACTCTGATAGGAATGAATGGGGGCCCGCCTCCAACGCTGGATCCAATTCTCTTTATACATCCATGCTGCCGAGTGATAAAGAACCCGGATCACCCGGCGATCTTCCTTATCCATTGGGTCCATAGATCAGGCGCAGTAGCGTTCCTTTAACTCCGCCTCCCAGCTCGTGGTCCAGCCTCGGTCTGGGTCTCATTTACATGAACGGAGGAAGGAAAATAATAATATTCCCGATGGAAGTCAACAGGATAAAGTCTTTTTGGGCCCAATGGCATCACGTGACGGACACGGAAGTTGTAGTACGACCTGACCGGCGCTCTTCCTGGGGCTTGGTCCACTGGTTCCATGGTGAGCAGCTGGTGTGGACCGGCCTGCAGAGACCTGATGAAATCTGTGACACACTGACCTCAATCTGCTGCTCAATTGTTCCCTGAGTCCGGCTAAGTATATCCACCGGAGAGGCCCAGCTCTCACCGCTTTGTCTCCACACTCTATAGGTGGTCACATGATGTTTCCTGTCTGTCCATGTCCATGTTTATGTCCATGTCCTCACTGTGGAGTCTTTAATAAAGACACAAAGAGGCAACAATCTATTTATATACGACCACTTCTTTAGGTCTGACGGAGACTACATCATCTCCTCTCACATGGTGTCTCAGCTCGTTAAACCTCAAACTAATCTTGCAGCGTGGACACACATCCAACGTCAGCAGCGCGTGGCGGCTGCGTTACCTGTTGTGTTTTATTTCGCGTCCGTGTTAACAGGTTAGAGCAGCGACACTGCCCCGCATGAGACGCGCACCTCACGCCGGTCTCAGCTGCGTCTCTTTTATAGAATAGAGGTCTCGCCTATTTTTGACGTGAGCCGCTCGTGTCTCAGCTGCGTCTCACATCAGCAACAGACAGGGAAGGTGATCTATTGACTGTATATTGACATCATATCAGCAAGACTTTAATACAGTTTTGAGGTCTATCTGTAGAATATGTTATGGAGATGAAAAAAAGTTAAGACTTATTTTTAAATCAACACATCCTGCTTTCATTTAAAAATAAAAGCCCTCAAGCGTTTTTTTCTATGAACAGAATCCCTTCATTTGTTAACATGAGGCTTTTATTCTGAAATATGTGCCGGACAGTGTTGTAGAACATGCAGTGACTTGGAGAGCTCCATGAATGAATATAGTACGGAGCTTTAATTGGGGATTATCAAATTGGCACACGTTTCTTAACCTTTCTCTGTCTAAAATAAATATAAATCACATTTATCATGAAGTTAAATGGCCATTAAAAGGCAAACTCTCGGACTGAGACAAGGCGAGGAGCGCCGCCGCGCTCGCTGTGAGTGTGTTTGAGACGGAGAGAGGAAGAGGAGGTGGACTATTGCATGCAGTGTTTCAGTATGATATCAATAATAATAATTTACATTAACGTTATGAATGAAGCTTCAAACTGTTCGGTAGGCTACGAGCCACACAAACTATTTTCAATTTGACAAACGCGGAATTTGGACCTACCAGCCTGTTATTTAATTTTTTAGATTGCTTCTTCGTCACATGTATTTTCAAGTTATGTCAAATGGAGGCTATTATGTGGCTATTAAAAACATACGTCTGGTAGTTGTTCTATATGGCCAGATTTCTGGAATATTAACGGCCATATTGGCAGTCAAAAAAAGTCTAGCGTAAACCCTGAACATTGACTCCCGTTTGCACTTTGTTCTGGTTTTAGAGTGAATGATTGAACTTTATTAAATGCATCATCAGCGGCAGGATGCTGTTAAACTCTTTCATCAGAAGAAAACAGATGAAACTATCCGAGGAGACTCGAGGAGATCAGATGAAGGTTTTTTATAACTCGAGGCGCCAGTTTAAGTGTGTCTCCGGTGTTTCCGGCGGGAAACAGAAACTGAGTGTTCGTCTCTGTGATGAACAAAATCCACGAAGTCAACAGATCCAGAAACATTTTATTCTGAAGGACACTGGGTGCTCTGTGGTAGCTTATCGTTAAATCAGATTTATGCTCAGCAAGAGTCGTAAAGTAAATGTACACAGAGTGTGAATGTAAACATTAGATAAAACTTTATTGACTATTCTGATTGGCTGCAGGGTGTCTATTAATCCTGATAATGTAAACTACTCTGTGTTATTTATTAGTATGATTTTGTGTGCCCCCTTTGTAAAACGTCCTTGGGTTTCTGAAAGGCAATTTATTATTATTATTATTATTACTAAGTAGTCCCAATGAATGAAACTGTCACAGCACTACTAGCTACTGGCACTACTGGCTACTGGCACTACTGGCTACTGGCACTACTGGCTACTGGCACTAGGCTACTGGCATTACTGGCTACTGGCACTACTGGCACTACTAGCTACTAGCACTACTAGCTACTAGCACTAGCTACTGACCGATAGCCGGTTGTTTATGAACAGAGAGGTTAATCCATCCACCACGGTAACGGCTGACAGCATATAGCCCCCGGTGGCCAAGAAGGGACACCCCAGTACCCCCAATGACTACAGGCCAGTTGCTCTGACGTCACACGTCATGAAGATCTTTGAGAGACTGGTTCTGCACACCTCAAGCCCCTTGTGAGCGACTCCCTGGACCCCCCAAATATCGGTGTGGATGATGCCATCATCTACCTTCTCCACAGAGCCTACACTCACCTGGAGAGGCCGCACAGCACCGTCAGAATCATGTTCTTCGACTTCTCCAGCGCCTTCAACACCATCCTGCCACTCCGGCTAGCTGAGAAGCTCTCAGTGATGCAGGTAGATCATGGCCTGGTGGCCTGGATTACGGACTACCTCACCAGCAGACCACAGTATGTCAGACTGCAAGGCAGCCTGTCAGATGTGCTGGTGAGCAACACCGGCGCCCCCCAAGGAACTGTGCTGTCTCCCTTCCTGTTCACCACCTACACCTCCGACTTTCGCTTCCATTCGGGTACATGCCACCTACAGAAGTTCTCAGCTGCATCACAGATGACAACGAGGAGGAGTACAGAGCCCTGGTGGAGAACTTCATAGGGTGGTGTGATAGCAATCACCTCCAGCTCAACATTGGAAAGACCAAGGAGCTGGTGGTGGACTTCCGGCAGAGCACGAGGCCTCCAACTCCCATCACCATCCGAGGGGAGGAGGTGGAGGTGGTGGACACCTACAAGTTCCTGGGAGTACACATGAACAGTAGACTAGACTGGACTGAAACACCGAGGCCCTCTACAGGAAGGGACAGAGCAAACTGTTCTTCCTGAGGAGGCTCAGGTCTTTTAATGTGTGCAATAGGCTGCTGCAGATGTTTTACCAGTCTGTAGTAGCCAGTGTTCTTTCTTCTTTCTGTGGCATGGTTGGGGGGGTAACATGACACAAGGGATGCCAACAGACTGAACAGGCTGGTGAGGAAGGCTGGCTCTGTGGTTGGATCTGAGCTGGACGGTCTGGAGGTGTGGCAGAGGGCAGGATGAGGAGGAAGCTGGACGCTATCCTGGAGAAATTCTGGATTCCTCCCACCCCCTCCATGATGAGCTAGTCAAGATGAGGAGCACCTTCAGCCACAGACTCATCAACCCTCAGCCCAACACAAAGCGTCTGGGTCAGTCCTTCATGCTGGTAGCCATCAGGCTCCACAACCAAGGCTGACCCCCTTATGACAACTATTAGGACTTTAAGAACTTTAAACATGCACTATCTACCTTTAAACATGCACTATCTACCTTTTAACATGCACTATCTGCAACCATCCTGGACTCCAACCACTGGCGCACTTTACACTCACTTTACATTATACACCCTATTTACCACTTTACTGCTGACTGCACATACGTACATATTACATTTATTTATTGCCCATTCTACATTTATTTATTGACTGTACACACTATGTTCACCCATTCACTCTGTATCTTTTATATCTCTATTATTGTTTTTAGAATTGTTTTGTATACCTTTACCTCTCCCGTGTTCACTCTGTTTGCTGATGTTGCTGCTTTGACACCTGAATTTCCCTCCAGGGATTAATCATCTTATCTGATCTTATCATTGGTGTATTAGAAGATAAAGTGATGAATTACAGCTAGCAGGAAGCTGTCATAAGAGCGTGCAGGAAGCTGTCATATGAGTGTGGACAGCGGTGCGGTCCAGTGGGTCTGATGAGCGTTCATTATGGCG
>CM025826.1:1030500-1051549 GCA_014673565.1 Sebastes schlegelii | reverse complement strand
ACTACTGATGTTTTGTGTTTGTTTTGTGTTTGTGTGTGTGTGTGTGCATGAGTGTGCTCAGAAAAAAAGAGTGTCAGAGAAAAAACAGACAGACGTGTTGTCGCCTAATATTTGTCATCTCGACTCAAGATTGTGATATGTTTGTAAATGAGTCACAGACAAGTCATGTTTTCTTTCGGTTATTTATTCCTGGTGGGAAAAGATGACCCTGATTTAGCTCTTCCTGTCTGTGTGTGTGTGTGTGTGTGTGTGTGTGTATGTGGGGGTGGGAGGGGTTGAAGGGGTCACAGAGGACAAGACACACGTACATATGCGTGTGATTATTTTTTTTAAATAAGTATTTGAATGCAGCATTTTGTTTTTAATTATTATGGCCTGCTGTATATTCAGTATAAATTAACATGAGTTATTAATAGTTATTCTCAGACGCTGTTTGTTGTGTGTAAAGGGTGTGTGTGAAGCGGTGCTGTCCCAGGTACTGAAACGCAGCGGAGGAAATCCAACCCGATGTCACGGCAAAGCGTGTAATACACCCGCCTGTCCACCAGAGGCCACGTTTTGACTCGCAGAGACGTGAATATTACAGGCCTGTATTAACGTGCAGTACCAGCAGAGGGCAACAAAGCCACTCGCTTAGGATTAAGCAACAAAACCACTTAGTTAGGCTAAGAGAAAACGTCATGGTTGGAAAACAACGCAACGTCAGTATGGAAAAACACATGACAAACGTCACTAACGTAACTTATAAAACAAAACGCTGGGCTCCTGGTTGAAAGTTCTGTGTTTGTTTGACCCATCGACCGACCCCACCCACCCACCATAAGTGGTCTTTCTAACTTTATAATATTACGTAAATACCTCTGAAGTTATACTTCCCAATACACAACATGTGACAACCGTCACTACAAAACACTGCACCTTCGTGCGGGCGTTTAATATTCATGTCGCTGTGATACAAAATGTGACACAGACGGGTCTATTCCACGCTTTGCCGTGGGACTGGGCTGGGAGATCGATAGACAGTCTCAGCAAAGCCAGGTCTTTTATTTTATATATTGACATAAGCTACAGTCTAGTTATATAGCCATTTGTCTATTGGACTACATATGAGTCCAGTTATTGAAGAACAATAGACTTAATCATTTGTCAAAATCACAACATGTTTTTATCTAATGAAATATTCTGCTTCAGTCCATATTTGCTGCCGTTTAGCCTTTAGAAAACAATTTTTCACAGCTGTCAAACAACTATTTGCCCTACAACTTGCCGCACACAAAAGGGGGGAATGCACTGACAAGTTGTATTCATTAAAGAAAGTTGATTTAATAACAAAAAAGAATATCATCATCCAATTAATCACTTTATTCAAATTGAGCAAAGGAGATATTTGCTAAATTTGACAAAAAATGGCTCCACCTTTTATGTTGATGCATAATGAATAATGTAGGATTACTAAAAGAAAAAACAAAAACAAAAACGCTGCACCATACATAATTATCTAAATCATTTCAGTCAACACATAAATGTATTCATAGTAAATGAAGCATGACTACACCTAGCTATCGGCTGAGTATATATATATATATATATATATATATATATATATGCGTGTGTTCCTCTGACGTCAGGGGTTAAACCAGGGCAATGGATGTGTGGTGGCTGGCACACCGCATGCCCTCAGATCTGTCTAGCATTTTTAATGAACATAATTGGCTCAGACAAAAACATTTAAGTGATGATGAGCAGATGGCATCATTCACACGGGCTGCATAACAAGAGGCTGGAGCCACCGATCTGCTGCAAAAATAACAGGTGAAACTTCCGAAATCATCCTCTTAACTCAGGACATCACAGCAGTAATCAGATGTAAATTACCTAGCCAAATAAATCTTTGATTAGCTTTCACCGCGTGCTGTTTCTGTTGTCTGTGGCCTGCTACTGGTTGCTTACAAACACAGTAGCATCCCAATGTGTCGTGAGAAGTGTGCTAATACCTGAACGTGGAGTTTATGTTATTGTCCAAGTAGCTTATATATATATATATATATATATATTATGGCAAGCCGTTCAGGAAATTATTATATATATAATGTGAAATTTGAGAATATGGAATGAAATCCTGAATATATTGAATGAAACTCTGAATATATTGAATGAACTTTGAATATATGGAATGAAATCCTGAATATATTGAATGAACTCTGAATATATGGAATGAAGTCCTGAATATATTGAATGAACTTTGAATATATGGAATGAAATCCTGAATATATTGAATGAAATCCTGAATATATGGAATGAAACTCTGAGAATATGGAATGGAATCTGACGTCATCACGGCGCTGCTGCTGTCTTGTGTTTTAGGTCATTATATTAATCATAATGAGCCGTCCTCTGAGCAGGACACATAACAAATACATCCATGGTCTGTATGCACGGCCGGCTGTGAGACGAGTGGTCAGGGACCGTCTACGAAGTGCATTGAATATTTTTCCCATTATAAATACACCAACATTATGCAAAAGCACATTTTTCCAAATTAAGCGTTGTATTATATCCAGGAAGAGACCAGTGGTGATGTGTGAAGTGATTTTGGTATCACTACACTGTATAATAGTGGAGTTATTGAATAGTTTTGTAGCAACTCTTTTCGGCGTTGCACTTCGTAGACGGTCCCTGACCACTCGTCTCACAGCGGGCCGCATACAGACCATGGACTAAAGGCTCGTAGTGATTAAAATGAGCTTGTAGCTCGTTGTCTACCTCACTACAGTTAGAAAAGAGCCCTCGTTGGTGCTTTGACTACATTTCGTTTATGAGTTATTGATCCGGGAAGTTTAAATCTGTCAATATTTTTCCAACTTTAGTGAACTAGTTCAGTTCCGCATTACTCTTCCATGATGCAAAAGTGAATAAACTCTTCATCTGTAGAACGGTATTGAATACGGTTACTAGTACTATTTTGGCCCGTGGTACACGCATTGGCCAGGGTGTTCATTATCTCCTCATTATTTAGGATTACTGATACTAGATTTCATGCTGACTCGCTCATAGTGACACACACGTCCAGCAGCACCAAGAGCTGTACGGATAATGACCTAAAACACAAGACGGCAGCAGCGCCGTGATGACGTCAGATGGAACGAACTCTGAATATATGGAATGAAACTCTGAGAATATGGAATGAAACTCTGAGAATATGGAATGAAATCTGAATATATTGAATGAAACTCTGAGAATATGGAATGAAACTCTGAGAATATGGAATGAATTCTGAGAATATGGAATGAAACTCTGAGAATATGGAATGAAATCTGAATATATTGAATGAAACTCTGAGAATATGGAATGAAACTCTGAGAATATGGAATGAATTCTGAGAATATGGAATGAAACTCTGAGAATATGGAATGAAATCTGAATATATGGAATGAAACTCTGAGAATATGGAATGAATTCTGAATATATGGAATGAAATCTGAATATATGGAATGAAACTCTGAGAATATGGAATGAATTCTGAATATATTGAATGAAACTCTGAGAATATGGAATGAATTCTGAATATATTGAATGAAACTCTGAGAATATGGAATGAATTCTGAGAATATGGAATGAATTCTGAATATATTGAATGAAACTCTGAGAATATGGAATGAAGCTCTGAGAATATGGAATGAATCCTGAATATATTGAATGAATTCTGAATATATGGAATGAAACTCTGAGAATATGGAATGAAAGTCATGATATATTGACGGAAATTTGAGAATAATGAATGAAGTCTTAAGAAACCATAATCTATAGTCATATCCTGACATCAGTGATACCTTTCTGAATTCCTTGACGTTACAAAATGGCATCAGGTGAAATATTCCAATACTTTGTTGAACTGGAAAACTTTTTTGCAACAGCTGGTAATATTCCGAACGACACAAACAGTTTGGAATCTTTATCCCGTCACCTTGAGGATCATATTTCCATTATTGAGACATTCGTAGTGCTTATGAGTAATCATGTTCAACAAAACCTTGCTGAAAGAAGATTAAGCATCATTCTTGAAGGAATTTACGAGTCCCTTCGGGAGATGTCGGCTGAAGTAGACCTTCAGGTGGAAGCTGATATGCAAGCGCATGGTATGGGCACACATTCTGCATCTCAGAGAGGAAGGCCAAGGTAAGTGATATAAATGCAAACAAGTGTATGGGGATGGAGGTTGATGCAGGCCAACTTTAATACATGGTACATGTACAATCAAGAAGTTGCAAACAAGATTATTAATTCAATGTATTGTGCAGTGGTGGAAAATAACTACATTTACTCATGTACTTTCAAATTTGAGGTACTTGTACCTTACTTGAGTGAGTACTATGTTATAGTCAATACCACGGCCAAGTTCAAATTGAACTGTTCAAAAAAATGCTGCTAGCACTTTGAAATTCACTGACAGCGTAGGAGCAGTAGTTTACTGTGATTGTTTTTTTCTACTGTGCCAAACATATGGCCCATCACATTTTATAAAAGGAAAGAATATTTGTCCACTGACTAAAAAGCTATGTTTCCAAGTAACAAGTAAAGGGGAACCTTCATAAAAATGTAGTGTAGTCAAAAGTACAATATTTGTCTTTCAAATGTAGTGGAGTTAAAGTCATAAGCTTCCAAATGTACATCAGTACAGTACTCAAGTAGATGTACTTCATTGCTGTCCACTCCTGAATATAATAGCCTTATAAGCATATTTATTATGAAATCGGCCATTTTGCATAATGAGTACTTTTACTTTTGGTAAAATATATTTTGATACTAATACTTTTGTACTTTTACTTAGGTTACATTTTCAATGCAGGACTTTTACATGTAACAGAGTATTTGTATGCACATTTAACACTTTTTTTTTCTCCTTAAAAGGTACAACATACCAGCTGCTCAGCTGACTCACATGCGGGATTTAGGATTTAGCTGGATGGCCATATCTCAAATGCTGTCTGTAAACATTCGAACACTGTACAACCACAGGACACAACTTGGTTTAGTTGACTATGGGAGTTTCACCAACATTTCAAATGATGATCTTGATCGTCTTCTTACGGAGGTTCTTAGACAAACCCCTGGCTCAGGAGAGACTTACATCACTGGCAGTTTGAGAGGGAGAGGGATCAGAGTTCAGCGATGGCGAGTGCGAGAGCGATTAAGAACAGTAGATCCAGTGGGAAGAGCCTTAAGAGGACGAAGGGCAATTCAACGGAGGGTCTACAATGTCTCTGTCCCAAATCAAGTGTGGTAGGTGTTGTTTTGTAAATTTGATTAACATTTCAGTCATTACTCCCGAGCTGGTCAATGAAGCAAGTAATGAAGATTGATGTAAGAATTTTGAGGACCAAAACTATGATAAATAAATAAATAATATGCCATCATGGTGATGCAATTTTCATGTGATTTAGGTGTTACGCTGATACCCTATAATATTTTGAAAACATCAACCTATATTACCTCATTGTTATCAGGTTATTAACCCATTAATGCTGCCATATTATCATTTTTTAATCCAAGTATTGCACTGATATAACCATTTTTTTTTAGCCGGTTAACATATTGTTACCAAAATATTACTTTACTATTAATAGTTTTGCCTCATTGCTATCTTTGTGTTTCCCCCATTATTACCCTTTGTTTTTGGTCCCTTATTACCCTGTTACATAAATGTCAGTCTAATAACACCCAGATATACCCATTGTTAATACCAAGCTATTATCTGGTTATTACTTTGTTGATTACATAGTATTACAAATTATTACTTCATTATGTTATTATAGAGTTGTAATGTAAAATGCTACCTTATACACTTTTGTAAGAAGTAGAAAAGGCCTGATAGAAAAAAAGTAGGACAGCAAAGCCAAAGAAGTTATATTTGTATGTACATCCAGTGTGGTTTACAATAATAATAATAATAATAATAATAATAAATGTATTCTTATTCCAGGCATATGGATACAAACCACAAGTTAAATCCATGGGGATTTGTGTTCCACGGAGGAGTTGATGGCTATAGTCGCTGCATCACCTACCTGAGATGTTGCACAGACAACAGAGCGTCAACTGCCGTGCAACTTTTCCAGGATGCTGTTCATCGATTTGGACTCCCACATCATGTCAGGGGTGATGCTGGTAGTGAGAATATGGATGTTGCACGCTTTATGATTGAAAATCAAGGGGCAAACAGAGGAAGTTTTATGGTTGGACGTAGTGTCCATAATCAAAGAATTGAAAGATTGTGGAGAGAGGTAAACAGGGTGGTGTCAGCATACTTCAAAGACCTTTTCCTCTTTATGGAAAATGTTGACATTTTAGATAGCACTGACCCACTTCACATTAGGGCTCTTCACCATGTTTACCTTCCAAGAATAAACAGATCTGTGGATGAGTTTGTAAGCCAGTGGAACCATCACAGCTTAAGGACAATGGACAGTAGGTCCCCACTACAACTGTGGACAGTTGGAATGCTCCAACTTCCTCAGCATCAAAGACCAGTCAATCATTTTCATGTGCAACGCCCTTATGATTACCAACAGTGGGACGTTGAGTTAAGGCCAATTGATCCCTTGATTGACGATGGAAATCATGGGATAGAACTTTTTTTCGCAGCATATAACCTGCTTCAAAGAAATACTTAGTCTGCTAAGTAATTTGTTGTTTGCTGTTCATCATGTGGCACTGATAGACACTAAAAGGACAAAAAGCCAGAACATGCAAAGCAGGAACATAGAACCCTTTATTTTTAGAAAGCTTTACCAAAACCTTTAGATCAAGGGTGCCCAAACTTTTCCCTTGGAGGGCCAAAACTGGAACTCAATGTTTTCACACTGTGTTTTACATAGTATGTTATGTATAATATGTTTTACATTTTTAGAATAGGCAAAAATAACATGTATACTGCATTCAAAAAACTGCATGTCTGTAAAGGGGAGACTCGTGGGTACCCATAGAACCCATTTTCAGCCACATATCTTGAGGTCAAATGGTCAAGGAGACACCTTGACAAATGGCCATGCCAGTTTTTCCTTGCCAAAATTGAACCCAACTTTAGCGTGTTAGCCTCATGGAAGAACAAAAGTAAATAACAACAACAAAAAACAACTCAACATAACCCTAGCTCTACATTGCGTCTTACGCTCTTCCAAATCCCGGGGCATTGCGTATTCCGAAATCCATATTAGATTTGAATGCAGTGTATGTGGTATGAACTGGAATGCGAAGAATTATCTCGCAAGTATTGGCCAATGGAAATCGGGAGTTGGTGATGAACTCCAGGCGTGGCCTTGGAGAGAAACCCAGAGCTGGAATGCTGTCACATCCAGTGAAGAAAATAAGAATATCCTCCAGAGAGACATCGTTTTCGACTGTTAAAATATAAAAAAAAGAGAGTTACACAATTAAGTGACATGCAGAAGTGATGTAAGAAGGGTGAGTAATTAAATTCCCATAAACCAGCATTAAGCATTATTTTTATTTACATGCAGTTTGGGGCAAGTCATAGTCAAGTCAGCACACTGACACACTGACAGCTGTTGTTGCCTGTTGGGCTGCATTTTGCCATGTTATGATTGGAGCATATTGTTTTATGCTAAATGCAGTACCTGTGAGGGTTTCTGGATCAATATCTGTCATTGTTTTGTGTTGTTAATTGATTTCCAATAATAAATATATACATACATTTGCATAAAGCAGCATATTTGCCCACTCCCTTGTTGATAAGAGTATTAAATACTTGACAAATCTCCCTTTAAGGTACATTTTGAACAGATAAAAAATGTGTGAATAATTTGCGATTAATAACGATTAAATATTTGTATCAATTGACAAACCTAATTTAATTGTAATTTTAATGTATTTATGGTACATATAAACCACTGGTTCCCAACCTGGGGGTCCCCACCCCCATTAAGGGTCGACAAAGCTTCACAGGGGGGCTGCATCTATCTGCATTTGATTCATTTCTGTGAAAAGAATCATCAAAAATCTTTTTTATAATTATTATTTTCAAGGTTTGGATTATTATTTAAGATATAATGTATTTAATATGATCCCATCATCAAAAATCACTAATTTACACAAACATCCTGTAGTTATTGTGTTCACTATTTGAGTTAATTGACCGGTTTATCAGTTGTTATTGTTATGCATTAAATATAATATTACATATTCATAAAATATGTCACTTAGTCACTCTACTCAATGATAGAAATGAGGTCCCTTAAAGGTGCTCCGCAATTCGGAGCATTTCTATCTCCTCAGCACGGCTCTCAACATGGCGACGGCTGAGCCGGCACTTCGCAGCTAACGGTGCTAGCAGTGAAAACAACAGCGACAGTGCTGACAGAACTAACAGTGTTAACTTGGGGGGTAACTGGAGGGTGGGTGCTACGCTCCCACAAATACGCCGTAGGTCGGGACGATGTCACCAGCTGTAACCGCCGTATGAGAGCAGTGCTGAGCGGCGGCCATGAGCTAGCCAGTGAGGCACGCTCACATGCACTAAAAGCACAGAGAAGCCCTGAATCCAACACACACAGAGGGAGAGAGGCTTCAATCTCTGCAAAATTTCAACGTGCCCGAAGGAAAACAACCAATCAGAGCCGAGAAATCTCTACAGCAGCTGTCAATCACTGCTCGCAAAACTCAAACAGTCAAACTAGGCAGCGCTGATCAAATATGAATCAATGTTCTGTTACTGCAATGTCTATTTCTCTCCTTAAATGTTTTCAGAAACATCTTGTAGTGTGCCGTTTAGCTGTAAAATGAGAAAGTTTGCTCTGGCTGGTGGGCGGTGCTTGGTATTGGCACGAGTGTTTTTAACATGGCGGCCGTGTCACAGACTTTCTCATTTTATGGCTTAGCGGTACACTACAAGATGTTTCTGAAGACATTTGAGGCATCTGCCCCTCCAGGCCTTGAACCCTAAATAATGTCTTATATTGAAACATTGTGCCAAATGCCAAACTTACATTCAGCATCCTGAAGATAGTCCTGCCAGAAAGCCTGGTTCCGGCACTCTTCTTGGAATGCATTACTCCCTCTTTCGGAGTGAATGATCTGGAAGAGATTCTCCATATCAGCCGCTGTCAAACCCTTTTCAGCCTTCACGAAAAGGCACTTCAACTGTAGAGGGTATCTCTGAAGAGCATCTAGGACACCTAGAGATGTTAAGCCATCTCTGAACCTAGTAAAAAGGAAAACAATTGTAATATGTAGGTCAAGTGAATTAGAAACTGTGGTGTTTTTTCCTTGCTTAATATAGTGAGGACCCACAATGAATTCCAGACTAAATAAATTATACTTTCACTTACACTGGTGCACTAAAAAATGGAACTCTACATCCATCATAAAATTTGATCGTATACTGTGGTAACATAGTTTGTGTGGTAGCAACTCAAAACTAAGCTTTTTTTCTTGTATCCGTTTTCCTCTTTCATCTCTTGTATATCCACCATGTTACCACCACAAAACTAGCATTTGTTTGTATGCAAAGGTAAAATTATGGTATGTGCTCGGACATAAACATACCTTTCAAAAGCTGCTCGGGTCCGCTGGAGGACATACCAGTGAGCCAAGTCCAAAGCAGTCTCTTGTTTGTTTCCCAGTGTTATGTGAACATTGTGACCCGCCAGACTGATCAAGCTGGCTGCCTGTGCAACTGCATCTTGCAGTTGTGATTCAGTCTCAGCCTGTAAGATCTAAACATATCAAAATAACATTAGGATATGAAGATAGTAAATCTTTACTGACTATTATTTAGAATTAAGATATACAATTGTTAGCTTTACTGTTTAACTTGTGTGTTAATGGGTGCATGCAAAATGAAAAGTTTCTAAATACGATAGAATCAAAAGGAAAATATGCTCACCGATTGCACCTGTGATCTTGTTTCTTCATCAGTAATATGTTCAGTTGTGACCTTCACATTGTCTGGACCCTTTTGGAGACACTCATACAAGAGTTCAGACAGGAAACATGGACTCTGTCCCCCATGGGCAATTGACATTGCCATGATCTGGCCAGCATAGAAGTATCCATTGTCTTTCATCGCTGTTATCAAATGAAATTAAACACACATCACATCACATGTCAAATGGTTACATCAAAAAGAATGTTTATGTCACAATGCCATCAATCTGTGTGAGAATAGAGAACTCAGGTTCATTTTTTATGCAAAATTCCCTTTCCAAAAAAGTATTGTAGATACAAAATGTATTGATCCAAATAGTGGCTTCTTACAGCAATATTAATTAATCCAACCATAAGTACCTTTGGAGTTGCATGTGAGGACTTTAGCATTAGGTGGACCCTCAAAGATGCCAATTTTGTCCTTGATTTCATGTAGACAGAGTCGAAAAAACTCCCGAGTGGGTCCTCCATTGTCCACAGCCCCCTCAGATATTCCATAGTCATCAGTAAACTTGACATCTACCTTCTTCTCAGGTGAAAAATTGGATCTGGCCATGGCTCTGCATGCTCCATCCCACACATTTCTTCTTATGATATTGAAGCGTACAGTGCTGTCAGTATTTACTCTAGAGCCAATCCGTTCCATTATTCTCTCCAAAGTCATCTTTAAATCACTGAAACAATAATAAACAATAAAACAAATACAACGTAATTACTGCCAATGGTAATAACTCGCCAACTGAACTAAAATTTAACATCCACTAGATTGTAATTCATTCAATCTTCATTAATTTATTGAAATCTATTTTAGAAAGAAGCAGAGTTTTACTTGTTTCTAGCTTTTCCAGAATTATTTAACCTACTGATATATCGCACATACGTGCAAACTGCAAAGAGTAACAGAATCATTTTCAACCTTGACAATTGCCTCCATCCAAAAACACATTGACAAACCACAAAATCTCACACACACATCAAATGTAATGTATGTTATAGCATGGGTAATCTTCACAAAATTTCACACTATGATTTAAAAAGAAAAATTGACAAAATGACCACAGAAATTATTTGATATCCGATAAAGAAAAAAATCTATATTGTGAATACATAAATATATATATTTCTGACCCATTTAGGTTGCAGCTTGCTTACGCATCTTGCTACCAATCTAAATAATAGTTTTTACTATCGTGCATTACAATTTAAGTAATTACATTTTATATAATATCTTCTACTGACCTCTCGCTTGCGCTGGCATCTAAAGACCTTGAAATGGCTTCCTGGAGATCAGGGTCATCAGAGAGGTATTCTTCTTCAAACAGGTCAAGGTATGTACTACAAAAAAAAAAAAAAAAAATCAATATTTTATAATGGACAATGTAAAGGTACAAATATATGATATTGACAAAGACGTGTGGACAGTGCATTATTAAGTGTGTAAAAATCGGGGCACAATCATCTAGTATCAAGTAAATCTAATCTAATACAAAACTGTACTAAAATAAGGTAAATAAGGCTCACTGTTATAAAGCCCAGGTCATGAAAAGAGAGAAAAATGTCAAAAAGAAAAAAAAAGATTTACCTGTAGGATGTGCTGGATGAACTATTCCCAGATGGGTTGTGTGGGTCCCTGGGTTGTGTGGGATCATGGGACACACCAGAGGTGTTATTAGCAGAGAACAAATGTGTGTCACCACTGGCATTGACAGTGGGACCAATCGACAAGCCATGGGTGTTGCCACTTGAAATGGCAGAAGTTCCACTGGACACGGTGAGAGTCTCATCAATAGTGATGACAGGAGCACTAGTGGACACGGTGAGGGTGTCAGCTGAGATGGAAGGTGCATCGGTGCAAATGTCTTGGGTGGCAACACACCAGATAACTTGATCATCACTGGAGATGGAAGGGGTATTACTGAAGAGGAACTGGGCCTCAACAGTGGAGTTGGCTGAAATGTGAGGCACATAATAATAGGTTAACGTTTAACTTTTTCAGTAACATTTATCTTATATGAGAGTGAGCATCAGAACACATCTTAAGCTTGTACAATGCATGTATTAAGTGATAGATTAAAATAAGTATAACCTCTATTTTTCTGAACAAAATATTACTTAAAATAAATTTTAGTCTGGTTTAAAAAAGACTTTACATAACTAAATAGTGTAAACAAAAAAAACAAAAATACAGAACATGTCACAATCTGCCTCTCTGTTCCTCCCTCCGGCCACATTCCCACCTCATATCACTGCCATTCTCTTCCTGTCCATCAGATGCCCTCGGACTTTCCCTCCTTTCCCCATCACCTGACTGCCACACCTGTTCTCACTTCCCTCATCAACCCTGCAGTTACCTGACCTTCCCTGCCCACCTGTTTCCACTTTTCTCATCAGTCCTGTGATTACTTAACTGGCCCTTTCAGACTCATTCCTTGTCAGTTTGCCAAAGTTACAATGTTGGCTTCTTGGCTTGTGTTTTTGATTTGGAGCTTCTGTTACCTGGGTCCCATTTGAAGCAGGTTTAACAAACTGTATGTAAACCTGAACTCTGAGTTGACTAATCCTGAGGTGGGAAACTTTTGGTGCCAGGGCCCTGTTACAGAAAGCTGGTTTAGTGAAAACTCTGAGTTAGTTAACCCAGAGATGAGGGAAACTGTGGGTATTAAGTTCTGGAAAGAGAGATAACTTAAACTGTGGGTCAGTTACAGTGGTAACATTTACATTCTTTTTGCAAGTGGAAGTTCTTCTTTTATATAAATAAATAAGTCAGTTGATGTCAGCTGTCACTGATGGAATAATTCCTATAATATTGTAGATCATATCAATATTGTATGTTAACATTTCTAAGTGAGCAGGATGGTGGTGCAGCTGCAGAATGGAGTTTGAAAGTTAAATAGGCTACGTATAGAACAGGTTTTAACAGCATTTCACTGACTGTGTTTAAATTGACTACATTTGTTGAAGTAGCTGAAATAAAGTCACTGAATGCTGTTGAGCCGAGACCCAAAGATGTCAACAATTTAAAATCTACTCTATTCAACCCTTAAATCCCCAAACACATTAAATAATCTGGATTCAGATTATGAGTTTACAATCATGTCTCTCACTTTGATATATATTTTCCATCTTTAGTTGCTGGCTCCTGTGTTTTGTCCCTCTCAGATTAAAGCTGAACAAATAGATGCTACAGCCCAATACACAATCGGATTCCACCGCTTTATCATCCATTAAAGCTACAGTCCGTCACTTTGAGCAAATACGGCCGGCCCGGCTATGTCAACAAAGCAAAGAGAATCTCTGATTCCAACACACACAGAGGGAGAGAGACTTCATTCTGCTCAGGTAGACATTACTCCTCTATATCTAAAAAATCCTCCTGCTGCCTCCTCTATCTGCATTTGGCTCCAATGCCAATTACCCTGCACAACCAGTCATGACAGAACCAACATCATTTAAACTTCTTTGCATGAATGTAGATAAAAATATTTACCACATTTGTCAGTGTCCGATATTTCTGAGACATCACGGCTGTTTGTATGGCTACTGTCCTCATCAGAATATGACTGTCAATTGAAGCAGATAAACACAACAAACTTAATGGATCTAATACACTATGACAACATAACAATGTAACAATCTTTTTAATTATGTCAGGATACTACAAATAACAGTGTTTAAAGACATCCAGTGTAAACAGTATCGCCATTGTCATGTAACTGAAAAGCACTACTTACGGATTCTTTTTCCTCACTTAAAATGACCTTGTCGGGCCTGACATAGATGGACTTCTGATGAAACAGTTTTTTGACAAGGGCTCCACTCAAAGTCTGATTGGAGGTAAGGGATGGCTCAAGTAGTTTGTTGTGGCATGGCATCAAGATCTGTAACCTGAGGAAATGACAAGCACACTGTATATGAAACATTTGTTAAAGCTAAAATACTACACTAAAGTACATGGAAAGCTTTTAATTCCAATACATAATTTATGTGCACACAGAAATTTATATTCTGTCAGTTTTTCAGTTAGTCTGTTCAACTAACTTGAACACACTTCGAATTAACCTTATAACAGTGGGCTATATATCATGTTATTATTGCAAAAATACAAATACCATAAAACATACATATCATGATCAAAAGCTTACCTGCATCCCTCCACAATTGGCTGGAAGGCCGCCATAATTGCCTGCATTACTTTGTCGGAGTCCCAGTCACAGCCAAATTCCAAGGCAGATTTGATATGTCCATTTTCAAAAAGCCAAGCTTTCCTGGCACGCCTTGGCACATCTGTATATGTATGGTCTGGCAGGAGAATTACCTCTCTGGTGAATGGATGAGCCACAGAACTGCTTAACTGTCCATGGAACCTTAGAAACATTAAAGAAAATCAAACCATTGTAACGGACTGGGTGGAGTGGGGTCAACTGTTAAGTTAAAAGTTCTGTTTCTGTAGTTAGTCAGGTTTACATGATGTCAGCGTACATAGCATTGACAGTGATTTGTGGAGATAGCCACCTGTGATTGGCCGAGGCTTTAGGAGGGAGGGTTGTTGTTGTTCCTGTTAGTTTGTAGGTTGTGTGAGAACGAGAAGGTAGCATTAGCAACAGCATTTACGCTGTAAAAGAGTTAGCTTTGTTGTTTTGGTGTGGTTCCGGCCCACAGTAACCTGTGTTCAAGCTGAGGAATAAAGTACCAGCGAAACCAGTTCCTGTCTCGTAGCTTCATTGACCAGGGTCGCTACACTATATTCAATTACATTACACACTGTAAACACATGTACATTATCCACTAATACATTTATATAGGCTACATTAAACGTGTAGGCTGATATATATTCACTTATCTTTTCCTGTTCACAAACAGCAGTGAATTTATTTTAAACAGCAGTTTAGTTATCCTGTGGCTGAAATGTGTCTTACCATGCTACACAATTAAATTCTGTAACTTCATACTTTACTGCAATGTTATTAAAAATACAGTGTGACTACAGCGGTGATTTGCACCAATGCAAATGATTTTGAAATGTAGGCTATAGGCTATCATACCAGTGTTACTACATAACGTAGGACAATCATTTAAAAACGTTACTAATATTACTGCAAAAAAGAAGGCAACAGCTGAATGCAGCGCAAATGACTGTTGAGAAATGTTAGCTAGATGGAGTATATGGGACTAGACGGCTGTTATAAGCCACCACACTATGTTGACCTTACAGAACAGAGGAGTTGCTGGTCTACCGCTGCCTCGATCGGTCAGCTTGTTTTGTGTTATTGTGTGACTTTGGTGTTTTAAATGGTTAGTTTGGATCAGAACTAACCATTTACCACAACACAAAAGTCACACAATATTCTTTAAAAGACCGAAGTAACCTGGCAACGGTAAAATGAATATTTTTGTCAGTAGAGTCTAGCTCTTTAAAGAGAGCGATATTCCTGGTTAAACTATCTTTAACGTCATTTCAAATGCATCCAATTCTAGTGTTACCTCTTGTTCCTTGGGCCCCTTCGAGTGAACGGGCGAAGGTTGTAGATGGGGGCTTCTGCGGGGGGCATCTGTGAAGTTGAAGGCATGTTCCTCTCTGTACTAACGCTGAGAAGGGGCGCTGTTGGACCACTTTGGTTAAAGTTAGCCTGATGAACGGGAACTGCCTGGCCTGTGAGGCTCATTCCTGCATTCGGTCTTCCACGATGAAAAAGTGAATACATCTCTTCATCCGTAGAACGGTATTGAATATGTTTACTAGTACTATTTTGGCCCGTGGTACACGCATTGGCCAGGGTGTTAATTATTTCCTCATTACTGAGGATTGCTGACACTAGATTTCGTGCTGTCTCACTCATAGTTACACACGTCTTGCAGCAACAACATATGTACTGATAATGACTTAAAACACAAGATGGCAGCATGACCTTGATGACGTCAGATTTCATTCCATATATTCAGGGTTCATTCAATATATTCAGGATTCATTCCATATTCTCAGAGTTTCATTCCATATTCTCAGAGTTTCATTCCATATTCTCAGAGTTTCATTCAATATATTCAGGATTCATTCCATATATTCAGAGTTTCATTCAATATTCTCAAATTTCACATTATTTATATATATAATAATTTCCTGAACGGCTTGCCATAATAGGTATATAGATAGATAGATAGATAGATGGATAGATAAATAGATATATAGATAGATAGATAGATGGATAGATAGATATATAGTTTGATAGATAGATAGATGGATATAGTTTGATAGATAGATGGATGGATGGATAGATAGATAGATAGATAGATGGATGGATAGATAGATAGATGGATAGATAGATAGATAGGTATATAGATAGATAGATAGATATTTTGATAGATAGATAGATAGATAATAGTTTGATAGATAGATAGATGGATGGATGGATAGACAGATAGATGGATAGATAGATAGATAGGTATATAGATAGATAGATAGATAGTTTGATAGATAGATAGATAGATATATAGTTTGATAGATAGATAGCTGATGGATGGATGATAGATAGATAGATAGATGAGATGGATAGATGAACAGATCTGAGACCAGCCTTCCAGACAGTATGTGTCGACGTGTTGTGTCCAGCAGAGGGCAGCAGCTTCATGGACATTTAAACACAATAAGTACTCTGATAATACACACTGAGTACAAACAGAGGAACAATAAAAGTTACACTCTTATCTACGAACTGGTACTAGTCCTGGACCAGAAAAGTCTAAGTGTACTTGGCTTATGCCGACAAGTATACAGAAAAGTTTATGGAAAAATATAAGTATATTTGGCTAAGTACTATAAGTTCACTTAAAGAAAACTTACAAGTGTACTTTCAGTGAAAACTATAAAACTAGAAGTATTGTCCTGCTGGTGATGAAGAGGTGGTTATAGTTCTGCTGGTGATGAAGAGGTGGTTATAGTTCTGCTGGTGATGAAGAACTGGTTATAGTTCTGCTGGTGATGAAGAGCTGGTTATAGTTCTGCTGGTGATGAAGAGGTGGTTATAGTTCTGCTGGTGATGAAGAGGTGGTTATAGTTCTGCTGGTGATGAAGAGCTGGTTATAGTTCTGCTGGTGATGAAGAGGTGGTTATAGTTCTGCTGGTGATGAAGAACTGGTTATAGTTCTGCTGGTGATGAAGAGGTGGTTATAGTTCTGCTGGTGATGAAGAGGTGGTTATAGTTCTGCTGGTGATGAAGAGGTGGTTATAGTTCTGCTGGTGATGAAGAGCTGGTTATAGTTCTGCTGGTGATGAAGAACTGGTTATAGTTCTGCTGATGATGAAGAGGTGGTTATTGTTCTGCTGATGATGAAGAGCTGGTTATAGTTCTGCTGATGATGAAGAGGTGGTTATTGTTCTGCTGGTGATGAAGAGCTGGTTATAGTTCTGCTGATGATGAAGAGGTGGTTATAGTTCTGCTGATGATGAAGAGCTGGTTATAGTTCTGCTGATGATGAAGAGGTGGTTATTGTTCTGCTGGTGATGAAGAGCTGGTTATAGTTCTGCTGGTGATGAAGAGGTGGTTATAGTTCTGCTGGTGATGAAGAACTGGTTATAGTTCTGCTGGTGATGAAGAGGTGGTTATTGTTCTGCTGGTGATGAAGAGCTGGTTATAGTTCTGCTGGTGATGAAGAGGTGGTTATAGTTCTGCTGGTGATGAAGAGGTGGTTATAGTTCTGCTGGTGATGAAGAGGTGGTTATAGTTCTGCTGATGATGAAGAGGTGGTTATAGTTCTGCTGATGATGAAGAGGTGGTTATAGTTCTGCTGGTGATGAAGAGCTGGTTATAGTTCTGCTGGTGATGAAGAACTGGTTATAGTTCTGCTGATGATGAAGAGGTGGTTATAGTTCTGCTGGTGATGAAGAGGTGGTTATAGTTCTGCTGGTGATGAAGAGGTGGTTATAGTTCTGCTGGTGATGAAGAGGTGGTTATAGTTCTGCTGGTGATGAAGAGGTGGTTATAGTTCTGCTGGTGATGAAGAGCTGGTTATAGTTCTGCTGGTGATGAAGAGCTGGTTATAGTTCTGCTGATGATGAAGAGGTGGTTATAGTTCTGCTGGTGATGAAGAGGTGGTTATAGTTCTGCTGGTGATGAAGAGCTGGTTATAGTTCTGCTGGTGATGAAGAGGTGGTTATTGTTCTGCTGGTGATGAAGAGGTGGTTATAGTTCTGCTGGTGATGAAGAGGTGGTTATTGTTCTGCTGGTGATGAAGAGCTGGTTATTGTTCTGCTGGTGATGAAGAGCTGGTTATAGTTCTGCTGGTGATGAAGAGGTGGTTATAGTTCTGCTGGTGATGAAGAGCTGGTTATAGTTCTGCTGGTGATGAAGAGGTGGTTATAGTTCTGCTGGTGATGAAGAGGTGGTTATAGTTCTGCTGGTGATGAAGAGCTGGTTATAGTTCTGCTGGTGATGAAGAGGTGGTTATAGTTCTGCTGGTGATGAAGAGGTGGTTATAGTTCTGCTGGTGATGAAGAACTGGTTATAGTTCTGCTGGTGATGAAGAGGTGGTTATAGTTCTGCTGGTGATGAAGAGCTGGTTATAGTTCTGCTGGTGATGAAGAGGTGGTTATAGTTCTGCTGGTGATGAAGAGCTGGTTATAGTTCTGCTGGTGATGAAGAGCTGGTTATAGTTCTGCTGGTGATGAAGAGGTGGTTATAGTTCTGCTGGTGATGAAGAGCTGGTTATAGTTCTGCTGGTGATGAAGAGGTGGTTATAGTTCTGCTGGTGATGAAGAGGTGGTTATAGTTCTGCTGGTGATGAAGAGCTGGTTATAGTTCTGCTGGTGATGAAGAGGTGGTTATAGTTCTGCTGGTGATGAAGAGCTGGTTATAGTTCTGCTGGTGATGAAGAGGTGGTTATAGTTCTGCTGGTGATGAAGAGGTGGTTATAGTTCTGCTGGTGATGAAGAGCTGGTTATAGTTCTGCTGGTGATGAAGAGCTGGTTATAGTTCTGCTGGTGATGAAGAGCTGGTTATAGTTCTGCTGGTGATGAAGAGGTGGTTATAGTTCTGCTGGTGATGAAGAGCTGGTTATAGTTCTGCTGGTGATGAAGAGGTGGTTATTGTTCTGCTGGTGATGAAGAGCTGGTTATAGTTCTGCTGATGATGAAGAGGTGGTTATTGTTCTGCTGGTGATGAAGAGGTGGTTATAGTTCTGCTGGTGATGAAGAGGTGGTTATAGTTCTGCTGATGATGAAGAGGTGGTTATTGTTCTGCTGGTGATGAAGAGGTGGTTATAGTTCTGCTGGTGATGAAGAGCTGGTTATAGTTCTGCTGGTGATGAAGAGCTGGTTATAGTTCTGCTGGTGATGAAGAGCTGGTTATAGTTCTGCTGGTGGTCCTCCGGTGAGGCTGAAGGGGTTAAATGTTTCTCCTGCTGAGGAGGTCTAATGTCTTTAACAGAATCTCTGCTCTCTGGATGTTAATAAGGTGAGAAGTGAGCGACTCCCACGTCGAGCTCTAAATGAGAACCATGCTGTAACAGAGCGTGAGTCAGCTGACAGACGGCGGTCCCAGGACGGTCCGGCCTGGTCCACGTTGATGGAAGTGAGAACATGTCTAAGTATTAAGATATTCTCTCGTTAATGAAGCTTGATTTCATTATTATTTTATAACCTCGGAGGTGGCCTCTAACCCAGGACTGGATCCTCCTCCTTACTGGAATCAGATCACGTGACACATTTCTGGCCGTGATCTCATTGAACATCACATAACGGCGTCCTCCGCCTGCTTCCTGTTGGTGGACTTGGGACAGTCCGACTCTGCTGCTGGGTGAACAATGAGGATGCTCGGGAAGGGGTGGGGGGGTAGAGGCTTTCCCAAAACTCGCCGGGACAGAACGTGGAGGGGTGTCACACACAAACACATCCCCCGCTGGAGCGCACTAAGTATGGACTTCCTGTTCTGTGGTCAGGTGGAGAAGATGAGGACTGGAACACGTAGTGGGTTTGACCAAGTGACCCAGAACACGTCGTTTCATCCTGCTGCAGTTACACAACACAGAGACTCTGTTAACAACCAGAACCACAACCACAACCAGAACTAGAACCACAACCTCACTGAGGTCCTAACTCTAAAATAAAACCCCGAAAGACGTCTCACAGTCGTGATCCAAGACCATCAGGCCATAGTCCCCTACGTCTCATAGTCCCCCATGTCTCACAGTCCTGATCCAGGACCATCAGACCACAACCCAGAGTCTCACGGTCTTGATCCAGGTCAGACAAACACAAGACTTTCAACCAGGAGGCCACTCTTGGTGCCAAAAGAACATATATATCGTAAGAAGTGAAAGTCAATAGTTGGTTCCATGTCAACATCAGCTCCCAGCAGCAGAGCTACACTCCGCCACGTTGGAATGAAAGAGTCCACCAGACGCCAGTAAAACGTCCTCCTACAAAGAGACGTATAAAAGTAAAACGAAAACGGTCTGTGTTGAACAATAAAATATTATAAATATAATAATAATTTTCAGTCCAAAATGGCGGCAAACAAACACCAGAGTTTGGTCTCTTTGCTTCTAAACTCTTTGCCCTAACTAACAGTCCACAGCCAGGATCAGACTACAGGATATCTTTGACGGTTCTGATGGTCACTACGTCAGATTAGCCGATGGAGAGTCATAAATTCTTGTCGTGACTTGGCCGCGACACGTGACGGACTACACGTCGGTCCCCCGTTCCGACAATACACACTCTCCCGGCACCGCCGTCTTAATATATACGGGCTTACCGGGACTCAAGCCCCCTCCCCCGGGCCGACCATGTAAAGGGGCCCGACCATGTAAAGGGGCCCACGAAGCTCCGGGGGAAAACAATAAAAATATAATTCACAGGGAAAAGAGAAAGCGGGCACACAACGGGATGCTCCATGACTTAAAGACGTAACAGCGGTGGTGTTTTTTACTCCGACACAACCTAGACTGAATATCCTAAGGCAAGGTCCGGCAGCAGTTGAAGGTCCGATGACATCATTCTGCATAATAAGTAGCCTTCTGTTTACAGCTGTGTGCGTCTGAGCTCAGTCGGTCAAATTCACCGCCGTGACGGAACACGCTGTGGAAAGCAAAAAAAAAATCAAACATGCTAGCCTTT
>CM025826.1:943000-1025500 GCA_014673565.1 Sebastes schlegelii | reverse complement strand
TCTAGAGCTACGATATCAGAGAAGCGTTTCAGAGACGGAGAGGAAATGATGCTAATGTTTAGCCTTCTGCTAACAGCAGCTAACGGCTCAGAAGGCTAACTATTAGCAACCCTTTCTCTCCGTCTCTGAAACGCTTCTCCGATGTTGTCCGACTCTCTTTGTGACTGACTTTACTGAAGGATGCCTCCACTTAACGCTCCGCCCACGAAACACATCACCATGGTTACTAACAGAGTAAAGACCAAGCCCCCAGGAAGAGCGCCGGTCGACCATCCGGACCTTCGTAGTGGTCAAACGGCGGTACTGCAACTTCCGTGTCCGTCACGTGATGCCATTGGGCCTAAAAAGACTTTTTCCCGTAGACTTCCATTGGGAAAGAGAGGTCTGTTACTCAGCGGATAATTTTGTTGAGGTGAATCAACTTCCCAGTACGAACACTCTGATAGTCCTTATTAAAAAAAATATGTTTTAAAGTTGTAAAACGCACTAACAGCTGAATCCAGTTATTTCTCTTCCTCCGTTCATGTGAGTGAGACCCAGACCGTGACTTTGGGACCCCGTGACCGAGTCATGTGATCGAGTCATGTGACCGAGCGGACGCTACTAAGCATGTCCGAGTTGCCCATGGTCCGCCAAGATCCGGGTACTTTTCCAGACGGAAGTGGAGCCATTTAGGCTTCATGCTCCACTGAGCAACTCTCATAGGAATGACCGAGGCCCCGCCTCCAACGCTGGATCCAGTTCTATTAATACCTCCATGGAAAAGAGGGATATATAAAGGAGGATAAAGTCAGACGTTTTAATCTCATTAATCAGATGTGTGGGTGTGATCTGATGGAGATGTTGGCGGTTTGACAGCGTAGCAGCAGGAAATAGAAACTTATCTTCTCATCTCGATTCCCGTCCTTGTTTTCAGGACAAGTTTTAACGTCTTCAGGTTGTGAAACAGCTTTTAGACCGCGGCAGTCAACGAACCTACTGTTCCAGAGTTTATCTGTTCTAATAATCACAACCTCTCTGTGACCTTAACGCTACATACTGAAGTCTTCATGAGCTACGCTCAAGATGTTTTACTGCGATCCGTCTGGTATCAGTGGGAGCTGAAGCATCAGTGAACGTCTACTTTTCAAGCATTCATTCTCTAGAAAAAATAAATGGAGATTTCACAACACACACTTTCCTCAGATGACTGATATATCACAATAATAACACACGTTTATACAAGTCCGAGTACAGATTAGATAGCAAACACTTTCATATTTCAACATCCATCAGCTACAGATCAACATGACGATTCACCTGGAGTCTTTGTGTCCAGTATTCTCTCTGTTAGCTCTGTGTTTGGTCTCCAACAGGTAGTGATCAGAGTACCTGAGCAGGTAGTATACAGAGTACCTGAGCAGGTAGTCATCAGAGTACCTGAGCAGGTAGTGATCAGAGTACCTGAGCAGGTAGTGATCAGAGTACCTGAGCAGGTAGTATACAGAGTACCTGAGCAGGTAGTGATCAGAGTACCTGAGCAGGTAGTGATCAGAGTACCTGAGCAGGTAGTATACAGAGTACCTGAGCAGGTAGTGATCAGAGTACCTGAGCAGGTAGTGATCAGAGTACCTGAGCAGGTAGTATACAGAGTACCTGAGCAGGTAGTATACAGAGTACCTGAGCAGGTAGTATACAGAGTACCTGAGCACGTAGTATACAGAGTACCTGAGCAGGTAGTGAAAAGAGTACCTGAGCAGTGTGTGTGTCTGTGTGTGTGTGTGTGTGTGTGTGTGTGTGTGTGTGTGTGTGTGTGTGTGTGTGTGATGCTTTTATTCTGAAGGTTTCTATAATGTATGTGTGTGTGTGTGTGCTGCTCACTTCCTCCTCTACACTCAACTCAACATTTGGGAACAATTAGCACATTATGATCAGGATTAGGCTCCATGAGAGTCCATAATGCCGGTCCTCGTGCTAACTCCTGATCTGTCATATGCGGGTCAGGACGTTTAGTTCGGAGGTTTAGTGATGTCAGGTCGCAATCGACACACTCGCAGCAGCTTTTCACAGCACAACTCTTTGATACCGGAGAGACTTAAATCACTTCAGAGACTCTATTACGTATGTCAGAGGGGAACTTTGTTCTGTTTCTACTGCTGGATAATGATCTGTTCTCTAACCGGGTTTAAGTCTATTTCTTCCCCCACAGAGAGAAACAAGTTCACACACATGAAACTACATTTACCGGCTTTATATAAAGTATCATCCAGTACATTGAATATTTACCAAACCTCACATCAACATGGATTATTCCTCTCATTACATGTTTTCAGAAACACATTTAAAACGTTTTTTCTGATATTTTTCCAATTTTTTTCCCAACTTTTTCCCCGACATTTTTCCGACTTAATTTCTGACATTTTTCATACTTTTTTTCGAACATTTTTCCGACTTCTTTTTCAGCTTTTTTCCCGACATTTTTGGGACTTTTTCGGATATTTTTCAGACTTTTGGAAATTTTTTCGGATATTTACCAGCTTTATATTAACAGTTGATCTGTGCTTCATTTCAAATTAAATTATCATCCAGTACATATATAATATTTACCAATCCTCACACTGTAGCAGGTACAAACTGCACGTCCACAGCCTCCATCTTTCCACGCATCCCGCTCCTCATTTACATAAGGTCGAGGTCTTGGCTACTTTATTTAAATCAGGGGCGTCCGGCGCGACTCGCCGCCTCTGGAAACTCTCTAGAAACTGTTAAACTAACCGTTGTTAACATAAAATAAAGACAGATTCATCCACATGGATTATTTCTGTCATTAAATCATCTCAGTGAATTATTTTCATGATATAAGAGAAGAAAGTTTCCCAACGAGCCGACATGTTGATTCACGGTTTCAAAGCTGGTAGCAGCAGTCCACGAGGGAAAGAGTTCGTCCAATCAGGTGTCAAGTAGCAGCTCATCAAGCGTCCAACGCTGGGAAGAGAGACGATCCCTCGCCACAAAAAACGCCCCTAGAGACACAAACCACAAGTACTTACTTATTGTAAGTACTATAATGATTAATCGCAAATTAATCCCACATGTTTTATCAGTTCTAAATGAACCTTAGAGATTAGTCCAGTATTTAATCCTCTTATCAACATGGGAGTGGACTGATATGCTGCTTTATGTAAATGTATGTATATATTGATTATTGTAAATCAATGAACAACACAGATCAATGACAGATATTGATCCAGAAACCCTCACAGGTACTGCATTTAGCATAAAACAATATGCTCCAATCATAACATGGCAAACTGCAGCCCAACAGACAACAACAGCTGTCAGTGTGTCAGTGTGCTGACTTGACTATGACTTGCCCCAAACTGCATGTGATGATCATAAAGTGGGCATGTCTGTAAAGGGGAGACTCGTGGGTACCCATAGAACCCATTTACATTCACACATCTGGAGGTCAGAGGTCAAGGGACCCCTTTGAACATGGACAAGACAGTTTGTCCTCGACAACATTTAGAATGTAACTACTTAACTAGCTGGGGTCTATTTTGACCTCACTAGTTAACTAGTGATGTGATACTAGTTAACTAGTGATGTGAAAAGACACTCTAGTGAGCGTTTAGTCTTCCACTGGTTCAGCTGGAGGAGGAAACTGGTGTCTGATTTGGACTAAATGTTTCCCAGTTTGACAGAATGAAGTGACTCTCAGACAGGAAGTGAGGATTTTCACAGTAAGGGTCACATGACTGTGTTGTTTGTGATGAAGTGATAGTGTGACAGTGACACTGTATATCTGCTGTCTGAACAACAACAGGTGTCTGGTCCTGGTAATCCTCCCCTCGGCGCTCTGCAGCGGGACAAAGCCTGGATGTGTTCGGGCCGGCGCTCCGCCCACACAGCGAGGGGGGGGGCACTCTTCCACCAGAACAACATGTTCTGCAAATCTGTGTCACATTCTCTGCTGCCGGCCGCGTAAATAATGGAGCGCTGCCAGCGGAGAGGACACCTCGGAGCAGAGCGAGCACAGACAACACTCAGTAAACACAGAGACGCTCTAAAGGCCTCATTCTATCACCGTCGTCATTCATCAGGGGATAGCTGATGCTCCTGTAAAGATTTACAGCTTATTATTAATGTCTTACTGACAGCAGCACAAAGATGCTAGTTCATTATATTATATAGATTATTTACCTCCATTCATAACTCTTATGGGCTTCTGCAGAAACACACATTAAAGGTATACTGTGTAACAAACTATATATAAACTCTGAACCACTAGCAGTAAAGCAAAGACTGGAGGCTAACGCTAGCAGAGGGCTAACATATCGTCCGACTCTCTTTGTGACTGACGTTACTGAAGGAGAGTTAACTAGAGACATCCGGAGATCTATACGCCCTCAGTTTATCTTTACAGCGCTGCCGTTGACCTCCAGCCCGCTGGCCTCCGGCCCGCTGGGCACCGGCCCGCTGGTTACCGGCCTGTTGGTCACCGGCCCGCTGGTCACCGGGCCGTTGGCCTCCAGCCCGCTGGGCACCGGCCCGCTGGTCGCCGGGCCGCTGGTCGCCGGCCCGTTGGTCGCCGGGCCGCTGGCCTCCGGCCCGCTGGGCACCGGCCCGTTGGTCACCGGCCCGCTGGTCACCGGCCCGTTGGTCACCGGCCCGCTGGTCGGACGGCCGGCTACTTAGCTAGCTTAGCTCGCTAATTCCACCATGCTACAGGAAATGAGTCCAACAGAGGACAGCGCCGGGTCGCGGTCCCTCTGCCTCACTCCTCGCCGCCAGACAACTTCCCCTGCAGTCGTCTCCAGCGGCGTAGCGGTCTAATCTGGTCCCGTTGGTTAACGTTAACTTTCTCAACATATTGAGAGAAATTAGTGCGCTATGTTTTATGTCTTCATTTTTGCATGTGTGATTTTCTTTTTATTGTAGCAGCATTGTCGGAGGAAGAATGTCATCGCCAACCTGTAATCTTTGTGCATGTGACGAATAAAGAAATAAAGCCACATGATGAACTGTAAAACTATTAAAAGGACCTGTCAGCAGCTCTGTGATTCGTGTTCAGTGGATTCAACAAAGGTTCAGAGATGCATTTTGTCCTCACAGCGGCCAACATGCTGTCCTGATGTACACTGCAGGTTTATTGTGTTTGTTTCTGGGACAAAGTTCTGCTCCATAAACTGACTTTATGACCCACAGAGCCCACACAGTCATAAAAGAGAGGGTTTATTAAAAAGATGCATCATTTCAACAGACTGAACTCTGCTGCTTTTCATTTTCTGGCCCGTTAAAAAACGTCTTTTATGACTCAGTTAAATGTCAGTGAGTCACGTTGTAAATGTGCCAGTCCAGAACAAAAGACTTAAGGATTTATTAAAAAAGTTGATGAAGTCTTTAGAGCTGCAACGATTCATCGATCTGTTGTCAACTATTAAATTAATCACCAACTATTGTGATAACCAATTAAAAAAAAAAGTCTAAATTCTCTGATTGCAGCTTTTTAAACGAGATTATTTTCTGTTTTCTTTCCTCCTCTATGACAGAGGATGATGTTATGTGATCGTAATCATGAACCAGGAAGTATAAAGAGCGGCAAACGGCGTGTAGGAAGGGATGCGGGTGGATGGCTGGGTCTAAAATCACCAGACTGTCACCAGGAGACCGATATTGGTGCCCCGTGTGAAGCCAGAAATCAACGTTGATTTATTACCAAACCTCTGAAAGATCGATTGCGTTAAAGAGATTAGTGGCGGTAAAACAAATTTGCGTTAACGCGTTAATTTTGACAGCCTTAGTATATATTAATATGTAATTTTCCATTTAAGTTGAGAGCTCAAAGTTCTTTAAATGTGAATTCATGAGTTGTTTATCGTTATTTAATGTATTTCAGCCAAGTCTCACAGCAGTTCGTGAGATAGTCAAGAAATTGAATGTATTGATTCGTGTACAAATACACAAATGTTAAATTTTTTTCATGATTGTCAGCAGGAAAATAAATTTGTATATAATCCACGTAATCATGAACCCAGAAGTATAGAAATCGGCGAACGGCGTGTAGGGAGGAGGTCAGGGTGGATGGGTGGTCCTGAAGATACCACTTTCACCAGGAGACCGCATTGGTGCCCCGTGTGAGGCCAGAAGTCTACGTTGATTTATTTGTAACTTCTGTACTTCAGTTACTTCTGGAGTTATTTTAACCCAAACCACCATCTTTAACTAAACCTAACTAAGGAGTTTTATTTTTTAAAAGACTGGTGATGAAAATTGACACATGCGTCACGTCATGCTGGACATTCGTAGGCAAACGCACAAAAAATACGTTGTTGAAAGTCGTGCTGAGCGTCACGAGAAAAAGTGAAATTTGTGTCTATAAACACGAATCAGATAAATTAAAGTTCGTGACTACTTCACAAACTGCCGTGAGGCTGTGTTGAAAGTAGGAGTGTAGGAAAATATTGAGTATCGCTGTATCATGTTTCGTGATACTGTATCGATTATCAAAAACACTATATTTTATATAATGTTTAATAGTTTGTATGCAAAGATGAACTCAGTCTATATTTTATATCATTTGCACAGATATGAGTCCTCTCAAAGTGTTGTGATGTTGGATGTTACATTGATAAATGCAAAAGCAGATCCACTGTTGTGATTGCATAAAAAAGTCAACTTTTCTACTCAGATTCATTCAGATGCCGATGTGTTCTTTAACTATGATAGTTTTCCTAAAATTAGATTAAAAAGAATATTATCTCCTTGCTTACAGTATCCCAGTATATTGAAACGTAACCTCTGCATCATGATACGCATCGTATCACCAGATTGTTGCCAGCACACAGTCCTAGTTGTAAAATCTGAGAACTGGACTGACACGGTCTCTCCTGGTCTCAGTGAGGACCAGGACCTCCCATTCAGTTAAATGTGATCCGTGCTGATTGGTCGGGTCAGGACACGGCGTCCCTGTTCCACTCACACACTAATCCAGTCCTTCCTGGCAGCTCAAACACTTTGGTCACGTTCACGCTGTTCTGAGTAATTGACGAGAGAAAAGCAGCGTGTTCCCGCTAATTTGATTATCAGTTTAGGACTCTGTGTGTGTGAGTGGTTATTACCGTAGTGGTTATAATACGACTCAAAGGGAAGTCCTCTCTCATATAAACTGTTGGTCATTGTCAGGCTGTTCTTCTTTCACCTCCATGAGACACACATCTGACCGCTGGTGTAGAGACCGTCTGGCCCACTGGGACAAATCCTGGTGGGCCGCCATATAAGAGGGTCGTCAAAACAACCATAAAGTTTTACCGGCAGTGTCTGACTCTCTGTACCAGGGGTCAGAGGTCAGGGGTCAGCAACCTGCGTCTTTTCAGCTCCTCTCCAGGGCTCCCTGTGGAGGTTTAAAAATGGAAATGAATAACTGTTCTTTGTTTACATTTTCATTTTTATTGATCATTGTTGTAGGTCTATGGTACGACGCTACGACGGAGTATTAGGAACACACTGAGGAAAAAAAATACATCTGAGATTTAGAGAATGAAGTCATAATATTATAAAGTAGTCATTTTACGTGTTATTTCCTTTTTTTCTTGTAAAGTTATTACATTTCGTAAAGCTAGTGTTGGTGACGTGGAACATAGCTGAGTTAGCTAGCGAGCTAGTGTTGGTGACGTACAGTAGATGTAGTTCACATTTGCTCTACTTTGTACTGAAAAAAAAGTGGCTCCTCCATCTCTGAGCTCCATCCTACCTCTACTTTATGCTTCATGTTTACCATTAGCTCATGCGTTAGCCTCGGCCGCCATGACGGCGGTGGTCGTCCTTCCTTCTTCAGTCAGTTGGTTCTCTATTGGCTGCAGTTCTTTCTCACTGACTGCGTCATCGGCTGTCCTCTGGGTTCCCCACACATAACAAGATATCCCATCGTTAATATGGAACATGTTTAATATTTATCATTTGAGAGGCCGATCGGAGGATGTAAAAAACACTCTGAACATAGCTCACACCACAGGAACATCTGGAGAGATCATCTTTAGATCCATCAAACAATCAGAGCTCTGCTGACGATTATCTGGAGGGGCCCAGAATGGGCCAGATTCTGGCGTAGTGTGTGCCGGGTATTATCTCAGCATGATGTTGTTCTGATGTATACGAAGGATCCCGCTGCTAGCTCATTAACGGTATGAGACCGGCAGACGGAGGCCTGTTGTCTGGACAGAACGTCCCGACCTGCAGCAGCGACAGCAGATGTTTGAGGAGCAGGTTTCTAAAGCTGCCGGCGGTGCAGACCATAATGAGCTGTACGGTGTGTTATTATTACCCAGAAGCACAGAGCTGTGATTGTCTCGTTTGATGAGAAACCTCAGCGTTGATGAGCTGCGGAGTAGCAGAGTAATAAAGTGTTTATCAGCTCTCAGCACTGACGTTTGGGTCAACCTCCTTTCTGGAAAGGTTCAGTTCAATCCTGCTAAAGCTGTCTACTATCTCGGTACGCTCCACCTAAGCTTGATGCAATGAGCTCTACTACTGCCAACCTGCTTATCGGCCCCCCCCCATCAGGAACATGACGTTTGGAATAGTAACCATGAGAAGTAGTATTTACACCTCGTCCAAAACAACAACAACAACCCCCGCTCTTTATGTAACGGCCATGTTGTCCTTCCTCAGCCTTTAATCCAGCTCTCTCTCTGTTTGGGAACTCTTTTCACAGCAGATTATCCAAAACTGGTTCCTGAGAGGGAACACAAGGTTTCCTCTCAACGTCTGCCAGTCTGAAGTAAACACACAACATATTAAACAAGAAAAACTTGAACACGTTTAAACCAGAAGAAGTAACAGGTGAGATGCACAGTAGATCGGTTGTCATGTGACCTAAGTATGAAATCATCTCCATCTTTCTTTAAGCTGATGCTGCAGATGAATCCAGGTTCCAGGTGGAGATAAATAATCGTCCAACACTGTGGTGACACCTCACCTGTGAACCTGTAACACTATAATTTATGTTTAGAGGATTCCACTTAAACTAGGTTGAAAAACTCAACCTTTTCAAACAAAGTTAGTCCACTAAAAGACGTTAGATGTGTTTTCTGTTCTTCAACTGCACCAACAACAAAGGACCGACCGTGGGCCGCCAAGGGACCGACCGTGGGCCGCCAAGGGACTGACAAAGGGCCGCCAAGGGACTGACCGTTGGCCGCCAAAGGACCGACTGTGGGCCGACAAAGGGCCGAACGTGGGCCGCCAAAGGACCAACCCTAGGCCGCCAAAGGACCGACCATGTGCTGCGAAAGGACCGACCCTGGGCCGCCAAAGGACCGACCGTGGGCCGACAAAGGACCGACGGTGGGCCACCACAGGACCGACCCTGGGCATCAGGGGGTATCAGGTATAGTTTTAAGTTTACCTATCTGTCAATCTCATTCATTTTGTATTTTATTTCACTTTGTCTGAAGGTGAACAACAACAACAGGAAGTGTATCTTTAATAGTGTGCTCCTACGGGCCAACGCAATGAGATAATTAGTCTTTTATCCAAACGCATCACTGCTACTTACAGGTCCAGTAAGACCCAGAGTCCTGCTCAAGGTGGACGTCAGGTCACAGGAAACAGTTTCTAACTGAACGCCTGCGAGCAGATTAAATCCTCCACTGGACTTCGACCTTTCAATCCACGACACACACAAACAGACGGAGGGAAACCTCGAGGTGTTTGAGCAGCGGAGTAAATAAGTGTTTCGCTCCAAGAACAGGATTTTGGTTTTGGAACAGGTATTAGTGTCTCAGTCATGGACACTAATGGCCTCGGGATCAGAGGCTTTGAGGCTCAGCCGGTGCCAGCCGGCCCATTGACAGATTAACCGTTAAATAATCTGACAGCGGATTCCTCCGTTTACTGAGCGATGTGACCCCTCGGCGCTGTCTGACAGGATGGTCCGTTATTGTTGATGATGTGTCCGGGTCTGATCCCCCAGAGGACACCACAACAGAGAGATTCTTTCACATGACGCATAACGAGCGCTCACTTAACCCTCATTAACTCATTAACTGTTAACGAGATGATCCGGCAGCAACACCTCAGCGGGAGGGAAGTCTCCTCCTGAGGATTAATGGAGCACGTCAGTGTAGCCTCTTTTACCCGACGGGCCCGGTACCGAGTTTAAAAACTTCATTAAATGCTGTGATGGTGTTTATCTCTGAATGCTGTCTAAAAGTCGAGGCCTTGACGCGACTAAAACACTCAGAGTGGATTCAGTCCAAACAATGTTTGTTCGGCAACAATTTCAATATTTTAGATAGGAAATCAACGCACGATAAATTGTATTTTTACTTTATAATATTTTTATATTGAATGTAAATACTTCACTTAGGATTCTTATTATACTTTTATTATACCTTATTATACTTTGTTATCTTATTTACATTGTTATTGATCTTATTTGTTATTATATACTTGATCATATTTCATTATTCAAATACAACTACTCCATTTGGAGTCTAAATTACACAATTTAGTTGTTTTTTATTGATGTTATACTGTGCACAATGGTGGGATGTGATGATGCACAATGGTAGAATGTGATGATGCACAATGGTAGAATGTGATGATGCACAATGGTAGAATGTGATGATGCACAATGGTAGAATGTGATGATGCACAATGGTAGAATGTGATGAGGCACAATGGTAGAATGTGATGATGCATAATGGTAAAGGTCATGGCCAAAGGCTCCATTGTGTGCACGTCGCCTCCTGTAGTGGATATCAGGAGTATTTTAGAGCCAGATTCACTTTCAAGAGGTAGAAAACACATTTGGCACACTCGGGGTATCTAAGTGTCCAAATGGAGAGTCCTCCTGGTCCTATCCTGACTAAAACCTTTATAGAATCTATGTGCTTTGTGTTATTTATATCTGCTTTGGCTCAGTTGTAGTCGAGGAGTTGCTGGATGAATTCAGTGGCGTCTCTGTGCACGGCATCACTGCTATAATGGTGTTATCCACTGTCTCATCTATATACTTGTACTATGTGCAATGACAATAAAGTTGACTCTAATCTAATCTATATAAAAGTACGAAGTCTAACTCTGAGTATCGTTCTGAACCTCCAGATCTGATCCAGAATCAGTTGAACGTAACGCTCACACAGACGATATGATGTTGTTTACTGCTGCAGCAGTTAATTGTTAAATGAGGCGGTGGCGGCGTGCTATTGTTCCTGTTCCTGTTTACATGCGGCGTTCTGACAGTTTCTGAATCGGGTTGGTGTCCACCACGCTGGAGGAGGTCCTCGTGTCACGCCATCCTCTAATGAGAGTCTATAAACACAGACTGATCCTGGACCAGCACCTCCACCTCCTCCACAAAGAGAGCGTTCTTCATCCCGTCATGCTGACTGCTGTGACCCCCCCCCCCCTTCACATGTTCACCCGAATTATGTCTGAATCCTGAAAACAGCTGAAACCAGGTCAAAGTGTTCACATCCAGACCGGAGTCCAGCTGAGATCCACTGACCTCCATCTTCCTCTTCTTCATCTACAGAGCTCTTATTCAAGGTCGCTATGGTTACTTAACAAAACCACTTAGTTATGTTTGGGAAGAACATGAAGGCTTAAAATAAGAACGTAAACCACCGTTTGCGTTGGTTCACTGAACCCTCTAGAAAGCATCTATGCTTTTTTTAATAATAATAATGAATATTATTGACCTTGTTGTGTCTTCATATTGACAGAATAAGTCTATTTCATAAACTGATATTGAAACTGAGATTCTGAAGCCCACATTATAGCGTTTGTTTACGTAACCTGCCGGTAGCTTCTGCTAGTTAGCTAGCTAACGGCGCAACATTAGCACACCAAAACTCCCGTCACAAAGTAAAACTTATCACCAAATAAAACACACGACACACAAGACACATGAACGGCTGCTCGCACCTTTCCGCGCGCCGGGGGTACTGGCCAGATGCCGACTGACGCGGCTATGCACGATGAAACCGGAACCTCCCTAAAGACTCTACGACAAACGGTTCATGAGTTATCAAAGAGGGCGTGGCTAACGTCTTGGGGCGGGGCTATGAGTATATTTTTGCATGTACATGTCATCAGGACTGGATCCTTATCATGCCTGAGAAATTTGGGGCAGAACGGACTATGTACAGTTGAGTCACAACAACTTCCTGTTTCATGGCGAATGACTCAAAATGGCCACCACGCCACCGTCAGGTCATTAAGTGAAAACTTGCCATTTCGATAACTTTTCATCCTTAATGTCTTAAGATGGTCCTGACCAAATTTCAAGTCAATCTGATTAAATCTGTAGGAGGAGTTCGTTAAAGTACGCGCCCTATAAATCGCAAAAAATGGTCGAAATTCGAAAATGGCTGACTTCCTGTTGATTTTTGGGCATACCTCCAAGAGACTTTGTTGTGCGTCTCCATATGTTACATCAGTCTGCCAAATTTTATACATGTAGGTGAAACCGGAGTGCGGGGCTAAATTTTTCCAATTTTCTAGGGGGCGCTAGCGAGCCATTTAGCAACAGCCAAGCCCGAGACCCTTAAAATATAGAATTTTTAACCGCGTCTGATACATGTGCCAAGTTTAACAACTTTTTGAGAATGTTAAGGTTGTCAAAAAGGCGATTCATTTGAGAGAAAAAGAATAATTCCTACAGTTTCAATAGTGCCTTCTCTGGCCCGACGTTGTCGGTGCTCGGGCCCCAATTATTGGCCTAATGTTACCCTTGTTCTCCTTCAGCTAGCTAACTAAATAACTATCTATACAGTAACTTGGTTATACTCCCAAGCCGACACACACACGGACCAACTTGGTGGGCCGCGGTCTGGACCGGGAGCCCCAGTCGACTCACCTTGGTGTCCATCGAACAGCAACACAGCCCAGACTCGTCTTCTCTTCGGTTTGTGCATCAAGTTCAACAACAACTATCTAACATTTTGTAAAAGCTGAGCTGTCATTAGCCGACAGTGGAGGGTATTTTTGTTTTGCCCTCCAGGTGGGTGTACCCATAGGGCCGCGACGTCACGTGAAAACTATGAATTAAAGGGGATGCATCAACAAGTCTTTAAGCAAATCACAGCCAAGTCTGCAGGGAATAATGAAAAGATGCGTTAAATTCTGCAGCTCCATCATGTATAAATCATTTTTATTTTCAAGATAAAGAGTAAAAACACATGACCAAGTCACGCCTGACAGTTATAACACAACCATGCCTTATTAATGTACTTAAATAAATGTAGACAGCTCTAATAACAGAATAAAATATGTGTTTAAATGCAGGATCAGCTGTAATTAATCTGGAGAGTGAAGCTACTAGAACGACGCCAGAGAAGATGTCAGGCTGTGATGGTGAAAGAATGAGTATGGCTAAAACTAATGCAGTCAAACACGGCAGCCCAAACCTCAGTGATTAAAACAATTAGGTGTACAAAACATAAGAATGTGCATGGTGTTTAGCGTCCAATAAGAACGCCTTTCTTGATTTCCGTGTGTGATTTGTTCGCCGTGTATCCTGTACTGACTGCGAGGTAAACACATCCGCGTATAAATACTACGGTGAGAGTTAGTGACGTAGAATAAAAAGAGAGAAAGACCGCTGATGGTGGGCGGGTCCAACAAACACAGGACTTTTAACCAGGAGAGACTCAAGACCGTTGTTGACCCATGTTTGTCACATGTTTTTTATTGATGATTGGGATGTGTTTTCCGTAGTTGTTTCCGTACGTGTTTTACTTAATGTACAAATGACACGCAAAAACACTAAAATGTGTACTCATGACACACGGAGTGTCCGTGTAATGTCGTGGTATTTATACGCCTTCCTGTGAGACTGGGTTGCAGCATTATAACAATTTATGATGCACAATATTTTGGTCTTTACGAAAATTTGCTTCAACGACCGGTGCTCTTCCTGCGGGGGGGTTGATTGTGTCACATGTTTCCTCGTGTGGCACTAAAGACGCACAAACACCCTCAAAAACATGAACATTCAAACTCACTGTTGAGTCACCACTTTGACCTCCGACTCTCAGCTGAATCACATGTGATCATAAAGACTTTACCAGGTTCAGAAAGCTTCACCCAACAACACACCGTTTATTTAGTTTAGGTTATTATGAAATCTACAAACACTTGTTCATACAAGTGATCTGCTGTCATCTTATTTTAGAGATCCAGTCTAATTCGGAATTCTTTTAAATCGACAGGATGAGATCTGAGTGTTCAACTCTTTTTATCACCTAAAGTCATGAATAAATTCAAGACAAAACGTTCTGTATAAAAATGCAAAACACTATTTTCCACATACTGACAGTCAAACCCGTCTCCTGGAGGTTTTCATTTTTCAACAGTCTCAGTCTGTCTCTGTGCACGTTATGTGGTCGAAGCACGAGAGTATCTATATATAGTGTTTTTACCTCGGAGGGAAAATCACAAACACCGCATTCATCCTCCTGAAGCACACACACAACATGAAGGGGGTTCATAAAACCAGGACATATTTAACGTACTTGCTACTGGATATTCAGCCCGTTCTCATTCCCAGCAGGGCGCCAAAAACCGACGCTTTGTCAGCGTTCCGATACCGCCGCACACGGTACCCTTTAGCGCCGGTAAGAGACGCACTGGGCGTTACATTAACTATAATGTAAACACATCTACAGCGACAGTAAACTCACTCAGGGAAAGTGTTGTGGTGACGTAGTTTAAAGAGTGAAAGAGACACACCGGGCGGGTTGGAGGGAAGGTGGATGGGTCCAACAAACACAAAGCTTTCACATCCAGAAGACCGCTGGTACTCTCCCCTGTGTTAAGTTTCACTTTCACTTTACAATCAGCTGTTCATTTTTTTCTGACATGTTTCTGCCTTTTTTCGGAAATATTACATATATAATGTGTTTTTCAGAGTTTTATTCAGACATATTTCAGCCTTTTTTAAAAAAAAAAAAATTCAGACATATTTCAGCCTTTTTAAAAAAAAAAAAAAATTCAGACATATTTCGGCTTTTTTCAACCTTTTTTCGGAAATATTTCAAAAAATGTTCAGACTTTTATTTAGACATATATCAGCCTTTTTCGGATATTTCGGACTTTTGTTTGAACATATTTCTTTTTTCCTTTTTGGCCTTTTTTCAGGGCATATTTCGGACATACTTTGGCATTTTTTCGGCCTTTTTTCTGACATATTTCAGCTTTTTTTTTAAAGATTTTCAGACATTTTTCTGCCTTGGTTCTGACTTATTTTCGGAAACATTTCGGCTTTTTTTAGACGTTAGCATGCAGCTTTAGCTCTGCTCTGTCTAGCTCTGCTATCCTGTCAATGTGTGAAACCCAAAGCGTTTCCATCCTTTACTGGATGTGTAGTGTTTACCATGAGACACTCTGATAGGAATGAATGGGGGCCCGCCTCCAACGCTGGATCCAATTCTCTTTATACATCCATGCTGCCGAGTGATAAAGAACCCGGATCACCCGGCGATCTTCCTTATCCATTGGGTCCATAGATCAGGCGCAGTAGCGTTTCCTTTAACTCCGCCTCCCAGCTCGTGGTCCAGCCTCGGTCTGGGTCTCATTTACATGAACGGAGGAAGGAAAATAATAATATTCCCGATGGAAGTCAACAGGATAAAGTCTTTTTGGGCCCAATGGCATCACGTGACGGACACGGAAGTTGTAGTACGACTGACCGGCGCTCTTCCTGGAGGCTTGGTCCACTGGTTTCCATGGTGAGCAGCTGGTGTGGACCGGCCTGCAGAGACCTGATGAAATCTGTGACACACTGACCTCAATCTGCTGCTCAATTGTTCCCTGAGTCCGGCTAAGTAGATCCACCGGAGAGGCCCAGCTCTCACCGCTTTGTCTCCACACTCTATAGGTGGTCACATGATGTTTCCTGTCTGTCCATGTCCATGTTTATGTCCATGTCCTCACTGTGGAGTCTTTAATAAAGACACAAAGAGGCAAACATCTATTTATATACGACCACTTCTTTAGGTCTGACGGAGACTACATCATCTCCTCTCACATGGTGTCTCAGCTCGTTAAACCTCAACTAATCTTGCAGCGTGGACACACATCCAACGTCAGCAGCGCGTGGCGGCTGCGTTACCTGTTGTGTTTTATTTCGCCGTCCGTGTTAACAGGTTAGAGCAGCGACACTGCCCGCATGAGACGCGCACCTCACGCCGGTCTCAGCTGCGTCTCTTTTATAGAATAGAGGTCTCGCCTATTTTTGACGTGAGCCGCTCGTGTCTCAGCTGCGTCTCACATCAGCAACAGACAGGGAAGGTGATCTATTGACTGTATATTGACATCATATCAGCAAGACTTTAATACAGTTTTGAGGTCTATCTGTAGAATATGTTATGGAGATGAAAAAAAGTTAAGACTTATTTTTAAATCAACACATCCTGCTTTCATTTAAAAATAAAAGCCCTCAAGCGTTTTTTTCTATGAACAGAATCCCTTCATTTGTTAACATGAGGCTTTTATTCTGAAATATGTGCCGGACAGTGTTGTAGAACATGCAGTGACTTGGAGAGCTCCATGAATGAATATAGTACGGAGCTTTAATTGGGGATTATCAAATTGGCACACGTTTCTTAACCTTTCTCTGTCTAAAATAAATATAAATCACATTTATCATGAAGTTAAATGGCCATTAAAAGGCAAACTCTCGGACTGAGACAAGGCGAGGAGCGCCGCCGCGCTCGCTGTGAGTGTGTTTGAGACGGAGAGAGGAAGAGGAGGTGGACTATTGCATGCAGTGTTTCAGTATGATATCAATAATAATAATTTACATTAACGTTATGAATGAAGCTTCAAACTGTTCGGTAGGCTACGAGCCACACAACACTATTTTCAATTTGACAAACGCGGAATTTGGACCTACCAGCCTGTTATTTAATTTTTTAGATTGCTTCTTCGTCACATGTATTTTCAAGTTATGTCAAATGGAGGCTATTATGTGGCTATTAAAAACATACGTCTGGTAGTTGTTCTATATGGCCAGATTTCTGGAATATTAACGGCCATATTGGCAGTCAAAAAAAAGTCTAGCGTAAACCCTGAACATTGACTCCCGTTTGCACTTTGTTCTGGTTTTAGAGTGAATGATTGAACTTTATTAAATGCATCATCAGCGGCAGGATGCTGTTAAACTCTTTCATCAGAAGAAAACAGATGAAACTATCCGAGGAGACTCGAGGAGATCAGATGAAGGTTTTTTATAACTCGAGGCGCCAGTTTAAGTGTGTCTCCGGTGTTTCCGGCGGGAAACAGAAACTGAGTGTTCGTCTCTGTGATGAACAAAATCCACGAAGTCAACAGATCCAGAAACATTTTATTCTGAAGGACACTGGGTGCTCTGTGGTAGCTTATCGTTAAATCAGATTTATGCTCAGCAAGAGTCGTAAAGTAAATGTACACAGAGTGTGAATGTAAACATTAGATAAAACTTTATTGACTATTCTGATTGGCTGCAGGGTGTCTATTAATCCTGATAATGTAAACTACTCTGTGTTATTTATTAGTATGATTTTGTGTGCCCCCTTTGTAAAACGTCCTTGGGTTTCTGAAAGGCAATTTATTATTATTATTATTATTACTAAGTAGTCCCAATGAAACTGTCACAGCACTACTAGCTACTGGCACTACTGGCTACTGGCACTACTGGCTACTGGCATTACTGGCTACTGGCACTACTGGCACTACTAGCTACTAGCACTACTAGCTACTAGCACTACTAGCTACTGACCGATAGCCGGTTGTTTATGAACAGAGAGGTTAATCCATCCACCACGGTAACGGCTGACAGCATATAGCCCCCGGTGGCCAAGAAGGGACACCCCAGTACCCCCAATGACTACAGGCCAGTTGCTCTGACGTCACACGTCATGAAGATCTTTGAGAGACTGGTTCTGCAGCACCTCAAGCCCCTTGTGAGCGACTCCCTGGACCCCCCAAATATCGGTGTGGATGATGCCATCATCTACCTTCTCCACAGAGCCTACACTCACCTGGAGAGGCCGCACAGCACCGTCAGAATCATGTTCTTCGACTTCTCCAGCGCCTTCAACACCATCCTGCCACTCCGGCTAGCTGAGAAGCTCTCAGTGATGCAGGTAGATCATGGCCTGGTGGCCTGGATTACGGACTACCTCACCAGCAGACCACAGTATGTCAGACTGCAAGGCAGCCTGTCAGATGTGCTGGTGAGCAACACCGGCGCCCCCCAAGGAACTGTGCTGTCTCCCTTCCTGTTCACCACCTACACCTCCGACTTTCGCTTCCACTCGGGTACATGCCACCTACAGAAGTTCTCAGCTGCATCACAGATGACAACGAGGAGGAGTACAGAGCCCTGGTGGAGAACTTCATAGGGTGGTGTGATAGCAATCACCTCCAGCTCAACATTGGAAAGACCAAGGAGCTGGTGGTGGACTTCCGGCAGAGCACGAGGCCTCCAACTCCCATCACCATCCGAGGGGAGGAGGTGGAGGTGGTGGACACCTACAAGTTCCTGGGAGTACACATGAACAGTAGACTAGACTGGACTGATAACACCGAGGCCCTCTACAGGAAGGGACAGAGCAAACTGTTCTTCCTGAGGAGGCTCAGGTCTTTTAATGTGTGCAATAGGCTGCTGCAGATGTTTTACCAGTCTGTAGTAGCCAGTGTTCTCTTCTTTCTGTGGCATGTTGGGGGGGTAACATGAACACAAGGGATGCCAACAGACTGAACAGGCTGGTGAGGAAGGCTGGCTCTGTGGTTGGATCTGAGCTGGACGGTCTGGAGGTGGTGGCAGAGGGCAGGATGAGGAGGAAGCTGGACGCTATCCTGGAGAAATTCTGGATTCCTCCCACCCCCTCCATGATGAGCTAGTCAAGATGAGGAGCACCTTCAGCCACAGACTCATCAACCCTCAGCCCAACACAAAGCGTCTGGGTCAGTCCTTCATGCTGGTAGCCATCAGGCTCCACAACCAAGGCTGACCCCCTTATGACAACTATTAGGACTTTAAGAACTTTAAACATGCACTATCTACCTTTAAACATGCACTATCTACCTTTTAACATGCACTATCTGCAACCATCCTGGACTCCAACCACTGGCGCACTTTACACTCACTTTACATTATACACCCTATTTACCACTTTACTGCTGACTGCACATACGTACATATTACATTTATTTATTGCCCATTCTACATTTATTTATTGACTGTACACACTATGTTCACCCATTCACTCTGTATCTTTTATATCTCTATTATTGTTTTTAGAATTGTTTTGTATACCTTTACCTCTCCCGTGTTTCACTCTGTTTGCTGATGTTGCTGCTTTGACACCTGAATTTCCCTCCAGGGATTAATCATCTTATCTGATCTTATCATTGGTGTATTAGAAGATAAAGTGATGAATTACAGCTAGCAGGAAGCTGTCATAAGAGCGTGCAGGAAGCTGTCATATGAGTGTGGACAGCGGTGCGGTCCAGTGGGTCTGATGAGCGTTCATTATGGCGAGGAGAATAACTCTGGATTCAGCTGTTAGTTCATTTTACTACTTTAAGGACATCATGATTTAAATGAGGATATTTAAGTGTTCCTACTGGGAAGTTCATTCATTCATTTTAAAAACAAGTCAGAAAAATAGTTTTAAAAAGGCGTCAGAAAAAGTCGAAATATGTGAAAAAAAAAATGTAGAAAAATGTCCGGAAAATAGTCAAAGAAAATATGTTTTTAAAAAATGTCCGAAAAAGTAAAAAAACAATCAAAACAAAGAACATAGTGATTTAATTGAGGGCTATTTAAGTGTTCCTACTGGAAGTTGATTTCTATCCTCTGATTTACAGACGTCTCTTTATACATCCACGGACACACACTCAGTGGTGGTTTCAGTCCAAAATGGCACCAAAAAAGCACCAGTTTCGCCTCTTTGGTGGGACGGACACCTTGTCTGGCATTTCTCTTATTTAAACAACATAACATACATTACAATACATTAGTATACAAGTATATCGGTATTACTAAGCACAACATACACATTATATTCAAGCATATATATACATACAGTATATATATGTATATACTGTATGTATATATAAGAGAGTGTTGGTGATGGTGGTAGATCCTCGTCTCCACCTGCAGCAGCAGCAGCAGACCGGTCGCCCTCTACAGTCGGGATCAGGCGGTGTTCCTCTGTGATTCCTCTGTGATTCCTCTGTGAGGTCTGAAGCTCTGCAGCAGCCAACATGTGCACCAAAAACAAACAGCCAATCGTATCACAGTCTGTATTTAGGCAGTTCTGTGAAACGCGGCCCACCAGATTTTCGGAGCGGCCCGGCCCGGCCGACTGAAGAAGACGGGGGATGCTTTCTGTCACTGCCAGCCTGCTCTTGGCTCGGAGACGCCGTGCTGTAATAGGCTGCTTTTATTCACAGCGAGGCCAGAGGCATGTTTGGCACGACGAGCTGCAATCAGACCCAGCTCGACCGAGGCCGCAGCGAGCGGGTACGTGAGGGACGCTGTGGGACGAGTCGGCCCTGGGAGGACGGAGACACTCTGGCACTGGGACGCCTCATTACGTAACATCAGATTCTTATCTAATTACCCTCTGAGAAGTATTTGTACAGTCTCATGTTGTGCAAACATTGTTCAAACCCACACAACTTATTCAAACTCCAGTGGAGATCCCAAAAACCTGTTGAATGCATCTGATGGAGCCGTCAGCCATAAAAGAACAGAGCAGAGAAACATTATTTATAATCAGTTTAAAGGAACTTCTCAGGAAACTTTGCCTGATATCAGATAGAACCGGTTACACTCTGTGTCCATCTTCAGTCTGTTTCCTATCCCCTCACTACGGATGCACTGATACCACTTCATATCAGACCGAGTACGAGTACTTACATCTGGGTACTCTCCGATACCGAGCACCGGTATCGTTAACAGCCAGCTGGAGGGTGTGAGCGACACACGGCAGGCTGGGGAGCCGTTTTGCGATTACAAGTACATGAGCACAGTATCGGACCCGATACCTGATACTGGTATCCCTAACCCTAACTCATCACTAGAGACCGAACTATCTGCTGGATCTAACAGCATTTTACATCGACACTGATGCGTAACCATGCCAACATCCTGTTTTTATCCGGGGTTTTAAGAGCAAAGTCAAAATAAACTACGATGTCAGGAAGACGTGCCGGCAAAGTGCGTCAGGTTTTTTATTTCCCTGTTGACAGTTGGCTATATTTTAGACATTTAGTTATTATCACAGACCAAATGTCCATTATAGAACGAACAGGAAAATCCACGAAGTCAACAGATCCAGAAACATTTAATTCTGAAGGACACTGGGTGCGCTGTGTTAGCTTATTGATGAATCAGATTTATGCTCAGTAGTAAAGTCAATGTATACAGAGTGTGATTGTAAACATTAGATAAAACTTTATTAAGCCCCGGGAGGGGGGGGATTCACATGTCACAGCAGCGACTCATTAAAGATATTAGAGAGGCGACATTTAAAACGTTTTATACCATGGGGTCTTGGTGAAAACTCTATTCTGATTGACTGCAGGGTGTTTCTGAAAATAGGTCCTAAATGTTTCATTTTAAAAGAAAATGTCAGAAAAGAAGTTTTTAAAAAGTGTCAGAAAAAGTGAAAACAATTTTGAAAAATGTCCAAAAAAAAAAGTCAGAAAAAAATGTCCAGAATCCAGAGTTATTAGAGAGAATTATTTCCATCCCTCCGTTCATGTGAATGAGACCCAGACTGAGGCTGGACCACGGGCTGGACCGCAGGGCTAAGACACTCTCATACAGTAGGAATGAATGGGAGCTCCAACGCTGTATCCAGTTCTCTTAATACTGATGCAGTTTAGCTGGGAGCGTAATTTTTAGGAAACCAGTCCGTTGGAATTTGAACCAGGAATAATTAATAAATAATACAGGTGTGTCAGTTAAAACAGTTTTTTCTTGCTGTGATCTTTCCTCTCCTTCTTACTGGACATTAACTCTTTTTAACGTGATTCTAACGGAAGAGATTTCTGCGAGTCATTTGCCTCGCAAACGTCCGCAGTTAGGTTCAGGCAAGAAAACCACGTAGTTAGTTAGGGTAAGGGAATACGTCACGGTTGAGCTTAAAATAAGGAAGAAGACAAAGTAAAACACGTACGAAAATAACTACGGAAAACACGTCACTGACGTAACCAACAAAACCAAACAGCGGTCAACAGCGGTCTCCTGGTTAAAAGTCCGGTGTTTGTTGGACCTATTCTTGCTTTTTATTCTACGTCACTAACTCTCATCGTAGCATTTACTGTATATGCAGATGTTTTTACATCGCAGTCAGTACAGGATACACGACGTACACATACTCATTGCACGCTAAACGCCTTGTGCATTTATCGTGGCATTTATCCGTCTTTTCGTGCGGGCTGCTGTCCAACTCTGCTGTGGTTCAGAATGTCTGCTGGGAGAGTTTCAGTCTGTTCGTCAGCAGAAACATTTCTAATATTATATTATAATATTCTGCAGCTCCTGGTGCTGTCGCCCACACACAGCAGAAAAGAAAACAGCCTTGTTCCTGCCGGTGATGGAGCATTTTATCTGAAACATTTACCATTCAGATTTAGCTTAACTCATTTCAAACATTAACGATGAAACCAGGATGTATTCCAGAAAACAGATCTGACAAACCAAAGATGTCGAAGTTCAAGAACGACTGGTGTCAATCACTCTCCGTCATGAAGCGAGTTCTGTACGTTCCACCTTGAAAAGTGACGTCAAACACAGAAGACGTGATTCCGTCCCTGAACACAGCTGATGTTTCAGCTGCTGCGAGGACATCAGATAACACAGATAAAACTGATTTTATGGTTATACGTATGACAGCTCACAGGACGTCCTGATCCTAATTTGATGGAGATGAAAACTCTTAACTCATCAATTTAGTCATTTTCTGCAAACCTGCATTAAATCTGATTGTAATAATCAAATGAATCCGATTTTTGCCCTTTTTACGAAAAAGACAATATTACTACTAAGCTGCTTACATGCAGAGTTCAAGATGAGGTCATAACGGTGTTAGCTGGAGGCTAACCAAAGGAGACCCTGGAGTCTGATGGTCCGTGTCCACAGGGGCGTTTCTTATCGTGAGGGGACGCGATGCTTCCCAGCGTTGGACGCTTGGTGTGCTGTCCCTAGAAGCAAGGCACTCGGCTCCTGATTGGACGAACGCTTTCCCGCCGTTGGCTGCTGCTCCCAGCTTTCAAACCAGAACCAGTCTGGAGGCTCGTTTGGAACCTTTCTTCTCTTATTTCACGTGAACAGTTCACTGAGATGAGGAGCGGGCGTCGTGACGCCTAGTCTCTCGAATCGCGACGCCACGCTACCAGAATGCATTGCGCGGCTGCTTACATAGACAATGAATGGGAAGCGTGGAAAGCACGGAGGCTGTGGACACGGACCATAACGCTAGCAGTGGGCTAACATTAGCTGGAGGCTAACACTAGCAGTGGGCTAACATTATCTGGAGGCTAACCAAAGGAAAGACTGGAGGCTAACACTAGCAGTGGGCTAACATTAGCTGGAGGCTAACCAAAGGAAAGACTGGAGGCTAACGCTAGCAGTGGGCTAACATTAGCTGGAGGCTAACCAAAGGAAAGACTGGAGGCTAACGCTAGCAGTGGGCTAACATTAGCTGGAGGCTAACCAAAGGAAAGACTGGAGGCTAACGCTAGCAGTGGGCTAACATTAGCTGGAGGCTAACCAAAGGAAAGACTGGAGGCTAACGCTAGCAGTGGGCTAACATTAGCTGGAGGCTAGCGTGCGAACACAGTCTCCCTCTTTCATTCCTTCAGCGTTGTGATATTTGTGCGTATTCAAAACCCTGTTGATATTATAGTCTTTTCTAATGTTTAAAGTGAGTGAGTTTCTTCTTTTCTTTTGGGCTTTAATCTCTGCAAACTGCCGGCTGGTTGGTTTGTGTTCAACACCACAGAGCTGAGTGTGAACAGTGTCCAGTAGAGACTCTCATTGTGTGGCTTTATCTCCAGAACAACAGATGTTTAACTAACAGCTTCACCCTCGTATATCTGTGTCCTTCTCCCTCTGCATGCCGCCTGTATATCTGGCGGTCAGGTTCCCGTGGCGTCTCCTGTCTTTAATCCGCAGGTCGTGGGACATCCGGGGCGAGGCCAGGGGTCAGCGTGTGACCGGTAAAACTGCTGGACGTGATGCGTGTCAAACGCTGCTCAGATTAAGGGAAAGGGGTTAGAGCGGCTCAGCAGGTGTGTTCACAGCGGCAGGTAATCGTGTCAGACAGGTTGGCGGTGCTCGCTGTGCTGTCGACCTGATCCTGATCGCCAAAGTCATCGAGGGTGAGCTCCAAACTAAACAAAACAACATGATGGTCAGCAAGGACACTGTTTTAGAAATACTGAGGTCATCTGAATGTTATTTCCTGACATGAGGTTCTGCAGGAATAAAACCCTTGAGGGGAAATCATGTTGTATTCTTCATCTAAACCGCTCAGATTTTTCTCTGTTATGTTTGTTTGTACAAATGTTTCATGTCAGAACTTTATTAGAACAGATTCATCATGTCTCTCCTGTAACTCAACCCTACTGGCCGCCCACCCAGAGCCGGGTTCTGCCCGCTAAAGTGGAGTTTCTATTTGCCATTGTTGCATAACGATGCATACTTATGGGAGATCTCTTGTTGGGTCTTTAGATCATAGAGTGTTTTCCAATCCGCGTACTTCTGTACTTAACTTACACTTACTATTCTGAGTGCATAAGTGCGTTCACACTGAGAAGTACGGAAAAATGCAGTGCACTCAAAGTACCCGGATGTTGTACTCAAAACGGTCAGATGGTTGAGTGTGGAACGCTGGACACTTTTAACACTCAATTGTCGCCATCTTGGCTACGTAGCGGAAGAGGCGGAGCCACGACCACTATTCAAACATATGTAGAAAACAGAATAAAACAATACGTAAACATACCGGTGCATTTTCAGCCAACAGGAGGACACATCGTAGGCGGCGACGTTGGAAACGTAATTTCCACTCTACTTTCATTTTTTTCTTCAACAAAGCAGGTAGATATTTTGGCGGTAGTTGACGGGTAAAACCTGAAGGAGGCAGCAGCAACACAAAGGATCCCAGCTGCCGTAAAACCCCGCATAAGAAGAAGAAGATATTTTGGCGGGTAGCGAGCCGCGATGAAATGTTGCGATCGTCATTTCCGGTCAGCGTGCCGCAGAGTATTCGATTTGAGACGATCCTACCCCGTTGAAATTTACGCACTACTCGAGATACATCATTATAAAAGACGACACAGCCTAAAGTGTGGTAGTGACGTCATAACTTTCTGCCTGTTAAATTTAACAGAATGTGTCGTTGTGTGTGGGCTCCCTCACATTCTACACATCTGGTAACATCTGAAACATCTGTTAGTGTGAGCCAGCTTTAAGTTTGCGGTCTAGACGGTTAGTCAGAGTCAAACATCACAGCCTCACCTGGTGGAGATCTGAACTCTATGGAGTCTGATCTTCTAGTTCTGATGTTTCAACAACAAACATCATTCAGATGGAACTCTCATTGTGTGTGTGTGTGTGTGTGTGTGTGTGTGTGTGTGTGTGTGTGTGTGTGGTGGTGGTGGTGGGGGGGGGTGTTGCAGATTAGATGCAGGGCTGCAGCCTGTAGTTCCTCCTCCCCCTGCAGCTCTCCTCTATATATACACTGAGCGAGACGGAGAGGACGAGCTCTGCACCGACTCACTCACAGAGAGAAGAGAGAGGGAGTGTGTGTTCAGCAGAGAGGGAGAGCGGTCGAGAGACACACACAACTCACTGTGAGACACGCTGAGGAAGAGGAGGAAGAGGAAGGACAGAGCAGGTAGATCAAGGTGTACATCAGGTGTCCTCCTCCTCCTCTCATGATGGACGACTACACTCTCCCCTTCTGGATTTACCTGGGCGTCCTCACCGTGTTTGTCGCCGGAGCCATGAAGAAGATTTTGGCGTCCCACCTGAGCACCGCCCCCCCCCTGGTGGCGTGGCTGGGCGCCACCGTGCTGGCGGAGCGTCTGTGGGCGCTTTGCCTGCCGGCCGTGCTGCTGCTGCTGGCGCTGCTTGGCCTCGCCTGCTGCCTGTACGCCAACACCAGGACCGCCCCACCGCCGCCTGCCACCATGCCCGCCCACGGCAAAGCCGTCCTCATCACAGGTAGGAACAGGCTCCTCCCACTTTCTCAGATGTAAAAAAAACAAACTGCTTATTTCAGTCGTTCTTTACGCCTCATGTTTTTTAGTTGTGGTGTCTCCAAAACATACTTCCTTCTTAGAAAAGATTGATGTTGAGTCAGGGGGGCGAGCGGGTCGTCCTTTAACCGGCAGGTTGGCGGTTTGATCCCTGGCTCCTACTGTCTGCAAGTTGAAGTGCCGTTGAGCGAAATACTGAACCCCTCGTTCTCCTCTGGTGTTCCTATAGGCTTCATATGGGATAAATCTCATGTATGTACCTGGATGTAGCACTTTATATCTATTTATTCAACCTTAATCAGTGCTCCTTTTCAATGCAGCTTCTATTGTGTTCATTAATGTGTTTTAATGTGTTTTAATGTGTCCTGTCTGGAGGTGATGTGTTGTTTAAATGAACTCTTTTAATAGCCGTTTTTGTACATGTGAAACCAAAGACAAATGTCTGCCTTTTGTACGCTAAAAACAGACAATAAAGTATAATATATTCTAAACTTTAAGTTTAAGTTCCTGCAGCTGATCTGAAAGCATAAAAAACTACCAAAATTGTAGATAATAATTTAGACTTTAAAGAGCTGTGCTTGAGAAGAAAGTTTAGCACGTCGTCCAACTGTAACTTCAGCAGCAGCTCTTCTAAGAAAACACTCATCTGCTGACTGATCACACATGAGCGACATTGTTTCCTAAAATTGGAAAAGAAATCAGCCCTCAGTTATTAAAACCTCATGTTGTTTTGTCAAAAGTTAAAATTCCAGCAAAAGTTTCCCAAAGATCTCAAAAACTGAATTTATTTGTAGATAGATATATAGATAGATATCCATAGAATATAAATCATAAAAAATATACCCAACAACTAGCTTAAAAAAAATTATAAACATAAAATAACCCACCGCAATAATATACTATATACATTAGCAAAGTGAACAATAACATACTATATACATTAACAAAGTGAACAATAACATACTATATATATTAGCAAAGTAAACAATAACATACTATAAACATTAAAAAAGTGAACAATAACATACTATATACATTAACAAAGTGAACAATAACATACTATAAACATTAACAAAGTGAACAATAACATACTATAAACATTAAAAAGTGTACAATAACATACTACATACATTAACAAAGTGAACAATGACATACTATATACATTAACAAAGTGTACAATAACATACTATATACATTAACAAAGTGAACAATGACATACTATATACATTAACAAAGTAAACAATAACGTACTATATACATAAGCAAAGTGAACCATAACACACTATAAACATTAACAAGCAATAACATACAATGAACATTAATAAAGTGAACAATTACATACTATATACATTAACAAAGTAAAAGATAACATACTATAAACATTAACAAAGTGAACAATAACATACTATAAACATTAACAAAGTGAACAATAACATACTATATACATTAACAAAGTGAACAATAACATACTATATACATTAACAAAGTAAACAATAACACTATATACATTAGCAAAGTGTACAATAAAATACTCTATACATTAACAAAATAAACATTAACAAAGTGAACAATAACATACTATATACATTAACAAAGTGAACAATAACATACTATATATATTAGCAAAGTAAACAATAACATACTATAAACATTAAAAAAGTGAACAATAACATACTATATACATTAACAAAGTGAACAATAACATACTATAAACATTAACAAAGTGAACAATAACATACTATAAACATTAAAAAGTGTACAATAACATACTACATACATTAACAAAGTGAACAATGACATACTATATACATTAACAAAGTGTACAATAACATACTATATACATTAACAAAGTGAACAATGACATACTATATACATTAACAAAGTAAACAATAACGTACTATATACATAAGCAAAGTGAACCATAACACACTATAAACATTAACAAGCAATAACATACAATGAACATTAATAAAGTGAACAATTACATACTATATACATTAACAAAGTAAAAGATAACATACTATAAACATTAACAAAGTGAACAATAACATACTATAAACATTAACAAAGTGAACAATAACATACTATATACATTAACAAAGTGAACAATAACATACTATATACATTAACAAAGTAAACAATAACACTATATACATTAGCAAAGTGTACAATAAAATACTCTATACATTAACAAAATAAACATTAACAAAGTAAACAATAACATACTATATACATTAGCAAAGTGAACAATAACATTATATTCATTAACAAAGTAAACAATAACATACTATAAACATTAACAAAGTGAACAATAACATACTATATACATTAACAAAGTGGACAATAACATACTATATACATTAACAAAGTGAACAATAACATACTATAAACATTAACAAGGTGAACAATAACATACTGTATACATTAACAAAGTGAAATATAACATACTATATACATTAACAAAGTGAACAATAACATACTATATACATTAACAAAGTGAACAATAACATACTATACACATTAACAAACAATAACATACTATAAACATTAACAAAGTGTACAATAACATACTATATACATTAGCAAAGTGTACAATAACATACTATATACATTAACAAAGTGAACAATAATATACTATAAACATTAACAAAGTGAACAATAACATACTGTATACATTAACAAAGTGAAATATAACATACTATATACATTAACAAAGTGAACAATAACATACTATACACATTAACAAACAATAATATACTATAAACATTAACAAAGTGTACAATAACATACTATATACATTAGCAAAGTGTACAATAACATACTACATACATTAGCAAAGTGTACAATAACATACTATATACATTAACAAAATAAACAATAACATACTATAAACATTAACAAAGTGAACAATAACATACTATAAACATTAACAAAGTGTACAATAACATACTATATACATTAACAAAATAAACAATAACATACTATATACATTAGCACAGTGTACAATAACATACAATAAACATTAACAAAGTGAACAATAACATACAATAAACATTAACAAAGTGAACAATAACATACTATAAACATTAAAAAAGTGAACAATAACATACTATATACATTAACAAAGTAAACAATAACATACTATAAACATTAACAAAGTGTACAATAACATACTATATACATTAATAAAATAAACATTAACAAAGAAAACAATAACATACTATATACATTAGCACAGTGTACAATAACATACAATAAACATTAACAAAGTGAACAATAACATACAATAAACATTAACAAAGTGAACAATAACATACTATAAACATTAAAAAAATGAACAATAACATACTATATACATTAACAAAGTAAACAATAACATACTATAAACATTAACAAAGTGTACAATAACATACTATATACATTAACAAAGTGTACAATAACATACTATATACATTAACAAAGTGAATAATAAGATACTATATACATTAGCAAAGTAAACAATAACATACTATATGCATTAGCAAAGTGAACAATAACATACTATAAACATTAATAAAGTAAATAATAACATACTATATATATTAATAAAGTGAACAACAACATACTATATACATTAACAAAGTGAACAATAACATACTATAAACATTAACAAAGTGAACTATAACATATTATATACATTAACAAAGTAAACAATAACATACTATATATATTAATAAAGTGAATAACATACTATATACATTAACAAAGTGAACAATAACATACTATAAACATTAACAAAGTGAAAAATAACATACTATAAACATTAACAAACAGTAACATGCTATAAACATTAACAAAGTGAACAATAACATACTATAAACATTAACAAACAATAACATACTATAAACATTAACAAAGTGAACAATAACATACTATAAACATTAACAAAGTGAACAATAACATACTACAAATATTAACAAAGTGAACAATAACATACTATAAACATTAACAAAGTGAACAATAACACACTATAAACATTAACAAAGTGAACAATAACATACTACAAATATTAACAAAGTGAACAATAACATACTATAAATATTAACAAAGTGAACAATAACACACTATATACATTAGCAAAGAGTACAATAACACTATATACATTAACAAAGTGAACAATTACATACTATATACATTAACAAAGTGTACAAAATACTATTTTTTTTAACTCTTAACCCTGTTGTCGAGGGTTAAGAGTTAGTAAATGAGACTTAAAGACGAGACTCTGAGGGTAAACCAGGCTGTAAAGGGTTAAACGTGTCTTTAGTGTGTAAATGATCACAGACGAGGTCACGCTGCTCTGAACCCACGTCTACAAACCGTCCTATCAGAGAGGTGATCTGATCCCACTCAGTGTGTGTTTGTGTGTGTGTGTGTGTGATGAGGAAACAATGGCCGCCCGCGGTGGGGGGGGATTCCCGCTAAAAGACAAAGAGGGAAACATCAACTTGGTGATCACAGATCACAGATCACAGACACACTTTCTGTTATCACACTGAAATGAGACAGATAACACTGATTATGGATCAGTGTGTGTGTGTGTGTGTGTGTGTGTGTGTGTGTGTGTGTGCGTGCGTGTGCGTGTGCGTGTGCGTGCGCGTGCACGTGTGTGTGTGTGTGTGTGTGTGTGTGTGTGTGTGCTCTGGCCTCCTTTTAGACTTAATCACATTCTTGTAGCCCGGCGGTGGTGGTGGTCGCGCGGCCAGCTGGCTGGGAGCTCTTTGTGTGTTGGTTAATGAGATAATCATGTTTAATAGCAGCACTCTGCTGCTGTGTAACTGTACTCTCATGTAATCTACACAGGAAGAGACTCGTAGTAGAAACGTCACCCACTAGGTCCTCCGGTTACCTGAGAGGTAGAACGCAGCTGTCGCCGTGGAGACGGACGGGCGCTTCGCTCACTGAGCTGTTGTGTTGTTACCGGCTGTTTTCTCCGTCCGGGTTTTATTAAAGCACTGGAAGGTTTGATAGTACGACGGAGTATTAGGGCCACACTGAGGGAAAAAAATGTATCTGAGATTATGAGAATAAAGTCATAATATTATAAGGTAGTAATTTCACGTGTTATTTTAGAGGGTAAATAGTGTGAAAATTAGGAACGTGGAGCATCTAGTGAAGTTGTACACTATGAACACTACTATCACATACCAACTCTTTGGTTAGTATTCAATAACTACATCTCCCATGAGTCTTAGCCACAGATTGAACCTCCTCCAGCAGTGGTTATGTGTGTAAACATTGTTAGACTTTGAACAAAGGTCTATATCTGCGGCAGTCACCTCCCATGCAGGAAGGAGTGCTTGTTTGATCAGGTGGAGAGAAATCTAGGTTACATAAACATCAGTGAACTGTTGAGAGAATCATCCACCGTCACTCTGTTTACTCACCTTCATCTCTGTGGTGGGAGCTCCCACGGCCAGGTCGGAGAAACACACTGTTGTCCAGTAAGGATAAATAAAGGAGTGGGCACCATGGTTACCGAACATACCGGAAGTGATGCAGCCACCCACGTTTTGTTTATATCATTTTAGTATTGATATTTTTAAAAAGGAATGGATACCAAATGAGCAGCTCGTAGTGTCGATACCACAGTATGGATTCTGCAGAGCCTTTTAACATTTTGTATGGGTAACATTAAGTTATATATTATGTAGTTTAACTGCTCCGTAGTGTGTCAGAATGATGTCTTTGGATGATTTTTAGAAGGTATTAGCTAGTTATGGGGACATTTGATTCTCCATCTATGAGGGCTACAACTAATGAATATTTTGATCATCGATTAATTTGATTATTTCTTTGTTTTATCGATCAGTTTCCAAAGTCCAAGGTGACATCTTCAAACGTCTTGTTTGTTGACTCTCAAAGGAGACTATTTCAGCCCAGTCGCACAGCAGTTCATGAAATAGTCACGAACTTGAATGTATTGATTCGTGTACACAGACACACATTTCACTTTTTTTCTTATGACGGTCAGCACAAAATCAATTCCTATGTAATCAACGTTATCATGAACAAGGAAGTATAGAGAGCGGCGAACGGTGTGTAGGGAGGAGGTCGGGGTGGATGGGTGGGTCTAAAAACACCAGCCTGTCACCAGGAGACCGATGTTGGTGCCCCGTGTGAGGCCAGTAGTCGATGTTGATTTATTTGTAACTTCTGTACTTCAGTTACAGCATTTCTGGAGTTATTTTAACCCAAACCACCATCTTTACCTAAACCTAACTTAGTAGTTTTATTCCCTAATCTTAACCAAGTAGATCTTTTCCTAAACCTAACTAAGTATTTTTTTTGCCTTAGCCTAACCAAGTCAATATTTTCCAAAACCTAAGTAGTTTTTTGCCTAAACCTAACCAAGTCGATTTTTTTCTAAACCTAACTAAGACGTTTATTGCCGAAGCCTAACCAAGTCAATCTTTTCCTAAACCTAACTAAGTAGGTTTGTTGCCTAAGCCTAACCAAGTCGATCTTTTCCTAAACCCAACTAAGACGTTTGTTGCCAAAGCCTAACCAAGTCGATCTTTTCCTAAACCCAACTAAGACATTTGTTGCCGAAGCCTAACCAAGTCAATCTTTTCCTAAAGCTAACTGAGTAGTTTGTTGCCTAAACCTAACCGAGTCGATCTTTTCCTAAACCTAAGTAGTTTTTTTGCCTTAGCCTAACCAAGTCAATCTTTTCCTAAACCTAACTAAGTAGGTTTGTTGCCTAAGCCTAACCAAGTCAATCCATTCCTAAACCTAACTAAGTAGTTTGTTGCCTAAACTTAACCAAGTCGATCTTTTCCTAAACCCAACTAAAACGTTTGTTGCCGAAGCCTAACCAAGTCAATCTTTTCCTAAAGCTAACTAAGTAGTTTGTTGCCTAAACCTAACCGAGTCGATCTTTTCCTAAACCTAACTAAGTATTTTTTTGTCTAAACCTCACCAAGTCAATCTTTTCCTAAACCTAACTAAGTAGTTTGTTGCCTAAACATAACTTAGTGGTTTGTTGCCTAATCATAACCAAGTCAATCTTTTCCTAAACCTAACAAAGACATTTGTTGCCTAAACCTAACCAAGTCAATCTTTTCCTAAACCTAACTAAGTAGTTTGTTGCCTATACATAACGAGTTAATCTTTTCCTAAACCTCACTAAGACGATCTTTTCCTAAACCTAACCAAGTCGATCTTTTCCTAAACCTAACTAAGTCATTTTTTGTCTCAACCTAACCAAGTCGATCTCTTCCTAAACATAACTTAGTAGTTTGTTGCCTAAACATAACGAGTCAATCTTTTCCTAAACCTCACTAAGATGATCTTTTCCTAAACTTAACCAGGTCGATCTTTTTCTCAACCTAACTAAGTAGTTTGTCGCCTAAAGTTAACCAAGTCGATCTTTTCCTAAACCTAGCTAAGTCGATCTTTTCCTAAACCTAACTAAGTAGTGATCACGTGTTGCTGGACATTCGTAGGAAAACGTACGAAAAATACATTGTTGAAAGTCGTGCTGAGCATCACAAAAAATTATTTTAAATTAATGTCTATGTACACAAATCATATAGATTAAATTTAGTGACTATTTTACAAACTGCTGTGAGACTGAGTTGAATATTCACATGTGATACTTATGGAGTAATGGTCATGAACATCCGTCTCGGTGGCGTTCCGAGGTAATCCGACCAACGTATACTGCAGACTAAGCCGAGCCGGAGAGCTGCAGGCGGTTGTCTGGTGTCATGGCAACGCGGTTCAAAATCCCTGAGATTCGCCACAAGGCCGTGTCCGAACGTCACCTCTCTCCACGTGGCCTCTACAAGAAGCCTAACATATCTGCATGTGCAAACACAAAGAGCCACCAGAGACAGAGGAGTTGTGCAACAGCTCCAGGTTTCAGCTCAGTAAACAAACAGACGGTACTTTAGGTCCGATTACAGTCTGGAAGCCGGCCTGCTCTCGTGGCCCAGCGAGCGTTTGGCTCCAATGCAGTAAAACAGGCGATATCTAAGATTTAAAACCGATCCAGAGCCGAGATCTCAATCAACAGCTCGCTCTTAATTGGCTCTGCTGGAAAGCTGGTGAAGGTCGGTGAGAGGTCACCCTGGAAATAAGAGCAGAGGGTGGAAAAAAGGCCTCAGTAAACCTCTTAGAAAGCTAATTGAACTGTTGTACAAAGAGGCACATTCCTGGAGGGATGAGGGCTGGAGTCACAGGCCTCGCTGACCGGGCAGCACCGCAGCTTCAGGAAACCTTCAGACCCATCACACTCGTGGTTTTGTGGAGAAAACCGGACCGAACTGCTGATGATCCAGGACTGGATGTCGATGTTTATTTTTTGTGTGACCAGAGGAATCTGGGCTCACACCAAACCACTGTTCAAGCGGTTTCACTGTCGCAGACGTATTTCCAATGTCAGAATAGAATCAGGAGAGTTGCGGCGCGCTCCCGTAATTGTTGGTCTTGTTGTTACATTACGTTGTTATGTCACGTTGTTATGTTACGTTGTTATGTAACGTTACGTTGTTATGTAGCGTTACGTTGTTACGTTAAGTTACGTTAAGTTACGTTAAGTTACGTTACGTTGTTACCTTACATTGTTACCTTACGTTTTGTTACGTTGTTACGTTATGTTGCATTGTTATGTTATGTTACAGTGTTACGTTGTTGTGTTACGTTGTTATGTTACGTTGCTACATTACGTTGTTACGTTATGTTGTTTTGTTACGTTGTTACGATACATTGTTACGATACATTGTTAAGATACGTTGATACAATACGTTGTTTCAATACGTTGTTATGATACGTTGTTAGGTTACGTTGTTAGGTTACGTTGTTACATTACGTTCTTTTGTTACGTTACGTTGTTACGTTACCTTGTTACATTACCTTGTTACATTACGTTGTTATGTTACGTTGTTACGTTACGTTGTTAGGTTACATTGTTAGGTCATGTTGTTAGGCTACGTTCTTACGTTACGTCTTATGTTACATTGTTATGTTACGTTGTTATGTTACGTTTTGTTACGTTGTTCTGTTGTGTTGTTAGTTACCTTCTTACATTACGTTGTTATGTTATGTTGTTAGGTTATGTTCTTACGTTACGTTGTTACGTTACGTTCTTAGGTTATGTTCTTATGTTACGTTGTTATGTTAGGTTGTTATGTTACGTTGTCATGTCACGTTCATAAGTTAGGTTCTTACGTTACGTTGTTATGTTACATTGTTATGTTACGTTGTTATGTTACGTTCTTACGTTACGTTCTTACGTTAGGTTGTTACGTTACGTTCTTAGGTTATGTTCTTATGTTACGTTGTTATGTTACGTTGTCATGTTACGTTATGTTACGTTCTTAGGTTATGTTCTTATGTTACGTTATTATGTTACGTTGTCATGTTACGTTCTTAAGTTACGTTGTTATGTTACGTTATGTTACGTTGTTATGTTACGTTCTTACGTTACGTTTCGTTACGTTGTTGCGTTACGTTCTTAGGTTATGTTCTTATGTTACGTTGTAATGTTACGTTCTTAGGTTATGTTCTTATGTTACGTTGTAATGTTACGTTCTTATGTTATGTTCTTATGTTACGTTGTTATGTCACGTTGCCATGTTACGTTGTCATGTTACGTTCTTAAGTTACGTTGTTATGTTACGTTGTTATGTTACGTTCTTAGGTTGTGTTCTTACGTTACATTGTTAGAATACCTTGTTAGGTTACCTTGTTTTGTTACATTCTTATGTATGTTGTAACATTATTATTTGACCACAAACCACAATGTTTTTTCTAACCTTAACCAATCGTTTCACAACGTTAACCTTGTGTCAATGTTGATACGAGGCTGATATGGAACATATTTATGAAACTTTTTTGGGGTTCAGAAACGTCCACATTCAACGCATCCCGTGGTTTGCAGAATCGTATAATGCCAACAAATTTATAACTCTTAAAATATATAAATATGTTTGATGCAATACTAATATCTTTCTAATACATTTTTGAGTCACTGGTATGTTCTCTATCTTGGAACGGGTCCGTGGCTCTGATATAGAGGCATCAGGTTGAGGATCATCAAAGTTACTACGGTTCATCCTGAGGGGAACATGAACGATGAACCACGTTTCATCCAACAGTTGTTGAGACGTTTAACAGAGTCATGGACGTTGATTGAAAATGGTGGGAAAGGCAGGAGGAGGGGGGCGTGGCCTCCAGGAATGAAGGTTTTTCAGAGTTAGAGTCTGTGGCTGGTAGTCGAGACTCTCAGGAGACGCTGATCTCTGGTCCAGAGGTTTACTTACACAGCTGCAGTCAACCTCGTCCAACAGAAACAACACAAGAACGTCAGTTTAAACATCACAGTTCTATTCTGAGCTGCTCCGATCCGTCCTCTCCTCTCTGACTCGTCCTTCCTTTCTCTTTCCTTTTGTTTTATCCTTTTATTCTCCTCGCTTTTCTTCTTATTTATCTCCTTTTCCTCTTCCTTCCTCCCATCCCGACATTATTACCCCTCCCCAATATTTTACTTTCCTTCCTTTTTTCTTCTTTTTCTTTGCCACTTTTACTCTCATCCCGTCCACATCTCCTCCTTCTAACTTTCTGTCTTTCGTCACTCAAAGAGCATTACAGGAAATTAGTTTTATCACTTCCTGTTCCCTCGTCTGGAAGTCAACGGGTTTTTAGTTAGATGACCTGAAATCAAGTCTGTGGTTAACACAAGCTGAAGAGATTTTACCGTTTTGTTCTACGATATAAAATACGTTAGTAAATATCCGACTGGTGAATTTTTAAGCCTTTACGTGTCTTAAAAAAGATGGAAGCTAACAAGTGTCTAAAAGAAACGACTAAACGTCATCACGCCAACTCGTCCTACTTTATAGCCTCGTTGTGTATTCACGCTCATGTGATGATCACGTCCTGTTAGTGGAGGGAACCAGAGAGATGATCACTTCCTGTTAGTGGAGGGAACCAGGGAGATGATCACTTCCTGTTAGTGGAGGGAACCAGAGAGATGATCACTTCCTGTTAGTGAGGGAACCAGGGAGATGATCACTTCCTGTTAGTGGAGGGAACCAGAGAGATGATCACTTCCTGTTAGTGGAGGGAACCAGGGAGATGATCACTTCCTGTTAGTGGAGGGAACCAGAGAGATGATCACTTCCTGTTAGTGGAGGGAACCAGGGAGATGATCACTTCCTGTTAGTGGAGGGAACCAGAGAGATGATCACTTCCTGTTAGTGGAGGGAACCAGAGAGATGATCACTTCCTGTTAGTGGAGGGAACCAGAGAGATGATCACTTCCTGTTAGTGGAGGGAACCAGAGAGATGATCACTTGTTAGTGGAGGGAACCAGGGAGATGATCACTTCCTGTTAGTGGAGGGAACCAGAGAGATGATCACTTCCTGTTAGTGGAGGGAACCAGAGAGATGATCACTTCCTGTTAGTGGAGGGAACCAGAGAGATGATCAACACTTCCTGTTAGTGGAGGGAACCAGGAGAGATGATCACTTCCTGTTAGTGGAGGGAACCAGAGAGTGATCACTTCCTGTTAGTGGAGGGAACCAGAGAGATGATCACTTCCTGTTAGTGGAGGGAACCAGAGAGATGATCACTTCCTGTTAGTGGAGGGAACCAGAGAGATGATCACTTCCTGTTAGTGGAGGGAACCAGAGAGATGATCACTTCCTGTTAGTGGAGGGAACCAGAGAGATGATCACTTCCTGTTAGTGGAGGGAACCAGAGATGATCACTTCCTGTTAGTGGAGGGAACCAGAGAGATGATCACTTCCTGTTAGTGGAGGGAACCAGAGAGATGATCACTTCCTGTTAGTGGAGGGAACCAGAGAGATGATCACTTCCTGTTAGTGGAGGGAACCAGAGAGATGATCACTTCCTGTTAGGAACCAGAGAGATGATCACTTCCTGTTAGTGGAGGAACCAGAGAGATGATCACTTCCTGTTAGTGGAGGGAACCAGAGAGATGATCACTTCCTGTTAGTGGAGGGAACCAGAGAGATGATCACTTCCTGTTAGTGGAGGGAACCAGAGATGATCACTTCCTGTTAGTGGAGGGAACCAGGGAGATGATCACTTCCTGTTAGTGGAGGGAACCAGGGAGATGATCACTTCCTGTTAGTGGAGGGAACCAGAGAGATGATCACTTCCTGTTAGTGGAGGGAACCAGAGAGATGATCACTTCCTGTTAGTGGAGGAACCAGAGAGATGATCACTTCCTGTTAGTGGAGGGAACCAGAGAGATGATCACTTCCTGTTAGTGGAGGGAACCAGAGAGATGATCACTTCCTGTTGGTGGAGGGAACCAGAGAGATGATCACTTCCTGTTAGTGGAGGGAACCAGAGAGATGATCACTTCCTGTTAGTGAAGGGAACCAGAGAGATGATCACTTCCTGTTAGTGGAGGGAACCAGAGAGATGATCACTTCCTGTTAGTGGAGGGAACCAGAGAGATGATCACTTCCTGTAGTGGAGGGAACCAGGAGATGATCACTTCCTGTTAGTGGAGGGAACCAGAGAGATGATCACTTTCCTGTTAGTGGAGGGAACAGAGAGATGATCACTTCCTGTTAGTGGAGGGAACCAGAGAGATGATCACTTCCTGTTAGTGGAGGGAACCAGAGAGATGATCACTTCCTGTTAGTGGAGGGAACCAGAGAGATGATCCACTTCCTGTTAGTGGGGAGGGACCCAGAGAGATGATCACTTCCTGTTAGTGGAGTGAACCAGGAGAGTGATCACTTCCTGTTAGTGAGGAAACCAGAGAGATGATCACTTCCTGTTAGTTGAGGGAACCAGAGAGATGATCACTTCCTGTTAGTGAAGGGAACCAGAGAGATGATCACTTCCTGTTAGTGGAGGGAACCAGAGAGATGATCACTTCCTGTTGGCCTACAGAAATGCATCCCTGCAGCTCTCTATTCTCTCCTTCTTTTCCATCCTTTCTCTCTCTTAAATCTTCCTCTCAGTCACTTGACATCAGCAGGAAGTTCATCAGGAGTTCAGTTCTATGCAGATTTGAGGCGATCGGAGTCGCTGAGTCGACAGAAAGAAGAAGAGCTGATTGTATCTGATTACACACCGATGAGCGGCAGCGGCCCTCAGAGAGGAGGTTACGTAACTCTGGAGAGCTCCTGATGACCAGCGTTTGTTCCTCCTCCGGTCACATGACCTCTGCTCACAGTTGGACGACATCACCGGTTTCAAAGTTCAAACACCAGGAACACTTTAACTGTTTACAAACATGGCAGAGATTACCATGGGAACGCCGGCATTGACACATTAGCATGGGAACGCCAGCATGGGAACGCCAGCATGGGAACGCCACCATGGGAACGCCACCATGAGAACGCCTTCATGAGAACGCCATCATGAGAACGCCACCATGGAAACGCCACCATGGGAACGCCCCCTCAAGAACAACCACGGGAACGCCGCCATGGGAAGGCCACCATGGGAATGCCATCATGAGAACGCCAGCATGGGGACGCAATCATGGGAACGCCATCATGGGAACGCCAGCATGGGAACGCCACCACGGGGACGCCACCACGGGAACGCCACCATGGGAACACCAGCATGGGAACGCCACCATGGGAACGCCACCATGAGAATGCCACCATGGGAATGCCACCATGGCAATGCCACTATGGGAACGCCACCATGGGAACGCCACCATGGGAACGTCATCATGGGAACGCCATCATGAGAACATTAGCATGGGAACGCCAGCATGGGAACGCCACCACGGGGACGCCACCACGGGGACGCCACCACGGGAACGCCACCACGGGAACGCCACCATGGCAATGCCACTATGGGAACGCCAAAATGGGAACGCCACCATGGGAACACCACCATGGGAACCCCATCATGAGAACATTAGCATGGGAACGCCAGCATGAGAACGCCACCATGGGAACGCCACCACGGGAATGCCACCATGAGAACGCCACTATGGGAACGCCAGCATGGGAACACCACCATGGGAACGCCATCATGAGAACGCCACCATGGGAATGCCAGCATGGGAACACCACCATGGGAACGCCACCATGGGAACGCCATCATGAGAACGCCACCATGAGAAAACCAGCATTGTGACACCATCATGAGAACTCCAGCATGGGAACACCATCATGGGAACGCCATCATGGGAACGCCATCATGAGAACGCCATCATAAGAATGTTCATCATTATAAGAACTCAGGTGTGAACATTCCTGCGGTTCAACAACACGTCATAAATCTGACTTTGCCTTTTCGACCTTTCTTAGAAACTCGTGTAAGAGAACCCTTGAGTAGCTGTCGGTGGATGAGGCCCGTTTAGAGGTTCTGAACTCTGTCCGACCCGCTCCGGTTCCTCGGAGGGTTCCTGTGTGTGAATGATGACGTTCTCTGACAGCAGCGATTAGCATCGAGGGTGATGTGTGTTGGAGCGCTGATGACTTCCAGGTGCAGAGTAAGACATCCTGACCTTTCAACCGCTGCCACTTGGCTCTCCTGAAGCTTTTTAATGAAACACTGAGTGACGTCTCACACGCTCGACGTCCTGTATGGACCCCGGCAGAACCACGGCAGAACCAATCATACTGAGTAGTTGACAGTCTGTACGTGAGGGCGGAGCCGCCGTGCAGATGTTGAGGATGTCGAGGCCTCCGCCCAGAGACAGATGTGTGTTCTGACCTCTCCTCTGCAACACATCCACGTTTATTTCTTCATCCGAGGGGCCCCTCGGAGCTCCGGCGTCCGTTACATAACGCCACTCCTCCTCGGAGAGGCGGCGACGACCCCAAACTGTCTTGTTTAATGGAGACGGATCTTCTGCTCCGTTTACACTTGAGATGTTCCAGAGAGAAACCCCCGGTTGGTGGCCCCCATAAGGACCACCGGGAGTCCGACTCGTCTCCGTCAGTCTCTCTGAAACTCAGCCGTCTATTTAAGAAAAGCAACATCATTCACTACGACGGAGGATCAGGGCCACATTCAGGAAAAACAAATAAATCTGAGATTTCGAGAATAAGAAGTCCGAAGTTTAAAAGAAATAAAATTCATAATATTATAAAGTAGTAATTGTACATGTTATTTTAGAGGGGAAATAGTGTGAAAATAAGGAATGTGGAGCTTGTTGTGACTTTATTCTTGTAATATTACAACTTTTTTTCTCGTTAAATTACTTATTTATTCTTGCAAAGTTACGTCTTTATTCTTATAAAGTTATGTCTATATTCTCGTAAAGTTACGTCTTTATTCTCGTAAAGTAAGTCTTTATTCTCGTAAAGTTACTTCTTTATTCTCGTAAAGTTACGTCTTTATTCTCGTAAAGTTATGTCTATATTCTTGTAAAGTTACTTCTTTATTCTCGTAAAGTTACGTCTTTATTCTCGTAAAGATACTTCTTTATTCTCGCAAAGTTACGTCTTTATTCTCGCAAAGTTACGTCTTTTTTCTCGTAAAGTTACGTCTTTATTCTCGTAAAGTTACTTCTTTATTCTCGCAAAGTTACATCTTTATTCTCGTAGTTACGTCTTTATTCTCGTAAAGTTACATCTTTATTCGTGAAGTTACGTCTTTATTCTCGTAAAGTTATGTCTATATTCTTGTAAAGATACGTCTTTATTATCATAAAGTTACGTCTTTATTATCGTAAAGTTACGTCTTTATTCTCGCAGTTACGTCTTTTTTCTCGCAGTTACGTCTTTAGTCTCGTAAAGTTACGTCTTTATTCCCGCAAAGTTACGTCTTTATTCTCGTAAAGTTACGTCTTTATTCTCGCAGTTACGTCTTTAGTCTCGTAAAGTTACGTCTTTATTGGTGAAGTTACGTCTTTATTCTCGTAAAGTTATGTCTATATTCTTGTAAAGATACGTCTTTATTATCGTAAAGTTACGTCTTTATTATCATAAAGTTACGTCTTTATTCTCGCAGTTACTTCTTTATTCTCTCAAAGTTACGTCTTTAGTCTCGTAAAGTTACGTCTTTATTCTCGCAGTTACGTCTTTTTTCTCGCAGTTACGTCTTTAGTCTCGTAAAGTTACGTCTTTCTTCTCGTAAAGTTACTTCTTTATTCTCGCAAAGTTACGTCTTTAGTCTCGTAAAGTTACGTCTTTATTCCCACAAAGTTACATCTTTATTCTCGTAAAGTTACGTCTTTATTTTCGCAGTTACGTCTTTTTTCTCGCAGTTACGTCTTTAGTCTCGTAAAGTTACGTCTTTATTCTCGTAAAGTTTTGACGTTATTCTCGCAGTTACGTCTTTAGTCTCGTAAAGTTACGTCTTTAGTCTCGTAAAGTTACGTCTTTATTCTCGCAGTTACGTCTTTAGTCTTGTAAAGGTACGTCTTTAGTCGCGTAAAGTTACGTCTTTAGTCTCGTAAAGTTACGTCTTTATTCTCGTAAAGTTACGTCATTATTATCGTAAAGTAACGTCTTTATTCTCGTAAAGTTACGTCTTTATTCTCGTAAAGTAATGTCTTTATTCTCGTAAAGTTATGTCATTATTATCGTAGTTACGTCTTTATTCTCATAAAGTTACGTCTTTATTCTCGTAAAGTAACGTCTTTATTCTCGTAAAGTTACGTCTTTATTCTCGTAAAGTAAGTATTTATTCTCGTAAAGTTACTTCTTTATTCTCGTAAAGTTACGTCTTTATTCTCGTAAAGTTATGTCTATATTCTTGTAAAGTTACTTCTTTATTCTCGTAAAGTTACGTCTTTATTCTCGTAAAGTTACGTCTTTATTCTCGTAAAGTTACTTCTTTATTCTCGCAAAGTTACGTCTTTATTCTCGTAGTTACGTCTTTATTCTCGTAAAGTTACGTCTTTATTCGTAAAGTTACATCTTTATTCTCGTAAAGTTATGTCTATATTCTTGTAAAGATATGTCTTTATTATCGTAAAGTTATGTCTTTATTATCGTAAAGTTACGTCTTTATTCTCGTAAAGTTACATCTTTCTTCTCGTAAAGTTACTTCTTTATTCTCGCAAAGTTACGTCTTTATTCTCGCAGTTATGTCTATATTCTTGTAGAGTTACGTCTTTATTCTCGAAAGTTACGTTTTTATTTTCGTAAAGTTACGTCTTTATTCTCGTAAAGTTACGTCTTTATTCTCGTAAAGTAATGTCTTTATTCTCGTAAAGTTACGTCATTATTATCGTAAAGTTCCGTCTTTATTCTCGTAAAGTTACGTCATTATTATCGTAAAGTTACGTCTTTCTTCTCGTAAAGTTACTTCTTTATTCTCGCAAAGTTACGTCTTTAGTCTCGTAAAGTTCCGTCTTTATTCCCGCAAAGTTACGTCTTTATTCTCAGTAAAGTTACGTCTTTATTCTCGCAGTTGCGTCTTTAGTCTCGTAAAGTAACATCTTTCTTCTCGTAAGGTTACTTCTTTATTCTCGCAAAGTTACGTCTTTAGTCTCGTAAAGTTATGTCTTTATTCCCGCAAAGTTACGTCTTTATTCTCGTAAACTTTTGACGTTATTCTCGCAGTTACGTCTTTAGTCTCGTAAAGTTACGTCTTTAGTCTCGTAAAGTTACGTCTTTATTCTCGTAAAGTTACGTCTTTATTCTCGCAGTTACGTCTTTAGTCTCGTAAAGTTACGTCTTTATTGGTGAAGTTACGTCTTTATTCTCGTAAAGTTATGTCTATATTCTTGTAAAGATACGTCTTTATTATCGTAAAGTTACGTCTTTATTATCATAAAGTTACGTCTTTATTCTCGCAGTTACTTCTTTATTCTCTCAAAGTTACGTCTTTAGTCTCGTAAAGTTACGTCTTTATTCTCGCAGTTACTTCTTTATTCTCGCAAAGTTACGTCTTTAGTCTCGTAAAGTTACGTCTTTATTCCCACAAAGTTACATCTTTATTCTCGTAAAGTTACGTCTTTATTTTCGCAGTTACGTCTTTTTTCTCGCAGTTACGTCTTTAGTCTCGTAAAGTTACGTCTTTATTCTCGTAAAGTTTTGACGTTATTCTCGCAGTTACGTCTTTAGTCTCGTAAAGTTACGTCTTTAGTCTCGTAAAGTTACGTCTTTATTCTCGCAGTTACGTCTTTAGTCTTGTAAAGGTACGTCTTTAGTCGCGTAAAGTTACGTCTTTAGTCTCGTAAAGTTACGTCTTTATTCTCGTAAAGTTACGTCATTATTATCGTAAAGTAACGTCTTTATTCTCGTAAAGTTACGTCTTTATTCTCGTAAAGTAATGTCTTTATTCTCGTAAAGTTATGTCATTATTATCGTAGTTACGTCTTTATTCTCATAAAGTTACGTCTTTATTCTCGTAAAGTAACGTCTTTATTCTCGTAAAGTTACGTCTTTATTCTCGTAAAGTAAGTATTTATTCTCGTAAAGTTACGTCTTTATTCTCGTAAAGTAACGTCTTTATTCTCGTAAAGTTACGTCTTTATTCTCGTAAAGTAAGTATTTATTCTCGTAAAGTTACTTCTTTATTCTCGTAAAGTTACGTCTTTATTCTCGTAAAGTTATGTCTATATTCTTGTAAAGTTACTTCTTTATTCTCGTAAAGTTACGTCTTTATTCTCGTAAAGTTACGTCTTTATTCTCGTAAAGTTACTTCTTTATTCTCGCAAAGTTACGTCTTCATTCTCGTAGTTACGTCTTTATTCTCGTAAAGTTACGTCTTTATTCGTAAAGTTACATCTTTATTCTCGTAAAGTTATGTCTATATTCTTGTAAAGATATGTCTTTATTATCGTAAAGTTATGTCTTTATTATCGTAAAGTTACGTCTTTATTCTCGTAAAGTTACATCTTTCTTCTCGTAAAGTTACTTCTTTATTCTCGCAAAGTTACGTCTTTATTCTCGCAGTTATGTCTATATTCTTGTAGAGTTACGTCTTTATTCTCGAAAGTTACGTTTTTATTTTCGTAAAGTTACGTCTTTATTCTCGTAAAGTTACGTCTTTATTCTCGTAAAGTAATGTCTTTATTCTCGTAAAGTTACGTCATTATTATCGTAAAGTTACGTCTTTATTCTCGTAAAGTTACGTCATTATTATCGTAAAGTTACGTCTTTCTTCTCGTAAAGTTACTTCTTTATTCTCGCAAAGTTACGTCTTTAGTCTCGTAAAGTTCCGTCTTTATTCCCGCAAAGTTACGTCTTTATTCTCGTAAAGTTACGTCTTTATTCTCGCAGTTGCGTCTTTAGTCTCGTAAAGTAACATCTTTCTTCTCGTAAGGTTACTTCTTTATTCTCGCAAAGTTACGTCTTTAGTCTCGTAAAGTTATGTCTTTATTCCCGCAAAGTTACGTCTTTATTCTCGTAAACTTTTGACGTTATTCTCGCAGTTACGTCTTTAGTCTCGTAAAGTTACGTCTTTAGTCTCGTAAAGTTACGTCTTTATTCTCGTAAAGTTACGTCTTTATTCTCGCAGTTACGTCTTTAGTCTCGTAGAGTTACGTCTTTATTCTCGTAAAGTTACGTCATTATTATCGTAAAGTTACGTCTTTATTCTCACAAAGTTATGTCTATATTCTTGTAAAGTTATGTCATTATTATCGTAAAGTTACGTCTATATTCTTGTAAAGTTACGTCTTTATTCTCGAAAGTTACGTCTTTATTTTCGTAAAGTTACGTCTTTATTCTCGTAAAGTTACGTCTTTATTCTCGTAAAGTAACGTCTTTATTCTCGTGAAGTTACGTCTTTATTCTCGTAAAGTAACGTCTTTATTCTCGTAAAGTTACGTCTTTATTCCCGTAAAGTTACGTCTTTATTCTCGCAGTTATGTCTATATTCTTGTAAAGTTACATCTTTATTCTCGTTAAGTTATGTCTTTATTCCCGTAAAGTTTTGACTTTATTCTCGTAATATTACAACCTTTTTTTCTTCATAGTACGACTTTATTCTCGAAATCTCAGATGTTTTTTTTCCTGAATGTGGCCGTAATTAAAAGAAATTCAACATCAAGCATTTTCACTTAATGTGGATGTTCAAGGTTATTTACCATCAGTTATTAACATGCCTGGCTAATTTTTTCAAAATAAGATACTAAAACGTCCCGTGTTGTGTGGAATTCTTTTGGGGGTTGGGAATATTTCATCTTTTCTAACTGAAGGAATAACATCAGGTCATTTCGGTCGACGTTCCCATTTCCACTCCAACAAAATCCTTCTCTGAGCAAGAAGATAAACCCCTCTTTTATTTTATTAGTCATTCATATACTGTGTATCTGCTTCTATCTGCTTCTGTGTGTCTGTGATCAGGTGATGACTGTGTCTCTGTCATGTGGAGTAGAGAGCTCTGGTATTTATTTCTGGAGCCAGCGTTCGTTCGCTCTATTTTTCTTCTTGGGGGACGTGACTGGAAATCCTCCAAGGACACGGTGTGAATCGGCGTGCCAACGCCTCCAACGCTCTCGCCAGCAGAGCTCTTTCAGACACCCAGCCACCGCACAAAAGAACAAACAGAACAGCGAGTACCGCCAGGGATCAGGTTGTAGGTGCCGGGACTTCTGGGAAACTGGGGAGAGCTGCGTGGGGTACGTGACAGATCCCGAGGGACCCCCTCTCTGAGGAAACGTCTGCTTCTTGTTTCTCTGCACCAAACTCTGAACCGTTCAGGAGTCGTAGATCTGACCTGCTCGGGACGCTTCACACGGGAAACACGTCTCTCTTTGATGCTTCGGAAAGGACATTACAAATAAATAACTGAACGAATAACAAGGAATGAATGTGTTACACGGTGCTCAGTAAAGGTAGAATTGTAGAGCGTCTTTGCACTTTTTTTAAGTGACATCAGAGAGGTGATAATGAACATCTGGATGATGAGCTGATGAGCTGATGAGCTGGAGGTGAACGGGGTGGAGGAGGGTCACGTCCGTTCCTACTAAAACGACAACTGACAGCAAAGCGGAGAGCGGTTTATCGGCCAGACCTCGGAGGGCGAATGAGTGATGAAGTTACGTGACTGGTTCGGCCGAGTGTTGTTGGAGTTTCCTCATTGGCTCTCATTGCTATTTCAAAATGAAAAGGCGTTTGGAAAATGTTGTCAGAAGTCGATTTTTAGTGGATTGTTTAGACAAAAAAACAGGAAGTTTACGGTTCTCGTAATATTACGAAATTTTTTCTCGTAAAGTTATATTCTCGTAATATTACGACTTTTTTTTCTCGTCAACAGAAGATGTTGTCAGAAGTAGATTTCGGTGGATTGTTTAGATGGAATAACAGGAAGTTTACGAGCAGTACGCCATGTTGTTTCCTGTTTGAAAACCAGAGACCAATCAGGTTCGTTCAACGATTGAGTTGAGTCAAAGAGTTTAGAAGCAAAGAGACGAAACTCTGGTATTTTTTTGACAACAGCTGCTGCCGCCATTTTGGACTGAAGACACTTATTATATTTATAATATTGTTATTATTCAACACAGGACATTTCAGTAGAATCTGACATAGAATATAAATAATGTAGTTCTACTTCAGTACGTCTCTTTGTAGGAGGACGTCTTACTGGCGTCTGGTCGTCTCTTTCAGTCCAAAATGGCGGAAGCGTAGTTCTGATGCTGGAACCAACGACTGACTTCACTTCCTAGAGATATAAGTTTTTTGGTCTCTAGTGTCCTGACTTGTGATTTGTTGGACATATACCGCTGGATTTAACATCACAGACGTGACTGCTGACTATCAGTGGAACACTTAAGACACAAATTGACAGACTGACCGAACACGGTCCAGACAGATACTCAGGTTTGTTATTTGAAATTAGACTTCAGTGATGTGATTGGCTGTGAACGTCCAGTCAGCTGATGGAGAGAGATTTGTGAATGAATGAGTCGTCCTGACTGAACTTCATTCAGATGGAAACATGCTAACAGTGTAGACAGTCACAGTATATCTCTCTAAACGTCTCATTAATCTGTGTCGGATCAGTCTCCGTCCAAACATCTGCTGGGCGATGAGCTGGTAACATCTGCAGCAGCAGCAGGAAAACAAGGACGAGGATTCGGTTTAACAGCCAGCAGGTGAAAGTTGATCACTGTGACCTCAGATTAGGCTTCAACATGTTGATCCAATCAGCTCGTCTCTCCTGCCGACCTGCAGAGAGGAAGTGACGCCCTCACACACGATTTAATCCCTCAAGTTGTTATCTTTCCTTGTGTGATGATTTTATTGATTGATTAGTTTGTATGTACAGCAGGTCTCTCTCTGTGGGTCATGACCTCATGACCTCATGACCTCATGACCTCATGACCTCATGGCCTCATGACCTCATGACCTCAGCAGGTATCAAACAGTTGATGATATGTCGGTCTTTGTGTCCCTTCAGGATGCGACTCTGGTTTTGGGAACGCGACGGCGAAGCGTCTGGACGCTCTGGGCTTCCAGGTATTCGCCACGGTGATGGACCTGTCGGGAGGCGGGGCCAGAGAGCTGCAGAAGACCTGCTCCCCCCGTCTCACCGTCCTCCAGGTGGACATCACCCAACCACAGCAGGTCCAACAGGCGCTGCTGGACACCAAGGCCAAGCTGGGCCTCAAAGGTAAGGACTAACGGGAGTAACTGAGGAGTATATGACGAGTAACTGAGGAGTATGTGACGAGTAACTGAGGAGTATGTGACGAGTAACTGAGGAGTATATGACGAGTAACTGAGGAGTATGTGACGAGTAACTGAGGAGTACGTGACGAGTAACTGAGGTGTATATGAGGAGTAACAGAGGAGTAACAGAGGAGTAACGGAGGAGTAACAGAGGAGTAACGGAGGAGTAACAGAGGAGTAACAGAGGAGTAACAGAGAAGTAACGGAGGAGTAACAGAGGAGTAACAGAGAAGTAACAGAGGAGTGTATGAGTATATCTGGTGAAGCTGTTAAACAGTGTTGGCCGCGGTCGGAGGACGCGGGGGAGACCATAGCTTTGGTCTCCAGGACCGGAGTCTCTGCTCCTCTGCTGCCTTCACTCACACACCACGCTCCTTCTCTCTCTCTCTCCACCTCTCACGTGCATGCTGCTCACTCCACACTGCAGAAGAGTTAGTTTAGCTCTGAGAATATCTAGTGAATGTTCAGTGGACGTTTGTGCAGAAATAACTGCTGCAGCTCCTCCAGACCAACAGAGGTTTCCCGTGTCTTGTGAAGTGACGGGGCTCCGCAGAGAGAAACGTTATCGTCTCCCTCGTTCCCTCCGGCCGCGGTCGGGAGGCTGAGGCGGGAAAAGTCAACACTAGAACCAGCATTGATGGAGAGATCTGTTGCCTAGCAACGCAATTCCGTTGAAATGAGCGTTTCAGACAGACGGTGAATATACAGGTATATTCAATGTTCTCGCAAAACGGCACCGATATCAACTTTACGGCAGCGTGACGTTAACCTCTCGTCAGCATCTTTCGGGTCCTCACGCTCCACCTCTCAGACGGTGCGGGCGAGATGGGCCGGTGGTGCGCCCGACCCCGCAGGGCCGGGATCCCACCTCAGCAGGCGCACTGAGGACAGTCCGCCCCGGGCGTCATTCGCACCGGGAGCAGGGAGCCCCGTCACGGTGCGGCGAGGTCCGGGCGGGGAGCGCTGTAAAGCTGCGGCCGCGAGCCACCTTCGCCCCGAGCCTTTCCAAGCCGACCTAGAGCCAGTGGCGGCGCACCGCCTCGTATGCGGGACTCCCCAGCCTGCCGTGTGCCGCTCACACCCTCCAGCTGGCTGTTAACGAGGCTCTTTAGGCACAGAGAAGTACTCGTATCGGTACTGGGTATCGGAGAGTACCCTAATGTAAGTACTTATACTCGGTCTGAATAAAGTGGTATCCCTAGTTACAGCACGTAAACATGTTCTAGTAGAAACACAAAATACACGCATGAACCTGATAATGAGCACCTTTAATAATAATAATAATAATATATTATATAAAATGATAATAATAATACGAATAAATATTAAAAATATATTATATAACCATGAAAGTGTGATTTCAACAAACACATTTCTAAAGCTCATTATCATAAAACGATCTTCCATCCTGCTTCAATAAAAAAGCTCGTCTTCGTTTGACTAAAGCCGTTTTTATTTGTCCAAAGTCTATTTTTATGACTTTTTATCAGTTTGACGGCAGACAGAAAGTTACCTGGGCGGGTCGTTCAGGTGTTTTTACCGTCTGTCTGCCAGCCTGGATGTTCTCTTGCTGGTTATCTGTCATCAGCTCTGGAACAGTTCAGACCCAAACAAAGTTCCCACAGCGGCTCGTAAAGAAAACAAAGCAAAGGATTGTGGGTCAGCCGCCTCAGATAAGGACGAGCGAGGCTTGTTTACACTAGAGAGAGAGGGGGGTTGACCTCATCGTGCTCTGAGTGTGTTGGCAGTCTGCAGTGTTTGTGATTACAGTCTTATCTACACACAGTCAGACTGTAGGACGTCTTATATAACCAGCAAACACACCGTAGTAACTCCACAGTATGAATATACTCCAGTACAAGTCAGAGTACAGAAATAAAACCCTGTTCTGTTGGTAACCATGGTGACGGGTTTAGTGGGCGGAGCGTTAAGCAGAGGCAGAATAACTCTCTGAACACGTTAGCTAATGACTTTGAGATGACTTTGAGATGACTAACTGTGATCGGAGGCTCTGGCGAGCTACAATATCGGCGAAACGTTTCAGGGACGGAGAGTAAATGTTGCTATAAATTTGTAAAATGTCCCAGTGACTTAATTTAGACTCTGGTCACATAATGAGTTCATCAAAAGGTTCTTAGTTCCTGGGGAAAGTTCCTGCGGTGGAAACGAGGCTTTAGTAGAAACTGAGCAGCAGTGGGCCGAGTGTCGAGCCCTGAGGGACGCCACACGTGATGTCACCTTTCACACAGTCTGTTCCTCAGCTCAGTGAGGACTCGTTCACACCTGTATAATGTTTGTGTGTGTGTGTGTGTGTGCTTGCCCGGCAGGTCTGTGGGGTCTGGTGAACAACGCCGGCGTGTGCGTGAACTTCGGAGACGCCGAGCTGTCGCTGATGTCAAACTTCCGCGGCTGCATGGAGGTCAACTTCTTCGGCACGTTGAGCATCACCAAGAGCTTCCTGCCGCTGCTGCGCCGGGCCAAAGGTCGCATCATCACCATCTCCAGCCCCGCCGGTGTGTGACACACACAAACACACACACACACACACACACACACACACACACACACACACACACACCAACACGAACACACACACACAGATGATGTAGTAAATGTTAATTGAATGTTCCAGAAGAACTGAACCACAGATGAACTGACTGCTGCCTTCAAGCTGCCAAACTAAACAAACAGAGCTGCTGCTCGTCTCTCCGCCGCTCGTTTCCAACTGACATCTCGCCAAAACATCAGAGTACGACCAAGTCAGTCGCAGAGCCCCCCCACTCCCCATCCGACAGAAGTAACGTGATCAGCAGATTTCATCCTGCTGGATCATCTGAAATGTGCCGACTCTCAGTTTTGGGCTGAATGTGGTGAAGAGGAAGACGATGTGAGGCTGGAAGGTTCTGCTGCTCTTCAGGAGCCACGCCAGCTCTAATATCGGTCAACGACGTCATATTTAACAGTTCTTAATGGAAACGGAGACGTTATAAAACATAACTAATAAAGTTTTATGACTCAGCTGTTCTGAGAGCGACCTCAGCTGACCTCAGATCTCCTCTTGTGGAGGCTTCTTACTGCATGTTCTGTTTCTGTCACGTCGTGCCGTAGACAAAGCTCATTGGTTAGTCTGTGTGTGATGTCATGATGATGTCATGATGACGTCATGGTGACGTCATACCTGTGTTTACCAGGTGACCAGCCGTTTCCTTGCCTGGCGGCGTACGGAGCGTCGAAAGCAGCCCTCAACCTCTTCATCAACACACTGAGACACGAGCTGGAGCCCTGGGGCGTCCAGGTGTCCACCGTCCTGCCCTCCTCATTCAAGACAGGTAACTCCACCCACCTTTACATCACCCATTACTACACCTCTACACCACTTACCACTGCAAGGATTAAATCAGGATTCAATCAGGATTCAATCAGGATGATGCCAGGGTTAAATCAGGAAGAAGTCAGGGTTAAATCAGGATGATGTCAGGGTTAAATCAGGAAGAAGTCAGGGTTAAATCAGGATGATGTCAGGGTTAAATCAGGAAGAAGTCAGGATTCAATCAGGATGATGTCAGGGTTAAATCAGGAAGAAGTCAGGGTTAAATCAGGATGATGCCAGGGTTAAATCAGGAAGAAGTCAGGATTCAATCAGGATGATGTCAGGACGAAATCAGGATGATGTCAGGATTAAATCAGGATTCAATCAGGATGAAGTCAGGATTAAATCAGGATTCAATCAGGATTCAGTCAGTATGATGTCAGGATTAAATCAGGATGAAGTCAGGATTCAATCAGGAAGAAGTCAGGATTCAATCAGGATGAAGTCAGGACGAAATCAGGATGATGTCAGGATTAAATCAGGAAGAAGTCAGGATTCAATCAGGATGAAGTCAGGACGAAATCAGGATGATTCCAGGATTAAATCAGGATGAAGTCAGGGTTAAATCAGGATGATGTCAGGATTAAATCAGGAAGAAATCAGGATTCAATCAGGATGAAGTCAGGATTAAATCAGGATTCAATCAGGATGAAGTCAGGATTCAATCAGGAAGAAGTCAGGACGAAATCAGGATGAAGTCAGGATTAAATCAGGATTCAGTCAGGATTAAATCAGGATGAAGTCAGGATTAAATCAGGATTCAGTCAGTATGATGTCAGGATTAAATCAGGATTCAGTCAGTATGATGTCAGGATTCAATCAGGATGAAGTCTGAATTAAATCAGGATTAAATCATAACATTTTTAGAGGGAAACTTGACTAAAGATCTGAGGTTTGATCCTCAGTTATACGTACGTTATATGTTCCATGAGTTGTTGACTGGGATCCAATCAGCAGCACTGACCTCTGACCTCTGACCTCTCCAGCGCCACACAGAAACAGCCCATCATGTTGTTATTGATCCTGATCGGTCAGGAGGAGTAAACTGCTCTGCTCTTCCTGTTGCTGTTCTCTCCTCCGGGCCTTGTACTGTGTTGTGGTTTTGGACATGATGACAGGCCTCCCGCTGAGCAGAATACTGTCCTAATGAGGACCACATGTGGGCCGGACCATCTGCTGCCGACTGTTGATGGTGAGGCTGGATGTGATCAGAGCGGTGACACGCCGTTGGCCAATAGGAAACCTTCACGTGGGCCTCGCGCCGCTCCTCTCCTCAGTGTGGATTCTTAGTGTGGGGCTGAAAAACACAATGTCATCATGTCCTAACGTGTCTCTGGGAGACGTTTACAAAGACACTGAACTCCCAGCTTCATGGTCCTGAGATAGAGGAGCGTATTTAGAGGATCAGCTGTGTGGTGTAAACAGTTGAGCCGGGACACTTTATCCTGAAGGAACAGGTTCGTGTTTAAAGTCTTAATCCTGCTGTTGCTCTGCTGGAGGAACTCTATCCAGACGGTGTGTTGACATCCTGTTCACAGCTTCTATCCTGAATACGTTACGACACGATGCTCAGCCTGTTAGCGGCCTGTTGGCAGGATCTAAACACTTCATACTGTCAATATGAAACATCAGCCTACAGATGTTTAACATGCAGTCTGTGTTACAAACTGGGCCCCTTTTAGTGGTGACGTCATGATGAGGTCACGCTGTCAGCTGGAGGCTAACGCTAGCAGTAGGCTAGGAAATCCAGTGTCCAGTGTCTCCAGTGTCTCCGGTGTCTCTGGTGTCTCGTGGTGGTAACGCCGGTCTGTGTTGTCTCTGCAGGTCAGTCCAGTAACAGCGTCTACTGGGAGCAGCAGCACAAACAGCTGCTCCAGAGTCTGTCTCCGGCGCTGCTGGAGGACTACGGCGAGGACTACGTGACGGAGACCAAGGAGCTGTTCCAGAGCCACGCCAGCCAGGCTAACCCGGACCTCAGCCCCGTCGTCGACACCATCGTCCAGGCGCTGCTGTCGCCGCAGCCGCGGGCGCGCTACTTCGCGGGTCCCGGCGTGGGCCTCATGTACTTCATCCACAGCTACTGCCCCTTCAGCATCAGCAACCGCTTCCTCCAGAAACTGTTCGTGAAGAAGAAGCTGATGCCGCGCGCTCTGAGGAAGCACTCGGGCTTCGACCTGAACATGAGCCTCCACAACAACAACAACAACAACAACGAGGAGGAGGCGGAGGAGAAGCTGAAGTAGCAGCGAGGCGGTCGGAGGCGGAGGCATCCGGCAGGATAAAGGACCACTTCTGTAACGCACTCCTAGAGCTCCATCCTGTCCTTCTCTATGTGCTGTTTCTAACTGTTGAAGGGATCATAGTGATGCACCAAAATGGTTTCTGTTTGTGTCTGTGTCGTCGTCCGGCTCGGTGGCGCCCCCCCGGGATCAGGGGGCGGGGCCCGGTAGAGGTAGCAGCGCAGCCACAGGTCGATCTGAGAACACTTCACCTCCGTCAGCGAGATCAGCCGCTCTGACTTCACACTGACGCCTCGTGCCTTCATCACACGGAGAGGAAAGATGGCGGATCCTCACGACAGCAGCTGGTCGTTAACCGGCGGCGGCGTTAAAGAGTCTGATGATGTCACCACAGCATCACATCTCAACGATAATAAAAGTGAGATTTAAAGAAGTCATTTACTTTCAGAGGTAAATCAGGATTTAGTCAGGATTAAATCAGGATTACGATAAAGTCAAGATTAAATCAGGATTCAATCAGGATTCAATCCAGATTCAATCAAAATCAGGGTTGAACCTGATGAAATCAGGATTCAATCAGGATTAGATCAGCCTAATTAGCAGATCAGAGAACTCCTGGATTAACCAATCAAAATGATTGACAGGTTAATTGATCGGTTAATTGATAATGAAAACTTGGTTGAGATGTCTGTCCTTCGTAGAATGTGAACTATCTCCACCCGTGTGGTCCGTCGGGAGCGTTGAAACAAGCGCGCTCAGTGAGACCAGCTGCTGTCACGACGTCGTCAGATTCATTTCCATCTCTGAATCAACGTCCAGATAACAACAGAAGTATCTAAAGAAAACATTCCCACATCTGATCTCTGTGTTTGTTTTCTGCTTCACAGAAACAGGAAACAGAATATTTTCAAAACAAAAGTACACATTTCAGTTATGTGTTTGATTTATACTCACAAAACCAAAATAGAGTAACTTCATTATTTGTTTTTTCAGACGGGGAAGTATAAGTATGAATATCAGACTTCCTGTTTGGACTAAACTTCACAATAAAAGCACCAAATACTGAACTGCAAGTAAAGGTGAGCCCCTGCTGATGATGTAGTTTGTATAAAAGCAGATCATTTAGTTATATTTAGGTTTAGTTTCCTTGTTTCTGTCAGAAAACAACACACAGACCCGTCTGACGGTTTGAACTCTGACTTCATCAGATTCAGGATCTTTAAATGTTTCGTCACCTCGTGTCCTGATTTTAATGATTCAACAACATAAAGAAATAAAACACGTAGCAGTGATGAATGTTCCAGATCAAACAGCTCTATTTATTGTGCTCATAAATACACAACGATGTTAGAAAGTGAATGTTTCTGGAATATATATTTGCACTGTTTCTGTCTGATTCACCTCCAACATTATTATTATTATTGGTGTGAATGCTGGAAGCATGTAAAACTGTCTAACTGGAAATCATTTTAGCAGTAACATCGGAGCAGTTAAGATCAAAGGTTTCCTTGGTAACCGTTGATTGATGGTACTCAGGTGACATAGATGAAGTAATCAGAGCAGGCTGACACATGCACACACACGCACACAAAACCCTTCAAAATAAAAGCCCCATACAGTAACTATCTTAAAAGGAGGCTCAAAATGAGGCCTATCATACCTGTTTCTTATGGAATATTGTCCCTGTGGATATCAGATAGTCTTATTATGCCTCCCCCTAACCTGTCCCTTCAAAATAAAAGCCCCATAGTGTGACTGTTTCTTAACAGGAAGCTCCCAATTAGACTACTTTTACAAAATAAAAGCCCCATAAGGTAACCTTCTTAACAGGGAACTCAGAACTAACTATTTATAATCTTCAGCTGCTTTTCATTCAATTACAACATTTCTTTTCTGATTCATATTCTTCTGATTCTGATTCTGTATCCTTCTTCATACAGATTAAAGCCAGCAACGCAGTGTAGCATCAGCTATTCAAAAACCTTCAAATATTCCACATCTTTTATACACTATTGGTATTATTCAACTTTTCAATGAAATTCATAAAAATTAAACCCATTCCCACTTTTCCATCTATTCCTACTACTTCACATTCTTCTAACAACATTTAAGCCAGCATTACAGCGTAGCGTCAGCTCTTCAGCAACCAGCATTCACACCGCAATTTCTTCAGAAATTGCTTTTCTAGTTATTATTATTATTATTATTTTCTGCCCACTTTTCTCTTTTTGAATCAAACTATTTATGACATATTTTCTTTTGTCACTTAAACTGTGAATTTTGTATTAAAAGAATGTAAAAAAAAAAAAAAAAAAACACAAATATGATGTAAATGTTCACCTGGTTCATTCTTTGATAGAAATAAAGTCGACTTTTTCAGACTATGCTTCCTCTGGTGATTTATAGATCAGGTTTTCATCGAAAATAAAAAGTAAAATGCAGTTTCAAGATACACAAAATAAAACCAGATTAAAAGATTATTAACACATAAAATCACTTTGGAATCTGCAATATATGATTTTTATATTTTAACTCTTAAAACTCAACACGTTAAAACATTAAAGTTCAAATGAAATAAAAAAGTGCAGCATGTTTTAGGCTTTATGTTGCTATGACAACACAGTGACATTAAATCAACCCATCCACTTAAAATATGAACTTCTTCAAAGTATTTATTAGGCTGTCAAAGTTAATAACTCGTTAACGCAAATTCATTTTAATGCCACTAGCGTTACTGGCATCATCTGAAACTAGAGAACCTGATGGATCCATCGGTACCAGCCATGTCAGACTAGCTGGTCATGAAGGAGGTTAAATAACACTCCAGTACCTGTGAGGGTTTCTGGATCAATATCTGTCATTGTTTTGTGTTGTTAATTGATTTATAATAATAAATATATATATGTGTGTGAGAGAGCTGGAAAGCATCTCCCTCACTCAAGGTGGAGAGACACTCAGGTGCACAGTGACGGTGTAAAGTTGGACAAAAAATCTAATACAGGAAGTGATTATGCTTATGTTGTGCTTTTATTTTGGTAAACTACTAATCACTCTCTCTGAGGTCTCCAGCTGCCATCAATCACCTAGTTGGACCAAACCAAGTGGCAGGAGGAGAGGGGTGAGGGTAGTGGTGTTTCTTTGTTAAGTTGGGATTGTTTGTTTCTTCAGTTTATAATAGTGAACTCGTGTTAGACTGTATAGTCGTGTGTATTTTCTATATATATTAGTATGGTGATGATTTATTCGTAAATACAGTTAATTTATTTGGGCTGTTCAGGTGCCCTTTATTGTTGGGAGGGTCCCTCTGCTAATTAGGCCAGCTGTTAAAGGAGCCTGTGGGTCAGAGGAGCAGGTTGAATGTCTCTTCAGTCACTGAAGTCTGTGTGACCTGAAAGAAACCGGTTTCATTGTCCAGCTGCCTGTTTCACCACCGGGGAGATTGTGATGTTCTTTTTGTCACTTGCTGAATATCACCAGTAAAAAGGCCACGTCATACCGCTCCATCCCGCCTGAGTTTGCATCCTTCGTTGTAAGGACTAACCACACTCAAATCCTTACAACATACATTTACATAAAGCAGCATATTTGTCCACTTCCATGTTGATAAGAGGATTAAATACGGGACTAATCTCCCTTTAAGGTTCATTTAGAACAGATAAAACGTGTGATTAATTGTGATCAACTATTTCAGTTGACTGACAGCCTGAGTCCTATTTATACGTCTATATTTTACCTGTAGATATACATTTTACAACATTTATATTAAAATAAATAAAAGTGAAATGATGACATGTTTACTGTGTGATGATTAGATGAGTAACATCAGTAACAGCTGCAGTCCGTTTATCGGAAGATGGAATTGGTGTTTATTCTTCACAGAACGACTCCAGCCAGCGTTTACGTTTTTCTGAGAACTCTGAGAGGCCCGAGAGGCTGACCGTCCGTCCGTCCTCGCCGTCCTCCACCACGTGGGAGACAGAAGGCAACCGCATGGCGGTGACCTTTAACCCGGTGTGTGTTTCATTTCCCTCAGCGGGCCTCCCGACGCCGCCACACAACATCTCATCAGAGAGCAGAGAGAGAGAGCGGTCGGTTCATATCGGAGGTGTTCCACGACGAGACGCTCCAATAAAAATAACTTCTTACTTCTTACATCTGTGTGTATAATTTATCTATAATTAGAAGGGCGCTGGGGGAGTTGGGTCAGTTGTTCTTCAGTAAACCTGCTGACAAACAGAACCACGACCTCCTCGGTGGAGATAATTACAGAGAACCAATTGTTCTGGCTGTATTTTCTCTCACAATAACTTGTGCTCCAGATTACAGCTCACACAACCAGTACTTACTGTATAACTACCACAACACACGGCCTTATTTAACTATTGTCCTCCATCTATCATGTCGGATGAAATCTGTGTCTTTTTGTTGGTTTCTTTCTTCACTTCCTGGATAATGTGAATTATATGAAGCCAAGTTTAGGTTCTTTATTCATTGCTGGTTCGTTATTTAGTGAAACTCAGATGTTTGTCAAATCTTAATCTGAAATGTAACTGGCAAATAAATATAGTGGAGTAAAAAGTACAAAAGTACAATATCCCCCTCCGTCTCCAGGAAATACTGAAGTACAAGTACCTCAAAGCATACTTGAGTACAGTACTTAACATTACACCGTCATTCTGCGTGTCATGAGGACGCGTTTTTGCGTCCACAGAAAAACAACTTAGTTAAGGTAAGGGAAAATGTCACGGTTCGGCTTAAAAGAAGTACGTAAACTAAGTAAAACTCGTACGGAAACATCAATAAAAAACATGACAAACGTCACTGACGTAACTTACAAAACAAAACTACAGTCTTGAACACCGGTCTCCTGGTTCCACGTCAACATCAGCGCCTGTGATAGGTGGACTTTTATTGAAAAAAAGCTGATTGGTTATAAATTAACTTCTAGGTAATAAAAGTAGTTGTATATACATAAAAGATGAATTCATCGTTAAATGGGTCATAAAAACAACTGAAATTCATGAAGGGTTAAAAACGTTTAAAACGTTTGAATGTTAAAAACAAAGTTTTTTAAAAACACTTTAAAAAGTGTTTTTTGGTTAAAACCTCTGTAAATGTCAGGATATCTTCCTGTCAGTAGCTTATCTGTGATCTACCTGTTGAGTTTTTTGTGTGATCGATTTGTCATACCTGTCGAGGCCAGAAGGGGAGGCTCTCGACCACGATGCCTCATTCTCTATGAAGCTGCCAGAGAGGAAGAATCATGTCAATACTAATATTTACCTTATTCAAGAAAAGAAACAAGTATTTTATACTCGAACTTTGCGATATCTTTGCCAAGTTGTTCTGTTCTGTTTTATTAATTTGCTAACTGAATTTCGAGTGTTTTGTAAGTTTTATTGACATTTTACGAGCGTGAATTGAATCACTGTTTTAAGCTAGTTTAGCTCCGATTGGTCTGCCGCTGTCATGACGCCCCACACGACGTCAGGCTTTCAACTAAATCCAATGTAAACCGACCCGCGGCGTTATTCAACGGTTGAAGCAGTGATGTAGTATTAATCGCTTGAGAGTCCGTTCAGGGCGGGAGGGAGGTCAGGTGGACGGGTCAAATAAACACAAGACTTCCAACCAGGAGACACATATTGGTGCCCCGTGTGAGGCTAAAAGAAACGTTGACTTATTTTGTTACATCAATCCCGTGAGTCGCTAGTCAGTGAAGTTAACGTCAACCATGACCATTTCCTTACTCTTATTAAAGAACGGATTTCTCTAGTGCCCTCATCGTATGTGTAAGGAGATGGTGTGAAGCCAAGAAAGACAGAGTATGAGACTGTAAAATGTACATTTGTGTTTAAACCTGAACCTTTTTGTTTGTGTAATTAATCACTGATGCATTTGTGTGTTGATTCTAAAGTAATTGTTTAAGACAAGAAACAAGGTATTTAAGAAGATAGAGGAAATTCAAAGTAATTTGTGTTTTATAGGATATTTAGTTTAGTTTAATTCCTTTTACTCAGATAATTCATGTTTATAGACTTTTTTTCATATTACTTATTGCACACTAAACGCCTTGCCCATTATCGTGGCATTTATACACCTTTTCGTGCGAACGGGCTGGTTCACTGTAGTTTCTATCAAACCAGCAGGAGGAAATAGGGACTTTGTTGGAGACTATTTTCAGCTGCGGATCAACACGTTCTCACTCCCAACTCGTCAAATACCACCGTTTGGAACCACACAACGGCACAGGGTACCCCTCTAGCGTTAACGTTTGGAAGGACCAGGGACGGTGTGTCAATATACCATCGCTACAAAAAATATATATATATATTATTATTACCATCGCTTTCAAAAAATACTTCACAGGAAGTTAAGTTTAGGCAACACAACCACTTAGTTAGGTCAAAGAGTTTAGACGCACAGAGATGAAACTCTTGTGTTTTTGTGACAACAGCCGCTGCTGCCATTTTGGAGTAAAAACGCTTATTATATTTATAATATTTTTATTGTTCAACATAGGACATTTCAGTAGAATATGACAATAGAATAGAAATGATGTAGTTTTACTCTAGTACGTCTCTTTGTAGGAGGACGTTTTACTGCCATCTGGTTGTCCCTTTCAGTCCAAAATGGTGGAAGTGTAGCTCTGCTGCTGGAACCAACTATTGACTTCACTTCTTAGAGATATACATTCTTTAATTAGAGTAAGGAAACGGTCGTGGTCGACGTTAAATTCACTGACTAACGACTCACAGGACTGACGATACCGACGAGTCATGTGACTAAAGAGTGACGTGACAAAATAAGTTATTTTTAGCCTCACATGGGGCACCAACATGGCTCTCCTGGTTGAAAGTCTTGTGTTTGTTTGACCCGTCCACCTGCCCTCCCTCCCGCCCTGAACGGACTCTCACGCTATTAATACTACGTCACTGCTTCAACCATTCGAATAACGCATCGGGTGGGTTTACAGTGTCAGTACAGTCACACACTGTTACTAAAGGGTTCCTCTGTGCGTCGGTCTCCGATGCCGAAGGGTACTGACCAGACGGCGGTGTTTGGATACAAGTTCGTAGCGACATTCACGGCTGGTTGGAGTTTCAACATGAAGAATCTCAACGGACGTTTCCTTGAATTTAGTTTGTACACAGAAGTCTTTAAGATTTAATGGTCCGTCTCTCTGGTTTCTAGGAAACCCTCCTCAGGATAAACCAGGTGTGCGTCCTCAGCTGCTCTGTGGTGGATCCGGTCCAGCAGCAGCTGGGTCAGTGGGTTGAGCTGTTGGCTCAGCTCTCCGGGGTCCAGGGTCCAGATCCAGCAGCTTAACTGGACCGACCCGGCGCGGACTGGGAGAGAGTGTCAGCGTTCACCTCCAGCTTGCTCGGCCCACCATGTGTGTGAGCGTTTACTCTGGCAGAGCAGCAGCTGAGGAAATCCGGCTCGTTTCCATCGGGAGCGAGGGAGTCCAAATGTTCCCCTTGATTAAAATATGTGGTCCCTGTAGAAGCCTGGACCTCCCCCCAACCCCCCTCCCCAAGAACCAGCTCCCAGCCAAGGGATGGAAATAACTCACATTATTCAAAGCTCTGTGGGATACCAGCTGGCTGCTTCACAGAGTCACTGGGTTTGATTCTCACTCACAATCTCCACAGAGCACTATGATTTACTATTACTACCCCCCAACCCCCCTAAAACACACACTTTTCTCTGCTCTCTCCTCATTTGACCTGTTAGTTCTGAGGACAGAGGACACCTCCACCAGCGCTGGAAGGAAACGCTGATGAGGTTTAAACGCTCAGTAGGCCGTAACGTTCCCCCGCCAGAGGAGTCGGACAGTTTCCAGGAAAAGTGACTTCCTGTTAGATCTGATTTATTTAGATTTGTTTGTAAATATATGTGAAAATGTGCGTGTATCTGACATTGTATTCTATCCTTTACAATTACACAGAAAGTTCAGTTGTTTGCTGTCAAAACTAAGAGCCAATAGATGCTCTTTGATCAGGCGACAGCCAGGCGTTTCCCATCATGCCCCTGGGTCTTGCAGTCGGTGGAGAGCAGCTGCTGCTTCCTGGCTTTAAAAACTGCAGCCTCCTCGATCTCGTGAGGTCATCGTTGCCCCACGTGTGCACGACGTCAGAGCAAGTCGGACACAAATCTAACCAGTGTGCAATGGGTGCCGATCCACATATCATAAATATGTGAAAAATATCTAAAAAATGTCCGAAAATTATTAGTGATCTAAAAATGTTATAGAAATTATTATATTAATATCAATAAAATATGTGTAAACTAAATAACAGCTATTAGTGAAGGGGACTTTCTACAAGCTAAAAGCACGAAAATACATTCATAAATAAGTGAAAAAGACCTGAAAAATGTATGGAATTTAGTGAAAATTATTGGAAAAATTTATGAAATATATTAATAAAATATGTGAAATAAATATTGAAAAATATAAAAAAAACATCTGAAAAAATCTGAGAAAATGTGAAAAATGTCTGAAAAATTTGTGTAAACATCCAAAACAAATGTCTGAAACTTTTAGTAAAATATGTGGAAACTAAACTAAATAACATCTATTAGTAAAGAGGATTTTCTACAAACTAAAAGCATCAAAGACCATTCAGACATATGTGAAAAATATCCAAAAATTATTAATAGTAAAATGTAGGAAAATTATCTATAAAATATGTGAAAAATAAATATTTAACAATATCCAAAAAATGTCTGAAAAATATCAGTAGAATATGTTAAAACTAAACAAAATAACATCTATTTTGTAAAGAGGATTTTCTAAAAGGATGAGAAATGATACATAAACATGTGAAAAATATCAGAAAGATTTGCCGAACATTATTAGTGAAAATTATCTTTACATTATTTTACAGAAATTATTAGTAAAATATGTGAAAAAATATGTGAAAAAATAGTAAAAACAACAATATCAGAAAAATATGTGAAAACTAAACAAAATAACGTCTAGTAGTAAAGATCAGATATGTAGAGTCGTCCAGTTAGCTCTAAACAGCTAGCCTATAAACTTAGTCTTTGTGGTTACCATAGCAACAGTTAGCTATAAACACTATCCTAACAGTGATGATGACGTTTCGGTGCTTCCTCTACTCCCTGTCTTTGTGTTGCAGGTTAATCACATTAAACTCATCATTATTTGTAGCTTAATGTTGAACTGGACTGAAGTGGACCCAGAAGAATGATTTCTAGAAGCTCTGATGTGATGAGAAAGCTTAATGGACTCAGCAGAGCGTCGGTGTGGTTCACCCAGTTCAGCCGTAACAAAGAGAGGACGTCCCTTCATGTCTTCATGTGTTTGGCTGTAGACGTCCTGTTCACTGAATATAGGACAGCACACTGTGAGCTCATTTCTCCTCCTCTCTGCCCTGCTGCTCTCCTCATATTAAATATTAAATATCACCATAGAGGCCCAGCAGTAAACACATTATCTCACTATCATCATCATCATCATCATTGCTGCTTCAGAGACCTACAGCAGAGAGTCTCCGGAGTAAATCTACATTCAGACTCCTACACTGAAGACGAGGAGGGGACACATGATGGAAACTGATGTGAAAAGATTAAACAAAGTGAGAATAAAGATCAATTGGAGAGATTTAGTGGATATACAGTATATCTGGAGGGAGCAGTCTAACCTTTATGGAGGAAGGAACCTGCCAAAATGTAAAAAATAAATAAATGACTCGATAAATTAACAGATAAATATATCATTAAATGCAGCAAAAATAATATAAAAAATAAATGTAGCCATTAATTAATTGATAAAATGTGACATAAATTGTTGTTTCTGTTTTAATTTACTTCTTTATTTATTTGTCTTTGTATTAATTTTCATATTTATTTACTCTTCTGTTTAATTATTTTTGTTAATTTTTGAATTCATTTATTTATTTTTGCATTAATCTTTTTTCATAAATAAAAAATGTCATTTGTTTTATAATATTATAATATTTTATATTTATTTGTAATATATATATGTATACAAATGTATATAAATGTGTATATATATATATATACATAAAAACATGTCAAGCAGTAAACAAGAGAGCAGCGTTTTTTTTTTGTTTAGTTAAATTTGATTTTATTTAATTATAAATATGTGTTTGTTCTATGTGTGAGTATCATGAAGGGGTTACAACTTACATTCCATGGTGTAACCCTGTGTAGTAAAATGACAAATAAATGATCCGTGTAACATTCTGCATAGAAACGTCATACAGGAGAAGAGTTGAGATGGAAACATTAAAGTTCAGCTTTACTTTTAAAGTGAGTAAACTTTGTTTTTTCTGACGCTGTGAAGAAAATAATAATAATCAGGTTCCACCGAGATTTGAACTCGGATCGCTGGATTCAGAGTCCAGAGTGCTAACCATTACACCATGGAACCGTGTGGTCAGCAGGGGGCGGAGGTCTGCTTTTTAAAGAAACACATAGATCTATGTTACACAGTTGACTCTTATGATTCATCAACTAAATGAATAAGTAAATACTGTGATAAAGTAGCAAAACGTTCAGTACTACATGTTCGACAGATACTGGATATTATTCTGGTGATTTCTGAGGGTTAAAAAACTTCACTTATATCAGAGAATAAATAATAATAATAATAATAATGATAATAATAACAACAACAACAACAATAATAATGATAATGATGATAATAATAACAATAATAATAATAATAATGATAATAATAATAATAATAATAAAAATAACAATAATAATAATAATAATCCCAGTGTTTAAACACAGAAAAGTCTTCACTGTATTACTGAATATTAAAAATATTCTAAATGAATGCTGGAGGGAAGGCAATGTTTTATTAAAATTTAAAATCTGCATCTATAAAAAGTAATGAACTGAACTTTGCACACTTTTGCCAATAATTATTTGAATATTAAAAATAAGAAGACTACGATGATAATTGTTTTGTTTGTTTGCTGTTCTTTAATTAATTAATTAATTAATGTATGTATTATTTATTTATTTATTTATCTATTTATTTATTTTTTGACAGACACCTGCCGCCTGTTTATTAATCAGTGTATTGATAATGGAGCTGACAGTCCCTTCTCCCGCCACCAGGTGTCAGTGTAATACAACACATCACCTGTCCTCACCTGTCCTCACCCGTCCTCACCATGCTCCTGTCTTTTTCTGTTGTCTTTTCATTTCTTTATTTTCACCCAAGTTTTCAAAGACAAGTTTTTGTTTATACAAAATACTGTTTCCTACAGGAAGGAACTATTTTATATATATATATATATATATATAAATATGGAGAATATATGGAGAATATATGTTCAATATTAAATAAATAAATTAATAAATCATTAAAGAAATAAAAAATTATGCGATAAATAATCCAATGCATTTTTACAACCCTGCTCATTATAAAGAACATTATTCAATATTTATTTTATTTAAAAATGTCCCATTTCCAGGTCATTTTTCACATAACTGCCTGTGCTTGTTTTGACAAAGTGAATATTATGAAATTAAATAATAGTAAATAAAACTGACCTGAATTAAGTTAAATTAAATTACATTTCATATAATAAACTATCTTCTAAAATATTACTGAATTATTTCCTATTTTCCTGTTTACATATTAAACATGTTGTTTTAGTATCATTATTTATTAATTTAACTTGTGTGGGTCCTTTTTTACCTATTTTTAATTTCCGTTACTAATATTACTGATATTGATGATAATAGTATTATAATGTTATGTCAGGTATAACATACATGTATATTGAGTATTGATCTTGTGTCCTGCAGAGCTTGTTTTCATAGATCTCGGATGAGCTGCAGCTGGTGTCCTGTGATTGGACCATTTGAAGAGATTGCTGCCTGCTGATTGGATGAGCTGATGTCGACCTTCAATTAGAACCCTGGTTAACGACAACCGGCCTCATTAACATGAAGTTGAGCCACAGACTCTCCACCACCGTCAGGAGTCCTTCTGTTAACAGGTTATCACTTCACGTATATATAAATATATATATATATAAATATATATATATATATATATATATACACACTGATGGTTAAAGAGATTCAGAACATCAGAGAACTGGAGCAGCTGGTTCAGCTCCAGACAGAACCAGGACCTTTCCTGAATGTGCCTCCATGTCTGCTGAACCAGATAGAAAGCTGCAGAAGAAGAACGGGCTCAGACTTCCTGTCTGTCTTTATATAAACACGGAGCCGAGGAGAGTGGCTGAGATTAGATTGATGTGTAACTGAAGCTGAGGATCCATCGACGCCTCAGCAGGAAACCCATCGATCGGCCCGAAGTGACGGAAACATGAGACGTTATTCTGAGAGACAGAAACACTTTAACGGGCGTCAACTCTGCAGCTCAGACACCGAACCACCACAACACCAAAACACCACACCACCAGACACCAAACTACCAGACACCAAAACACCACACCACCAGACACCAAACTACCAGACACCAAAACACCAAACCACCAGACACCAAAACACCAAACCATCAGACAACAAAACACCAAAACACCAGACAACAAAACACCAAACCATCAGACACCAAAACACCAAACCATCAGACACCAAAACAACAAAACACCAGACACCAAAACACCAAAACACCAAACCATCAGACACCAAAACACCAGACACCAAAACACCAAACCATCAGACACCAAAACACCAGACAACAAAACACCAAACCATCAGACACCAAAACACCAAACCATCAGACACCAAACCATCAAACATCAGACACCAAACTATCAGACACCAAAACACCAAACCATCAGACACCAAACCATCAAACACCAGACACCAAACTATCAGACACCAAAACACCAGACACCAAAACACCAAAACACCAGACACCAAACCATCAGACAGCAAACCATCAGACAGCAAACCATCAGACACCAAAACACAAGACACCAAACCATCAGACACAAAACAACAGACCATCAGACACCAAACAATCAGAAACCAAAACACCAAACATTCAGACACCAAACCATCAGACACCAAAACACCAGACCATCAGACACCAAACAATCAGAAACCAAAACACCAAACATTCAGACACCAAACCATCAGACACCAAAACACCAGACTCCAAACCATCAGACACCAAAACACAAAACCAGGGCGGCAGCAGCTCAGTCCGTGAGGACTTGGCTTGGGAACCGGAGGGTTGCTGGTTCAAGTCCCCGCATGGACTAAGTATGGCCTGTGAACTGGTAGCTAGAGAGGTGCCAGTTCGAGATGCCCTTGAGCAAAACACCGGAGCCCTGAACTGCTCCTGATACCAGGACGGGTTAAATACCGAGATGCTGTTCTGTGAACAAAAACAATGTGTGACAATAAAAAGCTGATTTACATTCACAAACCATCAGATTGATATGATGACTGTATGGAGTACGGTGGGTTCTATGGTGGAACCACAACCGTCTGTAGTGTTCTCTACCTGTAGACGTCGTTCTCAGATAGAGAATACTGAAGTATTGATTGATGTGCTGATCAGTAGTGGTTGATACCTCCCTCCCTCCAGTGAACTCAGCAGGCTGTGATCCGGCAGATGAAGGCCGATGTGCTGAGGCAGCAGGAACACGATGTCGTCACCACAGTTGGCTGCTCAGAATAATCAGGATGAATGTACTGCTGCTGGTTCAGTGCTGCAGCGCCGAGTCTGCACCTGAACTGAACCACCTCTGAATAGCAGCCTGAGACCCAAACCCTGAAACCTGAAACCTGAACCCTGAAACATGAAACCCCGAATTTCCCTTCTTCTTCGTGACCCTCAGTACGACTTTCAACAACGTCTTTTTCGTGCGTTTTCCTACTAATGTCCAGCAACACGTGACACGTGTTTCCGCTCCAGTCCTTTCAAAATAAAACTCCCTAGTTAGGTTAAGTTAAAGATGTTGGTTTGGGTTAAAATTATTCCAGAAGTTCTGTAACTGAAGTACAGAAGTTACAAATAAATCAACGTTGACTTCTGGCCTCACACGGGGCACCATTAGTGGTCTCCTGGTGACAGTCTACACGGCGTCACTCTCTATACCTTCCGGTGCACGCCACTTCCGGTGTTATTTGAACCCAAACCACCTTCTTTTCCTACAACCTACCAAAGTCGATCTTTTCTTAAACCTAACTAAGTAGTTTCCTGTGAAGATAGAAGTTTATTTTGAAAGGACTGTATGATGTAAATGCAAAAATGCATGAATCAATAACCGATATCATAAGAACCGTTGTATGAGGATGAGGGGTTTACAGTAGAGTTATTTGAAAGCCCGGTGTGTCTCATACAGACACTAAAGGGTGCGTCAGAATCATGACCAAACATTGGTATTTGATGAGATGGGAGAACTCTTGAGAACGGGTCACAGGCGCTTGCCGTCTGAGGTGGGATCCCGGCCCCGCGGAGTCGGGCGCACAACCGGCCCGTCTCGCCCGCACCGTCGGGGGGGTGGAGCACGAGGACCCGAAAGATGGTGACGAGAGGTTAACGTCTCGGTGCCGTAAAGTCGTATCGGAGCCGTTTTGCGAGTACGAGTACATGAGCACAGTATCGGATACTGGTATTGGTATCGGTGCGTCCCTAGTGGAAGGCCATAGTTTGGACAAAGTTGATCCTATATTCATGGAATTTGGTCGGAACATCCTGCTGATGACAGAGACACATTAAGGAAAGCTTTGAGATCAGTGTTTGTGTTGTTTTGGTGAGATGAACTCATGTTTTGGTGTAACGTTACCGGACAGACCTGAAACCTGGATCTCTGAGAAGAAGCTTCACGAGGCATCGAGCAGCAACAGGAGAATCTTTTATTTTGATTCTAGCCAGAAAAACGACTGAAAGCTGTTCTATCGGCAGGAGAGAGGTTAGATCAGGTGAGATGACAGAGAGCCCTTCCATCAACTGAACTACAGTTTACTATGATTGTCATTATGCACCAGAACGTGTCATGATACCAGGAGAACAAACCAACCACAGCTAGAAGCAATTTACAACATGCACGTCATGGAGAAAGATTGCATAGCTCTTCACTGTTTTGCCCTTTAAACTGTGCTTTGTTTTGAAAGATCCCAGTCGGTTGGATGAGGCCTTCCTGCAAAGCACTGAAGTCAGAAAAGCCCTGTGTCCTCTGCAGCGTCTCCAAAAGTGTCCGGCGGAGACATCACAGCTGCTGCAGAGACGCTCTCTTGGTATAAAATTAGCCCCGTCTTGGTTTGTCGCTCCTCGTCTGTTTATAACTCGCTACAGAGGAAGAGTTCATGCAGTAACAACTCTTTGTCTTTGAGATGCTAAGTTGGCAGAAAACGCCTGTGCTTCGCTTCGGTGAGTCCAGACCAGACTCGGGTCGGGTCTCAGGTTCTGCTGGAGAAGAAGAAGAAGAAGAAGAAGACTCTCCTCCGCCGGCGGTAGAAAGGACAGGCACTGAGTCGAGGTGGGTCTGAGGTCCGGGTGGGAGGGTGAAGACCGGCAGGATCGGGAAGCGGAGTCGGAGTGAGACGTCTGTCCTCTGCAGGATCTCATATTCGTACATGGAAGTTACTGAAGACAGAAACATAAAAACAAGTTTTACCTGTTGAAGACACGTTTACTAACCGTAGTATTAGTACTCGGAAGTAACCGCGGTATTAGTACTCGGAAGCAACCGCGGTATTAGTACTCGGAAGCAACCGCGGTATTAGTACTCGGAAGCAACCGCGGTATTAGTACTCGGAAGCAACCGCGGAAGCAACCGCGGTATTAGTACTCGGAAGCAACCGCGGTATTAGTACTCGGAAGCAACCGCGGTATTAGTACTCGGAAGCAACCGCGGTATTAGTACTCGGAAGCGGCTGCGGTACCTCAGGAAGTCGGGCGCCTTGGAGACCATGTTCTCGAAGTCGGAGAAGGAGAGCTTGCTGTCGCCGTCGAGGTCGGCCTCCTCGATGGATTTGTCGCAGACCAGCGTGACCTCCTCGGGGGTCAGCTCTCCTTTGGTCAGCTTGTTCAGGGTCTTCCTCAGGTCCTCCTTACAGATGAAGCTGTCCCTGTTAAAGTCTGGACCAGAACCAGAACCAGAACCAGAACGTTAGAGAGGAACCTGCTGAGGAACGTCTGACAGACAGATCACATCAGTGCTGATAATATTAGCATCCTAACGCACTCAGTGTCCACTTTATTAGGTACACCTACAGTCTGATCCAGACCAGTACACCAGCTCTGCCCCGCATCCTCCATTAATGAAGATTAGAATGTTTATGTTATACTACAACAACCCATAAAGTTCTGATCCAGCTGGCCCTGATCCAGGACTCTGATCCAGCTAATCCTGATCCAGGACACTGACCTAGGACCCTGACCAAGTTAACCCTGATCCAGGACCCTGACCAAGTTAACCCTAATCCATGACCCTGATCCAGCTAACCCTGATCCAAGACCCTGATCCAGCTAACCCAGAGCCAGGACCCGGACCTTTCTAGCCCTGATCCAGGACCTTGAACTACTTTTCAAACGCTGAGAAGATTTCCTTTTCAACACTCTTCCCATGTTACCCCACAGAACCACGAGTGAGTCCTGACCTGAGGACCACCATCTGGACCACAATGTGGACCAACATCTAGATCACCATCTGGACCAACATCTAGACCACCATCTAGACCACCATGTGGACCACCATCTGGACCATAATATGGACCAACATCTGGACCAACATGTGGACTAACATCTAGACCACCATCTGGACCACCATCTAGACCAGCATCTGGTCCACCATCTGGACCACCATCTGGACCACCGTCTGGTCCAGCATCTTACCGTAGATCTTGAAGGCGTAGATGGTCTTGAGCTCTCTGGGTGAAGTTTCACAGAGTGCAGAAAACAGGTCGACGAAGTCGTTGAAGCTGAGGTTCCCCCGTCCGTCCTCGGAGAACGTCTCCACGATTCTGTCTCTGAACGGGTTCTCCTGTCAGACCACAACAAATCACAACAAATCACACTTACCTCGTGATAATATAAAATATACACACCAAAGAACTGCTAACTCATTCATTCATTCATGTTTCCAGGTTGGATGTGATGAGGTGATGAGGACTGCTGGTAATCGGCGTTCTACCTTCAGCTCCGGCATGGTGACGATGAGGCTCTGAGGAACCTTGATGTCGGGGCTGTTGGTGTAATCCAGCGGCACTAAATGAGGCGCCAGCTCACGATATCTGCCGTGTAACCTGCAACACAGCGGGGGGGGTTTATCGGGGGGGGGCTGAGGGGTTGGTCATGTGACAGGAAGCTCTGAAACGTCTCAACTACTGTGGGACGGACGGAGACGAGCTGTGGTTCATCGTTCATGTTCCCTCAGGATGAATCATATTCATAATAATCATCACATGACAGGTTTGTGAAGCGGGCGGGGCTCCGTGAGGATCGTGTCCTTTCATTCACTGAGTCCTGACGGTTTAATACCGCCGGCTTCTTCTTTATTTGATTATTGGTTATTTTGACATAAATGCTTCTTTTTCTATTTTAATTGAAGAATAAGAATCAAGCAGAATTTCAGAGTTTCTCTTTAAAGCATCTAAAGTGTGGAACGTTCCTCTCCGGCCTGCAGGCAGCGGAACCTACACAGCTGCTTATTCTATTAGAGATATATAGATTCATACCCCCCCCCGCCCCCCGGCTCCATCATGGTGATGAAGGTGTTTTTCCGGTAAACTCACCGCAGGATCTCTTTCCTGGTGAAGAAGGTGCAGTCCTGTAAACAAACACAGTCACACAGTCACAGAGATGCTGCTGCTGGAGCTCAGAGAGGATCTGCTTTCACAGCATCTTCATCATCAGCATCATCATCATCATCATCACGTACAGCAGGATGCAGAGGGCTCAGCCAATCAGAGGCCTGCTCTATTCTACCTCCTCTTCACCTTAATTAAGATGATGGATCTCTGAATGTTGTTATATTATTATTATATATACACTATATGTTATTATTATTATTATTATTATTATTATTATTATTATTATTATTATGAATGAACAGATGTTGGACCTGAAACGCCTCCAGCTGCTCGTCGGTGAAGGTTGTCTGTTTGTTGCCCATCCTGCTCGGCTGCCTCTCCCATCACACAGCTGCATCACACTGGAGGCTCTCTGGTCCGCTCACATCCATTCAGAACCACATCTTCATCATCATCATCTTCATCATCATCAGCATCATCATCATCTTCATCATCTTATTCATCATCATCATGGTCCGGTCCAGCAGCTGGTCCACATCCACACACTCCGGGTCCAGGTCCAGGTCTCAGCCTCCGTTTCAGCTGCAGAGGAAGAGGAGGATGAGGTGATGATGATGATGATGCGGGTACCAGCGTGCTGCCTTCAGGGGTGGCTCGGAAAACCCAGCTTCCATTGAGTTGAGTTGCATATGGTTTTATATGAAAGAGTGTCCTGGAAGTCCATCTGTGTTAAAATATAACGAATCACTAAAACATAAAAATAAAGAACAAAACATTCTGTAGTTCAACATCAGCTCATATTTATGTTTAAACTGTGAGATTTACCTGAAAACTCTGATTAATCCGACTGAGAGCTGAATAATACAGAAGCACCTGAACACACCAGTCTGCCAGTTAATGTAATTATTATTTAACCCTCACGTGACCAGATCTATAATCATACAAACATGTTAACAGAAACACTGTGACAGGCTAAAAACATATAAACTGTAAAGATTCAGAAAGATTAGATTGTTCTATTATATTTTATACTTTATTTGACCTTCAGAGGCACAAAGAGAAGAACGAATATACACATATAATATAATATGGGGAATACAGCAGATAACATTTAGTGTAAAATTATTCAGTTTTAAGAGAAACTGATTTAGTTAAACGAATCTAGAGTTTTCATCATTATTTTGATTTATTTATTTATTTTTTGTTCATTTGAAACATTAGAACAAACATTCACAAACGTCCCCGGTAATAACATTCTCAGTACAAAGAAACTTAACAAACATAATATTAATATAAATAAGCCAGTATAGATACAGGAAAACAAATTATATATATAAAAAATAGATAAATAAGTAAAAAGAATATACACAAGTAAAAATAAAATGAAAAACAATAAAATAAAATAAAATCTATTTATATATACTGTATACACATATACATACATATATGCACACGCAGTACATACACATACAAAAACACTTATAATGAATTAAAAAAATCAGTATACAATTCAGTCATCATCCTGTTCTATCTCCCTATTCACTCTCATCCTGCTCCAGCAATAATACAAATTACAATCTACCTTGGAGTGACGGTGTAATCACCGATCCTTATCCGATCACAAGGATCTACAGTCAGGCTGTTCAGAAAATGTATGAAAGCTTTCCACATCATATAAAAATCCTCTACTATGAAAGTCAGTTTTTCTAATCTACTCTTCTAGCCAGACTAGAAGAGTTTTCATCATTATTATTTTATTTATTTTATTTATTTTATTTATTTTATTTATTTTATTATTTTGTTTCTGCACAACCTCCTGCTCCGCACTCCAGTAGTCCAGCAGGTGGCGGTGATGCTCCTCTAAGCTGGTTTACCAAAAGAAGAAGAAGCAGCAGCAGATCAGAGTGAGACCTCCTGCTCTCAGCGGCTGTTAGAGGATCTGTGATCATCAGGATGGCGGGCAGCGCGTGGAGGTCAATGGTAATAACCTGATCAACTGATCAACTGATCAATTAACTGATCACAGAGATGAGGGATGATCAATTACAGAGTGTAGTGGTGTTGTGTGTGTGAGCGGATCTGCTGTCAGTCTGCGGTGATCCGGAGAATGACAGCCTCCTTTAATACACTCCTTTAGCCTGTTAGCATGTTAGCAAGTTAGCATGTTAGCACTTTAGCATTTTAGCATGTTAGCACTTTAGCATGTTAGCATATTAGCATTTTAGCCTGTTAGCAAGTTAGCATGTTAGCACTTTAGCATGTTAGCACTTTAGCATTTTAGCATGTTAGCACTTTAGCATGTTAGCATATTAGCATTTTAGCATGTTAGCCTGTTAGCAAGTTAGCATGTTAGCATTTTAGCCTGTTAGCATATTAGCCTGTTAGCATGTTAGCCTGTTAGCATGTTAGCATGTTAGCATTTTAGCTTGTTAGCATATAAGCCTGTTAGCATATAAGCCTGTTAGCAAGTTAGCATGTTAGCATTTTAGCATGTTAGCATGTTAGCATGGTGTGTGTGTGTGTCCTTCAGCCGGGTGACAGTCAGCTGCTGTTAGCTGTTAGCTGTTAGCTGTTAGCTAGCAGGGTCAGCCCTGCTCTAGAGACCAGGCTGTTTGTACTGTAGCAGTTGGTGTTCTCTCAGGCTGGGCTGAATCCATCCCATAATATAAAAGCAGTGAATAGCTGAGACAACAGGAGGTCCTGCTGGTTCATTCAGCTCACATTCAATCACTTAGTATTAATAATAAAGATGAACTGATTGTGTTAGAAATGCTTCAAACACACCAGAGAAAGCCAGCAGGTTCAGTCCAGAACACCCTAACCCTGTTTATGGGGATTAGAACTAATAAATGAATTCAGGTGAAACAGCTTTCTAACGTTTGAGTTCTCTGACCAGTGCTGTCGGCTGCACCTGAACTCAGATCAGGTTTAGTGGCTGAATCCTGTCAGGAAACTGAGTGAATGTCTGCAGGTTATGGTTATGGTCCGGTTAATGTCTGCAGGTTATGGTTATGGTTATGGTCCGGTTAATGTCTGCAGGTTAAAGAGGATGAAGAGTTGTTTCCTGTCGGAGTGTTTAACCTTCATGTGACCTTCTTTTTGACCTCTCCAGCTGGCCCAGATGGTGGCGGGCTCCGCCAGGAGAACCAGAACCGCTCTCTCTACAGCCTCCTTCTCCAGCTCCAGCAGAGGGGTGAGTAGGTCGCGCACACACACACACACACACACATACTGGCCGGTAACATTAGTTTATAATCTACAGGAAGTGATCATTAACATGTTTTGTGTTTCTGTTGGTGAGACTGAAGAATCAAGATTCAAGAGTTTTATTTGCCATTTGCATCTATGTATATAAGTACATGTGAATTCTGATCAGTTTACACCGAGTCAGCTTTAAGAAAAGAAAACAGGTAGAAAAAAGGCACAAGGTAATTACAGTACAAAATAAGTAACACATTCAACTCAACACAATTAATAAATAAATTATTAAAATATAAAACGCCCTCAGTGTAGTCAATAAATAAACTAAACTACCCTCTGCATAGGAACGATACCCCCACAATACAAATATACATGACCATGTTAAAAGAACTTTTAACTCTCAAAAATATTAAAAAAAATAAATAATGAATATATTTCAGACAGTGGAAGGCAGCAATCAGTTGGGAATATGTGATTATCATATTTTAAATTTAAAATATTAACCAATAAATTACAAAGAATGATGAGGAAAAGATAACTGGTAGTCGCAGCTGTAATTATTAATTAATAAGCAACAATTCTGATAATCGCTTTTTTATTTTTTTCATTTTTCAAACATAAATTCCAAAATATTCCTTTGATTTTTTTTTTTTTTTTTTTTCCTCCGTGGCGTCTGAATGATCGATCAGTGATACCAGAAAATAATGAGCAAATCAGTCGATATGTAAAAATATGTTAAATAAGTAACGGACTGTCGGAAAACACAGAGAGAAGCAGCTATTGATTTCTGATTCCTCTGTTTTATATGTGATCGTTCTGATCAACAGAAACTCTTCCTCCGTGTTGTCCTGATAAATTCAGTAGAATGTTTATTTCCATCAGTACAACAGTATGGAGGACAGGAACTGCCAAAATAAAAGAAATAAATGGATAAATAAATAAATTACTCGTTAATAAATGTCATTAAACGCAGCAAAAATAATATTAAAAATTAATGTAGCCATTAATTAATTGATAAAATGTGACTTAAATTGATATTTCTGTTTTAATTTGCTTGTTTATTTATTCATCTTTGTATTAATTCCCTTATTTATTTACTCCTATTTTGTTTTTTTCCCATTTATTTATTTTTTTAAATAATAGAATATAAATATATAAGTTTGGGGAAATAAATAAGGGGTGAAATGCAAAGGGGAAAGTCATGCATAAATAAATACATAGATGCAAAAATAAAATAATAATTAAAAAATAAATGCAAAAATAAATTTACAAATAAAAAATTATAGAAATAAATACATAAATAAATAAAAGGGAAACCTATACATAAGAGTTAACGAATAAGTGAATTAATTCAAAGATAAATAAATAAACAAATTCAAACAAATATCAATATGGGGTGATGTGAGCTTTTGCCTTGTTAATATTATTTTTGTTAATATTATTTTTGCTGCATTTAATGACACATTTATTTATTTATTTATTTATTGAGTGATTTATTTTTTTATTTTGGCAGGTCCTCCATACAACAGTCAAATCATACTCAATAAAGTTAATAAATATAAAAATATTAATATTGTTTTCACTCTTTGATTATTTCTTTTTTTTATTGATATTAATGAAACTCAACACGTCGTGCAGATATTTCACATTAAAGCTTTGCGTGGTTCAAAGGACATAATCTCCTCCTTCTCCTGGAAGGCTTTTATTGTGAAAAAACTACAGGAAGTGAAGAGCTTTGTTGACAATAATAGTGATTTTAAAATAAGCAAAGTAATCGGAATGAATACATTAACGATTAATATCAATTTACCAGAAAACATTTAGCATGTGAGTCATTATTATTATTGTTATTATTATTATTATGATGATGATGATGTTGTAGTTGTTGAGGTAATCGGGCTTTAATCTCACCTGGACCAGGATGCTACAGGAGACGTTGAAGTTCTCTGATTGTGATGTTTAATGTAGGAAGTTGTTAAAGTGGTTCCATCTCTGGAGCAGCGTTCAGTCTGTTCACAGGTGTGTCGGAGCACCTGTTTGCACCCCTACAGTAACTACAGTAACCATAGTAACTACAGTAACTCTAGTAACCACAGTAACTCCAGTAACCATAGTAACCATAGTAACTCCAGTACAGGTGAGTGAAGCTGAAGCTGAAGCTGAAGCTGAAGCTGAAGCTGCTGTGTCTCTGTCTCCGTCTCTCCAGATGCAGAAAGTCACTATGATTCCTGGCGACGGGATCGGACCAGAGATCTCGACGGCTGTCATGAAGATCTTTGAGGCGGCTAAGGTCGGTGAGACGATCAACAGATGTTTAAACCAGATGTTTCTCTAACGAGCAGCTGTGTTTTAAACGTGTTCATTCTCTACCTGCAGGCTCCGATCAGCTGGGAGGAGAGGAACGTGACGGCGATTAAAGGACCTGGAGGCAGATGGATGATCCCTCCTGATGCTAAAGAGTCGATGGACCGGAGCAAGATCGGACTCAAAGGTGCGTTCATGTTCAGATTAACGGTCGGTAATCTGCAGCCACAGAGCTGATGATGTTTTGATGATTTTACTATTACTTTTTGTACATTTTGTGGATAATTTACACTAATATTTTTCACATATTTATGAACGTATTTTCATGCTTTTAGTTTGTAGAAAGTCCTCTTTACTAATAGATGTTATTTTGTTTATTTTTTTGCATATTTTACTAACATTTTCAGACATTTTTGGGATACTTTTCAATATTTGTTTTCACATATTTTACTAATAATAATTTTTGGATAATTTTCACGTGTCTGAATGGTCTTTGATGCTTTCAGCTAGTAGAACGTCCTCTTCAGTGATAGATGTTCTTTAGTTTAGTAGATGAAGAACAGAACTCCGATGGTTCCACCAGACTGAGAACTGAAAGTTGAACAGAAGAACTCAGCCAGTCGTTGGTGAAAGAAACTGAAGCTGAGCATTAACATGTGTTCAGATTTAAACAGGGACAGCTTCAGTGTTTCAGTGTCGAGGTCAGGACAGAAGAAGAACATCAGTAGAACATCTGGTTCCTAACTTTAGTTTAACCTGAATGCGTCCTCGTCCTCCAGGACCCCTGAAGACGCCCATCGCTGCAGGCCACCCCTCCATGAACCTGCTGCTGAGGAAGACCTTTGACCTCTACGCCAACGTGCGACCCTGTGTCTCCATCGAGGGCTACAAGACGCCGTACACCGACGTCAACCTGGTCACCATCCGGGAGAACACGGAGGGCGAGTACAGTGGCATCGAACACCAGGTGAGTTTGCCGTTCTGTACGTGGTTCCACATAAAAACAACACAGCCCTTATTTTACTGAACAAATACAGTTTGAGTTGAACTTAATTCATCTAAACTACGATGAACAATATTAAACATTCATATAAATATACGTTTGTTTTTTACGATAAAAATGAGACAAAATAAAAATAGAACAAGAATGAAACACTAACGTGAGGCAGGTAAAGCTGAGCGTACGCTGTACGATTTTAGAGATGTTGTAGTGTACTTCCTGCTCCGACTGTACGAGTAGAACGCTGGCGATGAAGAGCCAAAGCTCACGACCTGAGTGACCACGCTGTACGATCCGATCGTTGGCCACGATCTGAGTGATCGCGCTGTATGGTCCGATCGTCGGCCACAACCTGAGTGATCGCGCTGTACGGTCTGATTGTTGGTCACGACCTGAGTGATCGCTCTGTACGACCCGATCGTTGGCCACGACCTGAATGATCGCGCTGTACGGCCCGATCGTTGGCCACGACCTGAGTGATCGCGCTGTACGACCCGATCGTTGGCCATGACCTGAGTGATCGCGCTGTACGACCCGATCGTTGACCACGACCTGAATGATCGCGCTGTACGGCCCGATCGTTGGCCACGACCTGAGTGATCGTGCTGTACGACCCGATCGTTGGCCACGACCTGAGTGATCGCGCTGTACGACCCGATCGTTGGCCACGACCTGAGTGATCGCGCTGTACGACCCGATCGTTGGCCACGACCTGAGTGATCGCGCTGTACGGTCCAATCGTTGGCCACGACCTGAGTGATCCCGCTGTACAGTCCGATCGTTGGCCACGACCTGAGTGATCACGCTGTATTATCCGATCGATGGCCACGACCTGAGTGATCACGCTGTACTGTCCGATCGTTTGCCACGACCTGAATGACCACGCTGTACGATCCGATCGTTGGCCACGACCTGAGTGATCACGCTGTACGATCCGAGCGTTGGCCTCGACCTGAGTGATCACGCTGAACGGTCCGATCGTTGGCTGCTGACAGTTGTCAATAAAGATTGGTTTGAAAGCTCCGAGGCAGGTAGAGTTAGTTAGCTAGCAGAGGTCTGTACGGGTCACGATGCTAACAAGACAGAAACGTGCCTCCATCATCTGAGCCGTCCTGTCTGCTGGAACCTCTAAAGAACGAGAGGCACCGGCGTAACGTTAGATGGACTCGCTGTGGCGAGGAAGACGAGAACTGGAGGTCAGCTAGCTTTGTTTTCCTACATCTATTGTACGTTGTTATCCTGATCGCTACGCTCTGATTACGTTAAAAGAATAGGAGAGACAAGGCGCTGACGTTGAGGAACCGACCCGTGGCTTCAGCTGTGTCAGACATTCATCCGACTGTTCGACGGCCGGTCAGGACGAGTTGATCGGTCCTCGGTCCTCCTGATGGTAACAGGAAACAGGTTTATGGACTAAATTCATCCAAAACATCTGAGACGTGAAATGATTTCCATTTCTATAGAAGGGTGAACTAATGTTAAAGGATGAATATGTAATATAGTAATATGGATAAAAGGTTCCAGGCGGAACTCGTGCTTCTGGACTTTGGTTCCGCATTACGTGCATCAGACTACATCCGGTGGATTCTGCATGTGGCTGCGTGCACCAGACCGAGACCCTCGTACAGAAACCCCCGGACTCTGGCTCGGCACAAACCGTTACCGCCCGGTCAAATAGGTATATATAGTATTGGCCTGACCACCTTCATCCAACAGCTGTTCTGGAGTCACTTTCTGAGTCCTGTTAACGGTTCTGATCCGGGTCCAGTCAGGACCGAACGTCGAGTGATGATGGTGAACCTCCTCACTGTGTCCCTGTAGGTCAGCTAGCTGCTGCCGACGGGACGCTCTGCTCGTCTCCAGGGTAAGAGGGAGGAACCCGGTACTGTCCTCATGTCCTCATGTACTCATGTGGACCGGGACCCGGTCTGTGTTCACACTGTCAGCTCAGATCTGAATCAGAGTCCTGTTGAAGAACCATTCAAACCTTTTGCTACTTCCTGTTGTCAGGACAGGAAATCGTTAGCCTAGCTTAGCACAAAGACTGGAAGCGGGTAGAAACCGTTAGCCTAGCTTAGCACAAAGACTGGAAGCGGGTAGAAACCGTTAGCCTAGCTTAGCACAAAGACTGGAAGCGGGTAGAAACCGTTAGCCTACCAAGACTCTGACTGAGCTGTCTGGTAAACTAAATCTGGACTGAAGCGTCAGACGGATCTGTCAGCTGGCAGTAGACGTCCCAGTGTATGTGTGATGTCACTTCCTGTAAATGATCCCTGATGAACTTCATGGAGTCCGTTTCACTTCCTGTTGTCTTTTCCCTCCTTTTTCTGGAATGACCACTTCCTGTTGCTCTTCAGCTCACTCAGATGTCCCCAGTGTCCAGGACTGAGTCTCATCCTAGACCCGACATGTCCCCAGTGTCCAGGACTGAGTCTCATCCTAGACCCGACATGTCCCCAGTGTCCAGGACTGAGTCTCATCCTAGACCCGACATGTCCCCAGTGTCCAGGACTGAGTCTCATCCCAGACCCGACATGTCCCCAGTGTCCAGGACTGAGTCTCATCCCAGACCCGACATGTCCCCAGTGTCCAGGACTGAGTCTCATCCCAGACCCGACATGTCCCCAGTGTCCAGGACTGAGTCTCATCCCAGACCCGACATGTCCCCAGTGTCCAGGACTGAGTCTCATCCCAGACCCGACATGTCCCCAGTGTCCAGGACTGAGTCTCATCCCAGACCCGACATGTCCCCAGTGTCCAGGACTGAGTCTCATCCCAGACCCGACATGTCCCCAGTGTCCAGGACTGAGTCTCATCCCAGACCCGACATGTCCCCAGTGTCCAGGACTGAGTCTCATCCCAGACCCGACATGTCCCCAGTGTCCAGGACTGAGTCTCATCCCAGACCCGACATGTCCCCAGTGTCCAGGACTGAGTCTCATCCCAGACCCGACATGTCCCCAGTGTCCAGGACTGAGTCTCATCCCAGACCCGACATGTCCCCAGTGTCCAGGACTGAGTCTCATCCCAGACCCGACATGTCCCCAGTGTCCAGGACTGAGTCTCATCCCAGACCCGACATGTCCCCAGTGTCCAGGACTGAGTCTCATCCCAGACCCGACATGTCCCCAGTGTCCAGGACTGAGTCTCATCCCAGACCCGACATGTCCCCAGTGTCCAGGACTGAGTCTCATCCCAGACCCGACATGTCCCCAGTGTCCAGGACTGAGTCTCATCCCAGACCCGACATGTCCCCAGTGTCCAGGACTGAGTCTCATCCCAGACCCGACATGTCCCCAGTGTCCAGGACTGAGTCTCATCCCAGACCCGACATGTCCCCAGTGTCCAGGACTGAGTCTCATCCCAGACCCGACATGTCCCCAGTGTCCAGGACTGAGTCTCATCCCAGACCCGACATGTCCCCAGTGTCCAGGACTGAGTCTCATCCTAGACCCGACATGTCCCCAGTGTCCAGGACTGAGTCTCATCCTAGACCCGACATGTCCCCAGTGTCCAGGACTGAGTCTCATCCTAGACCCGACATGTCCCCAGTGTCCAGGACTGAGTCTCATCCTATACCCGACATGTCCCCAGTGTCCAGGACTGAGTCTCATCCCAGACCCGACATGTCCCCAGTGTCCAGGACTGAGTCTCATCCCAGACCCGACATGTCCCCAGTGTCCAGGACTGAGTCTCATCCCAGACCCGACATGTCCCCAGTGTCCAGGACTGAGTCTCATCCCAGACCCGACATGTCCCCAGTGTCCAGGACTGAGTCTCATCCCAGACCCGACATGTCCCCAGTGTCCAGG
>CM025826.1:894895-927395 GCA_014673565.1 Sebastes schlegelii | reverse complement strand
AAGAACAGTAACAGAGGAGCTCGTCAGTTAATGTAGAGTTCACACTACGAGAGTCCAGCTGATTCTGGTCCTGGTTCCTCCTGACGACGCTCAGCACAGCTCTGATTGGTTGATGGTTCTAGAGATGATCTTTCCAGATGTTCCTGTAGTATGAGGGATGTTCAGAGTAGAGCTGTCAAAGCTACTAGAGTGAAGATCCTGGTATCATCCGAAACCAACCATGTCAGACTAGTTGGTCATGAAGGAGGTTAAATAAACTGACACTAAATGTTGTCGAGGACAAACTGTCATGTCCATGTTCAAAGGGGTCCCTTGACCTCTGACCTCCAGATGTGTGAATGTAAATGGGTTCTATGGGTACCCACGAGTCTCCCCTTTACAGACATGCCCACTTTATGATCATCACATGCAGTTTGGGGCAAGTCATAGTCAAGTCAGCACACTGACACACTGACAGCTGTTGTTGCCTGTTGGGCTGCAGTTTGCCATGTTATGATTGGAGCATATTGTTTTATGCTAAATGCAGTACCTGTGAGGGTTTCTGATCAATATCTGTCATTGATCTGTGCTGTTCATTGATTTACAATAATAAATATATACATACATTTACATAAAGCAGCATATTAGTCCACTCCCATGTTGATAAGAGGATTAAATACTGGACTAATCTCCCTTTAAGGTTCATTTTTACATATTGTAATTGATTGACAGCCCTAACACATACTGCTGCTTATTCACACAGTATGTTGAAGGATAGTGCACATATAGAGTATATAGAATATATAGAGTATGTAGTACACATATAGAGTGTGTGTGTGTGTGTGCGTGCGTGCGTGCGTGCGTGCGTGCGTGCGTGCGTGCGTGTGTGCAGCAGAGCAGCAGCAGTAGTGCAGATAGAGGTGAGGTGTGACTCAGAAAGGTAAACATAGAAACAGAAGGTAAAGACATAGTATCAGGTGTCGCCTCCACTAGAACATCTACTGTAACCAGCAGCACCTCGTCCACTCCTCTCTTTAACATGTCACACCACTGGCTTCATTCTACATTCATACATTATTATTGATTGTGACGTCCAGTTGTTCTGGTCATTAATCAGAGATAAAGTAGTGAACGTGTATCAGGCTTTAGAACATGATGACAGCAGTATCTGATGGTCATCCTCAGGCTCTATTAGGACTCATCAGTTGTTGGGTTGATTCCATTTGTTCCACACATTTAGTACTAAATTTAACAATTTTTTACCACTGAAGAATTGATAAAAATGATCAATAATCCTCCAGAATACCACATTAAGACACCGAGACCTTGAGGAGCACCATAGAAGAAGACATGCTGGGATTTGAGATCAAAAACTTTTGACATTTGGAGATTTCTGTCTTTTATTGGCGACTGGATGGCGAGCACTTGTGTTGTGTAAACTGCTCAGAAACCCCCTTATTGTCAAGAACCTTATGTTTTTTTTAAAGTTTATTATTATTATTCTGCTGTGGAATTGCATTTTTGAGGAGCTTAGGATGCACAAAACTCACACAAATTAGCACACGCTTTAGAAGTTTGAGGACTTCCAGGATCCCCTCATCACATTGAGCCTTTGAACTTTGAACTTATTTTTGACGCCTTTGTGATACTCAAACACTCACGAAACTCGACGCGTACATCAAAACCAGTTCCTCTGATATTCACGACATCCGGTTCCCACATTGCTCTCATCATTTCAGACGTAATATTCATCAACTTTCATTAACTCCATCCAACCGGACGTCGGCCCTTTTGAATTGCCGTGCGTTTTTCATGCGTTTTAATTCAAACTTTTTCAAAACTCTTCCTACAGAGTTTATCGGATCGTTTTCAAATTCAGTCGGTTATATCCCTCCGGCTAATGTGACGCTACGTTGCGAAGGAATAGTCGATACCTATGAGCGATGATGTCATAGATCTGCTCAGATCCTCTGATCCTGCTCTGGGTTAGAAACTGGTCATCAGTCTCAGCTCTGTGGCGCCCCCCGCTAACAGCCGCTGAGCTCCCATCAGCCCCAGCTGCTCTCATGAAGGTGTGAACTCCTGTGAAAACACACCAGAGGAGAAACAAAGAGAGACGAGGCTGGTTGTAAAGAGATCTGTAACGACGGTCAGATCTCAGTTTCAGACTCCGTTTCTGTGGTCTCTATCTAAAAAGGTCCAGTCTGGTGTTTCAGTGTGTGAACGCTCTGCTCTCCAGATGTTGGCTGTGATGCAGTTGTGTTGTTTTAACCTGTCTGTGTGTTGTCCAGGTGTTGTAGTGTGAACATCCTGTACCAGAGAGTGCTGATGCGTCCTGACAGCGCCGCTATCTGTGATTATTCTCCTGTTTCACTTATCAGAGAGTCGTCATCCCCCGGGGCTCCACGCTGGGATCACTTCCCTGCTGGGACTTTCACAGTAAAAGCACGTGGCTCATTCTGATCATATTTATGTTGGGTCGGTGCGGTGAGATAAGATCTCTGAACGAGCTGCAGCAGGTCTCCGCTGGTAGAAACTGAGACTGAAGTCACAATCAACTTCCTGAGACTGAAGTCACACGGGACTCACGTTACCTCGCCACCGCCGGCGGGTTATCAGAATTAAAGAAACAGAGGTCGTCTGTTCTTAATCCTGAGTGTGATCCGTCTCTCCTCTGATCATACCAGTGGTCTGAAACATCAATATGAATGAGCTCTGCTGTAGATTCAGGAGGAATCTAAAGATCACATGTACGTTTCCTTCTGTTTTAAATCATGACTCATGGTTTCAGTCCGGTTTAATATATATATATATATATGATATCTCCTCCAGACATCAACATGATGATTCCTCCTCACATAATAATCCAGAATATAAAGATATTGTTCCAGTTTAACTGTTGGAAACAACATGCCTCCTGCTTCACTGCGTCGTCTCAGTGTTGAGACCTGGAAGCTTCATGCTGCGCCCTGATTGGCTCCAAACTAGCTGTGATGTCATAAATCCTGTAGGTACATCCAGGTGTTGAATGGAGACGAGACAGATGTTTCTGTGACGGACGCAGCGGATCTTATCTACAGATGTGTGTTAGCATTCCTGCTAACTAGCATTCCTGCTAACTAGCATTCAGGCTAACTAGCATTCCTGCTAACTAGCATTCAGGCTAACTAGCATTCCTGCTAACTAGCATTCAGGCTAACTAGCATTCAGGCTAACTAGCATTCAGGCTAACTAGCATTCCTGCTAACTAGCATTCAGGCTAACTAGCATTCAGGCTAACTAGCATTCAGGCTAACTAGCATTCAGACTAACTAGCATTCAGGCTAACTAGCATTCAGACTAACTAGCATTCAGGCTAACTAGCATTCCTGCTAACTAGCATTCAGGCTAACTAGCATTCCTGCTAACTAGCATTCAGACTAACTAGCATTCCTGCTAACTAGCATTCCTGCTAACTAGCATTCAGGCTAACTAGCATTCAGGCTAACTAGCATTCAGGCTAACTAGCATTCCTGCTAACTAGCATTCAGACTAACTAGCATTCAGGCTAACTAGCATTCAGACTAACTAGCATTCAGGCTAACTAGCATTCAGGCTAACTAGCATTCAGGCTAACTAGCATTCAGGCTAACTAGCATTCAGACTAACTAGCATTCAGGCTAACTAGCATTCAGACTAACTAGCATTCCTGCTAACTAGCATTCAGGCTAACTGGAGAATGTTTACGTCTTTTATTCTGTTCATTAACGTTCTCCGTCCCCTTCAGATAAACAATGTGGTTCTTCATGTTGGGTCCAGTGGTTCTGTAGTCTCAGAGACTCTCTGCTGGGTCTGTTGGGTCCAGGGCCAGTCTGCTGGGTCCAGTCTGCTGGGTCCAGTCTGCTGGGTCCAGTCTGTTGGGTCCAGTCTGCTGGGTCCAGTCTGCTGGGTCCAGTCTGCTGGGTCCAGTCTGTTGGGTCCAGTCTGCTGGGTCCAGTCTGCTGGGTCCAGTCTGCTGGATCCGGTCTGTTGGTTCCGGTGGATGTTGGTATATGTGAGTCTCAGCTGGTCTCTCCTGTCACTGTGTTCACTAGTGGGGGGGGTCAAAGGCCACGTCTCCTGTGGGCTCCCCCCCTCCCCCGGGCTCGGTTACTAACCGGGTCGTGACCTCACCACTCTGACGGCGTCGTTGTTTAAACACGTTAGAGACGTCTGATCAGAGGTCAGAGGTCAGATCAGTGAGTACTGGTCACTGGATCATGATGATACGTGGGCAGAACATCGGCACATGGCCCAGAACCAGCAGCCTGCAGGATCCTGTCTCACAGTGACCCGGTTATGTGCAGCGCCGCCCTCGTCGTCCTCCACGCCCAACTGGAACTGGTTTTGAGCGGATGAATCACGGCCCTCCAGGGAGAGAGAGACTCTATTCATTAAAACCAGCAGAACCAGCCTGATTGGATCGGTTTATCTGAGCCGCTCCATCAGCTGATCAAACAACAGACACCACAGAGGCCAAAACACACACAAGATGCAACACACTGCCACAAAACCCTGCTCCCTGATTGGCTGGCAGTGGTCAACAGTTTAACCACCAGTTAACCTTTATCTCCTCCTGGATAATAGAACATTATTTACACTTGATTTATGACTACTCTGAAGACTACATTACCCATGAGCCTCAGCTGCTGCTGTCAGACAGTGCCACTTACTGACTGATCCAGAACCTGATCCAGATCTAAACTGGAGGGTCAGATTTCAGCTCACTGAACCAAACAGTCTAGAAACAAAGAGACGAAACTCTGGTGATTTTCTGACAACAGCTGCTAGATGGCGCTGTGGTAGGCCACAACCAAGATGGCGACGGAGAAAAACCAAGATGGCGATGGAACCAAGATGGCGATGGAACCAGGACGGCGATGGTACCAAGATGCCGATGGTACCAAGATGGCGATGGAACCAAGATGACGATGGCCAAAAACCAAGATGGCGATGGAACCAAGATGGCGACGGAACCAAGATGGCAACAGCTATTATGTCCTAAAAGTGGTAAAATGAACTAACCGCTGAATCCAGAGTTATTTTCCTCACCATAATGAATGGTCATCAGACCCACTGGACCGCACCGCCGTGCACACTCATATGACTAGTATTACTAGTATATGACTAGTAGCTAGTAGTGCTAGTAGCTAGTAGTGCTAGTAGCTAGTAGTGCCAGTAGCTAGTAGTGCCAGTAGCGCCAGTAGCTAGTAGTGCCAGTAGCTAGTAGTGCCAGTAGCTAGTAGCGCCAGTAGCGCCAGTAGCTAGTAGTGCCAGTAGCTAGTAGCGCCAGTAGCTAGTAGCGCCAGTAGCTAGTAGCGCTACTAGCTAGTCGTAAAGTAAGTAAATAGTTCTAATAGTATGAATATTTATAATATTTTATGGTTCAACTTCAGTAGAGACATTAAATGTGACAATAGAATATAAATAATGTAGTTCTACTTTAGTCCGTCTCTCCGTAGGAGGACGTTTTACTGGTGTCTGGACGTCTCTTTGTAGGAGGACGTTTTACTGGTGTCTGGACGTCTCTTTGTAGGAGGACGTGTTACTGGCGTCTAGTCGTCTCTTTGTAGGAGGACGTGTTACTGGCGTCTAGTCGTCTCTTTGTAGGAGGACGTGTTACTGGCGTCTAGTCGTCTCTTTGTAGGAGACGTGTTACTGGCGTCTAGTCGTCTCTTTGTAGGAGGACGTGTTACTGGCGTCTAGTCGTCTCTTTGTAGGAGACGTGTTACTGGTGTCTGGACGTCTCTTTGTAGGAGGACGTGTTACTGGCGTCTAGTCGTCTCTTTGTAGGAGGACGTGTTACTGGCGTCTAGTCGTCTCTTTGTAGGAGGACGTGTTACTGGCGTCTGGACGTCTCTTTGTAGGAGGACGTGTTACTGGTGTCTGGACGTCTCTTTGTAGGAGGACGTGTTACTGGTGTCTGGACGTCTCTTTGTAGGAGGACGTGTTACTGGCGTCTAGTCGTCTCTTTGTAGGAGGACGTGTTACTGGTGTCTGGTCGTCTCTTTGTAGGAGGACGTGTTACTGGTGTCTGGATGTCTCTTTGTAGGAGGACGTGTTACTGGCGTCTAGTCGTCTCTTTGTAGGAGGACGTGTTACTGGCGTCTAGTCGTCTCTTTGTAGGAGGACGTGTTACTGGCGTCTAGTCGTCTCTTTGTAGGAGGACGTGTTACTGGCGTCTAGTCGTCTCTTTGTAGGAGGACGTTTTACTGGTGTCTGGTCGTCTCTTTGTAGGAGGACGTGTTACTGGTGTCTGGATGTCTCTTTGTAGGAGGACGTGTTACTGGCGTCTGGTCGTCTCTTTCAGTCCAACATGGTGGAAGTGTAGCTCTGCTGCTGGAACCAACTCTTGACTTCACTTCTTATCAGTATACGATGTTTTCTGACAGACTTCAACCCAGTTAAAGACTCCAGCAGATGAACCTGAGTCTGTCTCGTACATAACGTGCTGTTATTATCTCTGAGTGTTGGAACATCCTGATTTATTCCTCCTGATTGGTGATTGGTCCTCTGCTGTTATAGACATGTTGATCAGGTTGGTCTGGTCTCACAATACCGCAGTGATCTACTCAGTAATACGGTATAATTATGTCAATCTGCTGGTGTGATCGTGGCATTTTACTGCAGGACGACAACGAGCTCAATCTACTGAGATTAATGTCGCCGTGTTTAGCCGACAGCACAACAAGGTTCATGTTAAATCACCATCAATAAAACAGCTGCTCAAGGTCAGCTCTGACTCATCATACCAGTTACAGTTTCATCAACGTAGAGATTATATTTCACCGTCACACAGACTCAATCTGTCTGGAGGAAGTTTAACTTCCGACCTCTGACCTTTGACCTCATTATAACAGTCTGTTTGTGTTGTGAGTGCTCTCAGAGATGAAGCTGAGCTGAATGAAACACTGTGAAGCTAAGTGAGATTAAAACGTGAGTTTTCTGACAGGACTCTGGTGTGTTGAGGATAATCAAGTTATTATTCAGCAGGGCCTCCTTCATTCTCCCATGGGACCCTCACTCAGCCTGATGTTCCTCCTCCTCCTCCTCTTCCTCTCCCTCTTCCTCCTCCTCTTCCTCTCCCTCTTCCTCCTCCTCCTCCTCATCTTCTATGATGCTGTATAAAACGCCGTTAGCGGTTGCTCTGAGCCGACAGAAATTGTGTGTTTGCCGGCGTCGACAGTTTGACCTCCTGCTATGTGATGGGTATTGGTCATCGTGCCTCTCAGCGGAGCAGAAATCCCCGGCAGCCCGCTGTCATCTGATATCCTGATGCTAATATTGGCCTCAGCTCTACATTTGGCTGCCAGTTGTTGTGTGTGAATCCTGCTCAACTGAGTCACATCCAGAATATTCAGAGAGAGCTGGCTGTGCTGCTGCTAGTGGTGGTACAGGTGGTAGTGGCAGTGGTATTTTAATCGTTAAAGGCATCAGATGATTCGGTCGACACGCAGGACCAAAGCCTCGTCCACACCTGGAGCTTCAGCAGCGCGTTGTGGCTGCGTTACCTGTTGTTTTTTATTTCTGCGTCTGTGTTAACAGGTTAGAGCAGCCACACTGCCTGCGTGAGACGTGCGTCACTTCATCTGTTAACACAAGGCTTTTATTCTGAAATATGTGCCGGACAGTGTTGTAGAACATGCAGTGACTTGTAGAGCTCCATGAATGAATATAGTACGGCGTTTTAATGGTGGATTATTACTATTACTTTCTCTGTCTAAAATAAATATAAATGATATTTATAATGAAATGAAATGGCCATTAAAAGGCAAAATCTATGTAAAAAGAAAGAGCTGAGAGCAGCAGCAGAAACACAGTCGGTGTGCACACCCGACGCGTGAATCACGTAGCCGCCGCCACATGACACAGAGTAAATAAAGTTACACAAGTTGACTGTTAATTGGATCTCATGTGCTAAACAGGGTTGTTTATAACAACTCTGGTTTAATTCAGAGTGATTTCATTTAATTTCAGATTCAGGTCTGTGTGAATGAGAGAGACGAGATTTTTATACGTATACAAACAGTTTGGTGTGAAAACATGCTGAGTGGAAGTTCATCAAACATGAGGTTATATAGTGAGTTTCCTCTGAGAGACAGGAGGAGGATGAAATAAGAATATTCTGACCGTACGTACAGTAGATATGAAGCCGACAGAGAGGAGTCGCTCAGCGTGGGTTAAAGGAGGTTTTATCATCTGAAATGAGAGAGGAATGTGGACTCATCTCCAACAGGAGGAGAGAGGGAGGATAAAACAGAACTACAGCAGTCAGCATTTAAATGTATGTCATCACTCGGTCGGCAGGCTGGAGCCAGACGCTGTGTGTCGGCTGATATTTTTACCTGACCGGTCTGCAGCCTACAGACCAGTGGATCTAGTTACGGCCCGGTTCCCGTTCCCGGCCACACCTCCAGGGCCCGCCAGGCGTTGGCTGGCCTGAAATGTTGAACTTGTTTTTGGCCGTGCAGTCAAAGAAGGAACACGTGCTGATTAGAGGCGTGTTGGCTGAGATGGATAACAGCTGACTGCTGGACTGTAACCGGGACAACAGTGTGTAGACTAATAGTAGCAGAGGAGGCTGCAGAACTCTGCTGTGGTCGGTGTACATGGTCTGAGGTACTGGTCTGAGGTACTGGTCTGAGGGACTGGTCTGAGGTACTGGTCTGTGGTACTGGTCTTTGGTACTGGTGGGTCTGGTAAATGGAGTCACACAGCAGTCGGAAAGCAGATTGAAGTGATTCGGTGAGTCTCTGTTCTGTCTGGTTGAACGTGGTGCAGAGGTGTGGTGTGTTTAACTTTTACTACTTAATCCTTCACTGAGTTTATTTAAGACACTAACCGTTAACCTCTTTACATTTGTGGCAGTGTGTATATTTGTCTTTTGCACCTTATTGATAATCTTTATTGTTTATATTATGTTTTATTTGCACTCTTTCCTGCTTTGTACACAAATGCAACTGCTGCACAACCACTCCCCTCAGGATGAATCTGATCTAAACCCTCATCTCATTTCTTCGTCCTTTTCCTCTCAGGACTCTGAGTCTTTGGACCGGTGCATCCAGACTGCTCTCTCAGCCATCTACCCGCCTTTCCAGGCCACATCCCCGACTGTCCTCTGTCAGGTCCTCAGCGTGGTGGAGAGCTGCTACCGAGGAGACGGCCTCCGCTACCTGATCCACTTCCTGCTGCCTGCAAAGCAACTCTTAGCAAACCTCCAGCAAGATGCCTGTGTGAGTATCCCTAGATCTGTCTGATTGTGTCCAGTCCGTAGGGACTACTGTTCAGTCCGTAGGGACTACTGTCCAGTCTGTAGGGACTACCGTTTAGTCTGTAGGGACTACCGTTCAGTCCGTAGGGACTACCGTTCAGTCCGTAGGGACTACTGTTCAGTCCGTAGGGACTACCGTCCAGTCTGTAGGGACTACCGTTTAGTCTGTAGGGACTATCGTTCAGTCCGTAGGGACTACTGTTCAGTCCGTATGGACTACCGTCCAGTCTGTAGGGACTACCGTTTAGTCTGTAGGGACTACCGTTCAGTCTTTAGGGACTACTGTCCAGTCCTTAGGGACTACTGTCCAGTCTTTAGGGACTACCGTTTAGTCTGTAGGGACTACCGTTCAGTCCGTAGGGACTACCGTTCAGTCCGTAGGGACTACTGTTCAGTCCGTAGGGACTACCGTCCAGTCTGTAGGGACTACCGTTTAGTCTGTAGGGACTACCGTTCAGTCCGTAGGGACTGCTGTTCAGTCCGTATGGACTACCGTCCAGTCTGTAGGGACTACCGTTTAGTCTGTAGGGACTACCGTTCAGTCTTTAGGGACTACTGTCCAGTCCTTAGGGACTACTGTCCAGTCCGAAGGGACTACCGTCCAGTCCGTAGGGACTACTGTTCAGTCCGTAGGGACTACCGTCCAGTCCGTAGGGACTACTGTTCAGTCCGTAGGGACTACCGTCCAGTCTGTAGGGACTACCGTTTAGTCTGTAGGGACTACCGTTCAGTCTGTAGGGACTACTGTGTAGTCCTTAGGGACTACTGTCCAGTCTGAGGGGACTACTGTTCAGTCCGTAGGGACTACCGTCCAGTCTGTAGGGACTACCGTTTAGTCTGTAGGGAACACCGTTCAGTCTGTAGGGACTACTGTGTAGTCCTTAGGGACTAATGTCCAGTCTGAGGGGACTACCATCCAGTCTGTAGGGACTACTGTTCAGTCCGTAGGGACTACCGTCCAGTCTGTAGGGACTACCGTTTAGTCTGTAGGGACTACCGTTCAGTCTGTAGGGACTACTATGTAGTCCTTAGGGACTACCGTCCAGTCCTTAGGGACTACTGTCCAGTTTGTAGGGACTACCGTCCAGTCTGTAGGGACTACCGTCTAGTCCTTAGGGACTACTGTCCAGTCTGTAGGGACTACCGTCCAGTCTGTAGGGACTACTGTCCAGTCCGTAGGGACTACCGTCCAGTCCGTGGGGACTACTGTTCAGTCTGAGGGGACTACCGTCCAGTCCTTAGGGACTACTGTCCAGTTCGTAAGGACTACCGTCCAGTCTGTAGGGACTACTGTCCAGTCTGTAGGGACTACTGTCCAGTCTGGAGGGACTACCGTCCAGTCCGTGGGGACTACTGTTCAGTCCTTAGGGACTACCATCCAGTCCATAGGGGCTACCGTCCAGTCAGTAGGGACTGCCGTCCAGTATGGACTACCGTCCATTCAGTCCATAGGGACTACCGTCCGTTCAGTCCATAGGGACTACTGTCCAGTAGGGACTACCGTCCAGTAGGGACTACCGTTCAGTCCGTAGGGACTACCGTCTAGTAGGGACTACCGTCCAGTAGGGACTACCGTTCAGTCCGTAGGGACTACCGTCCAGTAGGGACTACCGTTCAGTCCGTAGGGACTACCGTCCAGTAGGGACTACCATGAAGCTTTAAATGTTCCAGTGAGTTACAACAGAACAGCCGTGTGACTGTGGAGGAGCAGATGGCTACAGACTGCTGACACACTGTTCACCTGAAGGCTTCACATGTACTGTATCACATCCCAACAGCGCTCTGAACAGATCCTCAGTGAACTGACAGGAAGTCAGTGATCTGAGTCAGCAGGTAGGTGTGATGATGGAGGACAAACAGGAAGCTGGTTTAGGAGGTAATTACTGTCTGAGTCAGGACTCTCACTGATGCTCCCCCCTCCCCCCTGGTTGTGTCTGTTCTTGCCTATTGAACGCCTCTCGTGGTTGGCTGATGTGTCATGTTTGGTTAAGGTCACTCTGAGGGATCGTCACTCACCTGGCGGCTGCCGGGCGCCGCCTCGCCCACGGAGGCCGCGGAGTTCAGCAGGAAGTCAGCGTAGATGTGATTACTGTTAATACCCTGAAACATGTGAAGCTGTTTGTTTGATGCTGCCATGGTAAACAGCTGTATCCAGCTGTGACTCCGTCTTAACTCTCCAGTCACAGATGATTATTGATTACAGTCATTGATTATTACAATGGACTACAGATGCAATATACTGACTGAACACCACAGAGTGTGTGTCAACATGTCAGACAGCTTTAGATGGTGTCCCCCTGCTTCCAGTCTTTGTGCTAAGCTAGGCTAAACATGTTCTGTAAACAGTAATATATCTCCTTTCTATAGTCCGACCACTCAAAGCTCTTTATACTCTCCTTGTCTCCTCCTCTCCTTGTCTCCTCCTCTCCTCAGTTGCAGTACTGTGGTCTGTTGTTCCGTCATGAAGGCTGGCCTCTGTGCGTCCATGAGAAGGTAGTTGTTCAGCTCTGTCCTCTGGACCAGCGCCTCCTCCGTCCAGGAGACTTCTACCTGCTGGTTTCTCCTCACGCCGCTGCTGTTCCTCCTCTTCCTCCTCCTCCTCCTCCTCCTCCGCTAGCACACGGCGCCTCACGCAAGAGCGCCGTCGGCTCCTCCCCCCGCCTGTTGCTGTGCAGCGTGTCAGCCGGCGGCCGTCATGTGGAGCAGCAGGAGGTGTCGGAGATAGCCCTGCGGTCCCTCTTCAGCATGGCCTGGCTGGACTCCGTCAACGGGGAGAGGGAGCGGCGAGGAGCGCCCCGGCTGGAGCGCTGCCTCTTGTCCTCCCACGGAGACGTCTTCAGGGTCCCCTGGGAGGACCTGGTCTACCCACAATTCATCAGCCGGCCCCGGACCTCCCTGAAGGAGGATAAGGAGTTGTCCGTTAAGGATGGAGATGTGTTGATTAGTACATCACACAATCCTAGTGGAGATACTAACCCCTCGAGACAGGAAGTTCAGCTCCTCCAATCAGCAGCGAGCAGCGAGGGCGAGGACTCGGAGGGCGAGTACGTGGAGCTGACGGAGCTGACGGAGCTGACGGAGCTGCCTCGCTTCTCCCCACAGAAAGGCTCCTTAACCCAGTCCATCAGCCTGCAGCACCGGGCCAGAACCAGCACTCCTCACACCGCTAACAAAGCCTCGTCCTGGCCCTGTGTGGAGGTCAGCTCCCGTACCGGACCTCCCTCCGGGCTCATGGAGGAGAACCTCAACCAGGCCTCCTGTGGACCCGTCACCTCCTCCTCTTCCTCCTCCTCCTCCTCCTCTGCTCCTCCTGAAGTCAGTGGGAACCTCCAGCTGGACGTCTCAGGAGCTGAGAGGAGGTACTGATTCAGGCAGGAGATTGAAGCTAAACACTGAACCTGAAAGCTGCACAGAGGAGGAGGAACAGGAGGAAGAGGAGGAGCGAGGGAAAGAGGAGGAGGAGGAGAGAGAGCTGATGGAGAGGCAGAAAGGGAAGCATGAAATGTTGGTGTTAGATGATGAAGGTGAGGAGGAGGAAGAGGAAGAACAGCTGGAGGATGCAGAGTGTAGGAGAGATGAAGATTTACTGAATGAAAGTGAAGAGACAGAGGAAGAGTCAGATGAGGAGGAAGATGAGTTAGAGGAGGAGGAGGAGGTAGAGGAGGAGGAAGATAAGGAGTTGGAGGTAGAGGAGGAGGAAGCTGAGGAGGTGGAGGTTGAGGTGGAGGTAGAGGTTGAGGAGGAGGTTCAGGTTACAGTTGTGCAGCAGAGTCTAGAAAGAAGGGAGGAGGAGCAAGTGATGAGTGAAGAGGAGAGAGCAGGAGGGGAAGAAGAAGAGACGCACTCTGAGGACTCTTATTCTGAAAACAGTACACTACAAACGGACTCTAAAGACTCTTATTCTGAAAATAATACACTACACAAACACTCTGAGGACTCTTATTCTGAAAACAGTACACTACAAACACACTCTGAGGACTCTTATTCTGAAAATAATACACTACACAAACACTCTGAGGACTCTTATTCTGAAAATAATACACTACCCAAACACTCCGAGGACTCTTGTTCTGAAAACGACAGACTTAGAACACACTCTAAGGACTCTTATTCTGAAAATAATACACAACACAAACACACTGAGGACTCTTATTCTGAAAACAATCTTCAAATACACATTGAGGACTCTTATTCTGAAAATAATACACCACACAAACACACTGAGGATACTTATTCTGAAAACGACACCATCCAACACACTGAGGAGTCCAACACACCAGCGATGGATCCAGACTCACTCTGGACTGAACCTGAGGAGTCTGAAAAAGGACAGGAAAAGGAAGAAGAGGAGAAGAAGAAGGAGGAGGATGAAGAGGAGGATGAAGAGGCGGAGTGCAGCTGTGAGGAGGTTGGTGGAGGAAGAACTGCAGAGCTTCAGACTGAAGGTACAGAAACCTGTTTCTCCTCCTCGATCATTCCCCTCCTCCTGCTTTTCATCCCACAAACCATCTTTCTGTCCTCATGTATCACCTCCTGCTCTTCCTCCTCTTCTGATTGGCTAGATAGTCTTCCTCCTCCTCCTACTCCTCCTCCTCCTCTTCCTCCTCTAATCTCCTTCCTGTTTGGGTGTACAGTAGATGATCTGGATCTGGATCTAGAAACACGATGAGGACGTCTTCAGTGGGAGTCGTCCTCAGTAGTACAGTACAAGCTGTCAGTGTGTGTGTGTGTGTGTCCTCTCTCCACAGGCCTCAGCAGACCTTCTGGTCCTGGTCCAACAGAACCAGAACCACCAGCATTCTCTCCACAGCTGCACCAGGCAGTCCCAGTACGGCTCACCCAGTCCTCCCGGTCTTCCCAGTCCAGTTTCTACAGTGTGCTGCTGAGCTCTGGAGCTCTCTGTCTGCCTGGTGAGACAAACCCCTCATGTAGACCTGAACCCAGAACCAGGTCCAGGTGTAGTGTAACCTCCTGTCTCTCTGCAGGAACCAGAGACCGGAGCGGTCGGGCTCTGCTGACGGTGTGCACCAGGAGCACCATGTGGTCCAACCCGGACTGTGACAGCGCCGAGCTGCTGCGCCTCCTGCTCTACTACACCTCCACCCTCAGGTAGGACCCCCCCCCCTCCAGGTCTGTCTCAGGTTACTGTAGAGTGTCCCTCCTCCTCCTCCTCTGACATCACTTCCTGTCTGTGTGGAACAGGAAGGAGGTGGCGGCGTTGGGGCTGACGGTGCTGGTGGACGCCCGTAGAGCTGCTCCTGTCCCCATGCTGTTCTCCGCCCTCCGGTCCCTGCAGGTGAGTCTGGACCAGAACCGCCCGGGAACATGAACACACCAGCGGGTTGGATGAACATGAACTAATATTAACTAATATTAATTAAATATGAACTAAATATTCAGTAGGGCTGTCAAAGTCAACACGATAATAACGCCTTAACACAAATTCATTTTAACGCATTAACTCAACTGGTGATTTTCAGGTTGTAGCGCCTCAGTTTTAAAGCTGGAGTGAAGATCCTGCTATCGTTATTATGGCACAATGGGATCACCAGCTGGTCATGGAGGAGGTTAAATAACGCTCCAAACTTACGCTAAATGTTGTCGAGGAAAAACTGTCTGGTCCATTTTGAAAGGGGTCCCTTGACCTCTGACCTCCAGATATGTGAATGTGTGCGGGTTTTTAAATCTAACCCTAACCCGAAAAAAAAGTCAGAAAATGTCCAAAAAAGTCAGAAAAATGTTTGATAATTTCTGAAAAATGTTGGGAAAAAAGTCGGAAAAAAGGTTGGACAAAAGTCGGAAAATGTTTGAAAAATCTTTAAAAAGTCAGAAAAATGTCGGAAAAAAGGTCGGAAAAAAGTTTAAAAAATGTTTGAAAAAAATCTTTAAAAAGTTTAAAAAAATTTTGAAAAAAATCTTAAAAAGTCGGAATTTTTTTTGAAAAAAATCTAAAAAAAAGTCTGAAAAATGTTTGAAATTTTTTTTTGAAAAATGTTTGAAAAAATGTCTGAAAACAAAGTTGGAAAAAAGTCGGAAAATGTTTGAAAAATCTAAAAAGTCGTAAAAATGTCAGAAAAAAAGTCGTAAAAATGTTTGGAAAAGGTCGGAAAAAAGTCTGGAAAAATGTTTGAAAAAAATCCTAAATGTTTGAAAAAAATCTTTAAAAAATCTGAATTTTTTTTTTTTTAAAATGTCAGAAAAAAAGTCGTAAAAATGTTTGAAAAAAGTCGGAAAAAAAGTTGGAAAAAAGTTGGAAAAATGTCGGGAAAAAAGGTCGGAAAAAAGTCGGGAAAAATGTTTGAAAAAAATCTTTAAAAAATCTGAAATTTAAAAATAAAAAAATGTCAGAAAAAAAGTCGGAAAAATGTTTGAAAAAAGTAGGAAAAAAAGTTGGGAAAAATGTTTGAAAAAAATCTTTAAAAAGTCGGAAAAATATCCAAAAATATGAAAAATGTCCAATCAGTCATACCTGATATGAAAATGTCTTTAACCACCTGGTCCGTCTCTCAGGACAACCTACCAGGATCCGTCCACTCCGTGTTACTGCTGGTCAACAAGGACTCACCTCTACGTCTGGACAGACATGCTGCCCCACAGGTAACACCTCATCACCTGGTCACCTGATCACTCTGTATGATCACCTGTTATGTGTGTGTTATCTGTGTGTGTTATCTGTGTGTGTGTTTGTGGTGCAGGTGGAGGTGCTGAGCTCTCTGAAGGCACTCCAGAAGTTGGTGGATCTCCAGCAGCTTCCTGTGGAGTCGGGAGGTTCGTTCAGCTTCAGTCAGATCAGCTGGCTCTGCTTCAGATCGGTCAGTCCTCAACACACATCAACACATTAACACACACACTATATAAACATCCTAGAAGTCCAGGGTACACACAATGTTTGACATTTTTTCCAAAAGGGTAAAACCTTTGGTCTTATTCTAGTAGAGGTCAAGCAGTGAGCGGGGGTATCCAGTTATATTATAGAACTAGTTCTATGCTATAGAACTAGTTCTACTATAGAACTAGTTCTATAATATATGTAGTTATATAGTATAACTAGTTCTATAGTATATGTAGTTATATAGTATATGTAGTTCTATAGTATAACTAGTTCTATAGTATATGTAGTTATATAGTATAACTAGTTCTATAGTATATGTAGTTCTATAGTATATGTAGTTCTATAGTATATGTAGTTATACTATAGTATAACTAGTTCTATAGTATATGTAGTTATATAGTATAACTAGTTCTATAGTATATGTAGTTCTATAGTATATGTAGTTCTATAGTATATGTAGTTATATATTATAACTAGTTCTATAGTATATGTAGTTATATAGTATAACTAGTTCTATAGTATATGTAGTTATATAGTATAACTAGTTCTATAGTATATGTAGTTATACTATAGAACTAGTTCTATAGTATATGTAGTTATACTATAGAACTAGTTATATAGTATATGTAGTTATATAGTATAACTAGTTCTATAGTATATGTAGTTATATAGTATAACTAGTTATATATTATAACTAGTTCTATAGTATATGTAGTTATATAGTATAACTAGTTCTATAGTATATGTAGTTATATATTATAACTAGTTCTATAGTATATGTAGTTATATAGTATAACTAGTTATATATTATAACTAGTTCTATAGTATATGTAGTTATATAGTATAACTAGTTATATATTATAACTAGTTCTATAGTAATGTAGTTATATAGTATAACTAGTTCTATAGTATATGTAGTTATATAGTATAACTAGTTCTATAGTATATGTAGTTATATAGTATAACTAGTTATATATTATAACTAGTTCTATAGTATATGTAGTTATATAGTATAACTAGTTCTATAGTATATGTAGTTATATATTATAACTAGTTCTATAGTATATGTAGTTATATAGTATAACTAGTTATATATTATAACTAGTTCTATAGTATATGTAGTTATATAGTATAACTAGTTCTATAGTATATGTAGTTATATAGTATAACTAGTTCTATAGTATATGTAGTTATATATTATAACTAGTTCTATAGTATATGTAGTTATATAGTATAACTAGTTCTATAGTATATGTAGTTATATAGTATAACTAGTTCTATAGTATATGTAGTTATATAGTATAACTAGTTCTATAGTATATGTAGTTATATAGTATAACTAGTTCTATAGTATATGTAGTTATATATTATAACTAGTTCTATAGTATATGTAGTTATATAGTATAACTAGTTATATATTATAACTAGTTCTATAGTATATGTAGTTATATAGTATAACTAGTTCTATAGTATATGTAGTTATATAGTATAACTAGTTCTATAGTATATGTAGTTATATATTATAACTAGTTCTATAGTATATGTAGTTCTATAGTATTAACTAGTTCTATAGTATATGTAGTTATATATTATAACTAGTTCTATAGTATATGTAGTTATATAGTATAACTAGTTATATATTATAACTAGTTCTATAGTATATGTAGTTATATAGTATAACTAGTTCTATAGTATATGTAGTTATATAGTATAACTAGTTCTATAGTATATGTAGTTATATAGTATAACTAGTTCTATAGTATATGTAGTTATATAGTATAACTAGTTCTATAGTATATGTAGTTATATAGTATAACTAGTTCTATAGTATATGTAGTTATATATTATAACTAGTTCTATAGTATATGTAGTTATATAGTATAACTAGTTATATATTATAACTAGTTCTATAGTATATGTAGTTATATAGTATAACTAGTTCTATAGTATATGTAGTTATATAGTATAACTAGTTCTATAGTATATGTAGTTATATATTATAACTAGTTCTATAGTATATGTAGTTATATAGTATAACTAGTTCTATAGTATATGTAGTTATATAGTATAACTAGTTCTATAGTATATGTAGTTATATATTATAACTAGTTCTATAGTATATGTAGTTATATAGTATAACTAGTTATATATTATAACTAGTTCTATAGTATATGTAGTTATATAGTATAACTAGTTCTATAGTATATGTAGTTATATAGTATAACTAGTTATATATTATAACTAGTTCTATAGTATATGTAGTTATATAGTATAACTAGTTCTATAGTATATGTAGTTATATAGTATAACTAGTTCTATAGTATATGTAGTTATATAGTATAACTAGTTCTATAGTATATGTAGTTATATAGTATAACTAGTTATATATTATAACTAGTTCTATAGTATATGTAGTTATATAGTATAACTAGTTCTATAGTATATGTAGTTATATAGTATAACTAGTTCTATAGTATATGTAGTTATATAGTATAACTAGTTCTATAGTATATGTAGTTGTAGTATAACAACCTGTAGTTGTTTGTGGTGTGTGTCATCAGAGAGTGGAGCAGCTGACCAATCAGTGTGAAGACGTCATCAAGCTGCTGCAGAAAACCATCAACATCCTGCAGACCACACCTCTACCTGCTGCTGCTGAGGTGACACACACGCACACACACACACACACACACAAACAACCAACCAACCAACCAACCAACCATCATATGAATCTAAAATATAAATATATAATCACATAAACATTCAGTCACTCAACACACCCCTCTCTCTCTCTCTCTCTCTCTCTCTCTCTCTCTCTCTCTCTCTCTCTCTCTCTCTCTCTCTCTCGCTCTCGCTCTCTCTCTTTCCCAGGATGCCGAGCTGCTGCTGTCCAGGTACCAGGCGGTGATGCGTAGCATCCTGGAAGATGGTCGATTGGTGCAGCTGCAGCAGGAGGGCGGAGCCTCGCTATCGCGGCTCCGCAGAGAGGAGGGCGCCGTCGGCGCGACCGCAGACTACCGGGTGGCGGTGGAGGCGGTGGGGACGCTGTACGACGAGGTGGACGAGCTGCTGCACCACCTGGTGACTCTGTCCAACGCCAAGACTCAGGAGCTACGCTTCATCCTGGACTTCAAGAGCCTGGAGACGGGCTTCACCGAGGTCAGTCTGAACACGCTCAGTACGCACACCTGACACCCGACATCTGACTGACAGCTGACTGACACCAGTCTGACACCAGTCTGACACCTGACTGACACCAGTCTGACACCTGACTGACACCAGTCTGACACCAGTCTGACACCTGACTGACACCTGACTGACACCAGTCTGACACCTGACTGACACCAGTCTGACACCTGACTGACACCAGTCTGACACCTGACTGACACCAGTCTGACACCAGTCTGACACCTGACTGACACCAGTCTGACACCTGACTGACACCAGTCTGACACCTGACTGACACCAGTCTGACACCTGACTGACACCAGTCTGACACCTGACTGACACCAGTCTGACACCAGTCTGACACCTGACTGACACCAGTCTGACACCAGTCTGACACCTGACTGACACCTGACTGACACCAGTCTGACACCTGACTGACACCAGTCTGACACCTGACTGACACCAGTCTGACACCTGACTGACACCAGTCTGACACCAGTCTGACACCTGACTGACACCAGTCTGACACCTGACTGACACCAGTCTGACACCAGTCTGACACCTGACTGACACCAGTCTGACACCTGACTGACACCAGTCTGACACCAGTCTGACACCTGACTGACACCAGTCTGACACCTGACTGACACCAGTCTGACACCTGACTGACACCTGACTGACACCAGTCTGACACCAGTCTGACACCTGACTGACACCTGACTGACACCAGTCTGACACCAGTCTGACACCTGTCTGACACCAGTCTGACACCAGTCTGACACCAGTCTGACACCAGTCTGACACCAGTCTGACACCAGTCTGACACCAGTCTGACACCAGTCTGACACCTGACTGACACCTGTCACATGAATATTGTCTTCTTCAGAATAAGGGCAGAAGCATCATACAGTATGTAGTGCATGTAGATGTGGTTGTAGTGTTAATGTGATTATCCAGACTCTGTCTGAAGCCATCAAAGATATTCTACTGGTGAGATCCGTCACTCTGTCCTCTATTGTTTCCTCTTGTACGTCATGGTCTCCCAGAGCTCCCAGAGCTCCCAGTATCCGTGTTCATGTGGTCTGATCAGTTTCAGTACATTTATATAAAAACACATAAATATGTTTTACACTGTTGTTCAACGTTAAACTCGTTACAGATCTGAGTCTCTGCTCTTTAAGGAGTCTTATCAGAATATACCGTTGGTTTAGGTTAAAGGCTGAACATCAGGGCGCCCCAGTAGACTCCCCTGAAGAACATATATATCTATAATGTTATTGGCCTCACAAATGCAGTTATCTACTCCACTGATACTATAAAGTAAGCTCAATACAATTCACTATATGTCTAGAACAAATATGTCCTGCTGAGTTAGATGATGTATTATTATTATTATTATTATTATTATTATTATTATTATTATAAGAGTTTCCACTGCTCCGTCTGACACAGCTGGATGATCTAACACTACAACACTACGGTAAACCTAAATCAAAGTTTCATTCTGGAGACTTTAAAAGAGTGAAAATAACTCAATAATAAGTTCAACTTTAGATTTGACCTTTAACTCCCAGGAAAGAGAACAGAGTCATCTCTCCTGTGGGGTGAACGTGGTCGTCTGTCCGTCCATTCGAGTGTCACACTTTAGTTTCCGGAGCAGAACTCTGAAACTCTTTAACTTAAGAACTTGTAATGTGGTCTGCTGGTTGACAGGGTGGTCTAGTTTGGGGGTTAGAAGTCCAGGAGGCCCAAAAGACTTTCTCATCAGAGACCAGTTTATGCTACAATCCAGCGCTCTATGAATATTTCTCTGCATGTATGTATATACTGTATGCTTGAGGAGATCTTGAATCATCTACAGCTAATGACTCGGCACCGTCAAGCCCAACTTCAGGCGCTGCTCGCTGTGGCGAGCGCACCTCAAACTGCGCTTTGTCGCGAGCATAGACTGCTGTCTTCCAGTCCGTGTAGCTGTATAGTCGTCCGGGTGGAAACAGTAGAGATTATACACACTGTTCAGTTCCAGAGACAGACTGAGATAACGGAGAGGAACAAAAGGTGTGAAAATATGTCATAAATCAGGAGAAATACGGGAGAAGTGTGACCTCGGGAGGAAACCGGGAGAGGGGGATGAAAGACGGGAGGAAACCGGGAGAATCAGGAGGGTTAGTACAGAGTGTTCTACTGGGATAGAAGGAGGTCAGTTACTCATCAGACTCTGGAACAAATCAACTGTCTAATAAACATCCTCATCATCTCTGTGACGGTGAGACGCTGAGCTGAACTACACTTCCCAGGATTCACTCTGCTTTGGTTGTGTGTGTGGTTGTGTGTAGGTGAAGTGTTGGCTGCAGCAGGTCGGGGAGGTCCGTCTGAAGAGTCTGGATGAAGCAGCAGATTCTCTGGAGCTGCTCCACAAGAAACAACAAGACTACAAAGACTTCCACACTACTGCATATGTACGGCACGCACACACACACACACACACACTGAGGAACCCCCGTAGACCAGGTGGTGTTGACCCGTTCTCTCCTCTCTCTGTAGGAGTACTGTCGGCGTGGCGAGGCGTTGCTGAGCGGTCTGGAGCGTTGGGGCAACGTGTCGTCAGCTGACCTGCGGGTCTACGAGGTCAAAGTTCACTCCTTCTGGGCTCAGCTCCAGAACTTCTCCCAGCGGGTCAACACCACGGGCCAGAACATCGAGCGGGCCGTCCAGCTCTACAGCTTCTTAGACCAGGTACTGTTACTGATCCTGAACCTTCAGCTCTCAGGAACATGTTGTAACCTCTAGTGGAGCTCCTGACGTTTCTAGAGATACCAGATCAACCCGTTGGTTGGTTTGGGTCTCAGCAGCTGTTTCTCCTCCGTGGTTCTGGTTCTGGTTTTGGTTCATACGATCTGTAAACCTGATCAGTGTCCTGGTTTCTGTCTGAATACTCCAGACTGCTGCTGGTTCTAAAAGGTTCTGGGTGGATCTCACTAGTGAACTTTGGTTCTGCATCAGACACGGAAGATTCTGAAACATCTTTAAGGCGTCAGACACGTCCGGCTCTTTTATTTAACTTTATATATATATAAACTCTTTATATATATATATAAAGAGTTTATATATATATAAACCGGGAAAAAAAGTTCGGAAACTTTTGCTTTTTAGCATTTTGGCAAATTGTTCTTGGGCGCTCCCCACATCATCAGCTGTGCTGCTCATCCCACAAATGCATGATCCTTACAAGTGTGACATCATTGTGAAGGGAAATAAACAGGCTTTCCACATGTAGAATACAATGACCATTAGCATTGATACAACAGAGAAATAATCCACCAGACACAAGTTAACTACTTTCTTTCGGTTTATATATAGGGCTGTCAGTCAGTTAATCTAGTTAATCAGGATTAAATTCTCATGTTTTATCTGTTCATAATGAACCTTAAGGAGATTAGTTCAGTATTTAATCCTCTTATCAACATGGGAGTGGACTAATATGCTGCTTTATGTAAATGTATGTATATATTTATGATTGTAAATCAATGAACACAGATCAATGACAGATATTGATCCAGAAACCGAGGATCTTCTCTCTAGTTTTAGATCTGAGCCGCTACAGTTATTATGGCGTTAACTCTGACGGCTCTAGTTTAGACACAACCAGTAAATACTGAGTAGAGTCACATTTCATTCTCAGCTTATTTCTCCTCCTGAATCATAATAATAATAATAACAATAATAATAATGATTATTATTATAATTATGATAATAATAGTAATAATGATAATGATGATAATGGTAATAATAATAATATCACTGTATTCAGTCTGCTGTAGAGCTACAGTATATGAAGGTCAGAAGTGTCTCTGTGTTCAGTAACTCTTCGTCTTATTGTGAAGTTTCCACTCTGATACAGACGGCTGATAGATTGACCTGACACACACACACACACACACAGCAGGGGGGTTGTGTGTGTGTGTGTGTGTGTGTGTAGTCCAGGTATCACTCCAGTGCCAAGTTTTCCCTCCTTCCTCCTTTCACTCCTTTCACAAATTCTTTGTTACCGTGGCGACCCCCCCTTCCCCCTCCTCCTGGGACCGCCCATCTGCCATTCAGTGTGTGAATGGAGGGGGGGGGGTCTGTGTGTGTGTGTGTGTGTGTGTGTGTGTGTGTGTGTGTGTGTGTGTGTGTGTGTGTGTGTGGTCGGGCTGCCGCTCTCTGCTCTCCTCAGTCAGACTGCAGCGCTTCAACAGGACACACTGAGGTACGATACACACATTATACACACATTATACACACTTATATACATTTACACACACCTGAGTTGTGTAGTTGGACGTTGTGCAGCTTTAGCAGTGTGGAGGCGTGTAGTTGGTGTGTGTTTGTGTGTGTGTTTGTTGCAGTTAGTCAATTGTTTAAGTTGGCGTCAGTTTGACTCCAGAGAGGACGAAACGCTGCTCCTCTTCCTCTCTCTCTTTATATAGATGTGTATCTTCCTCTCTCGCTCGCTCTGTGTCTCTGTGTGTGTGTGTGTGTGTGTGTGTGTGTGTGTGTGTGTGTGTGTGTGTGTGTGTGTGTGTGTGTGTGTGTGTGTGTGTGTGTGTGTGTGTGTGTGTGTGTGTGTGTGTGTGTGTGTGTGTGTGTAGTGTGTGTGTTGCATGAAGCTCTCCCAGCAGCAGCAGAGATCCAGCAGGTCTCAGAGAGCTAGCAGCCGTTAGCTGGTGTTGATGTGGATCTGGATCTGTGGTTCTGTGGTTGTGTGTCTGTGTCTGTCCATCTCTGTGAGGACCGCTCGTCTGACCCTGTTGGAGTGACCCGGTCCTCATCGTGTTCTGGTACGGTGACTGTTAGTTTAGTTTGGGCCCCCCCGTCCTTGTAAACAAGCTGAGACACGTCTCCGCTGTTGATCCTGAGAGGACTCGTCTCTGACTGTTGTTAAATGAGGACGGGTCAGAATCCGGGTCACTTTCAGGGTTCTGATCTGGTTTCAGGGTTCAGGTCAGAACCCGGGTCAGGTTGTGGACCTGTTAGTAGATCCGGGACGGTCCATCTATCTCCTGATTCAGTACCGTCTCCGTTCCTCGGTGCAATATTCTGATTTATTGTGATTCTGATATATATAAGATATATAATATAAAAATTATGAATACATAAACACTAACTATCTAAACATTAAATATGAATACATAAACACTAACTATCTAAACATTAAATATGAATACATAAACACTAACTATCTAAACATTAAATATGAATACATAAACACTAACTATCTAAACATTAAATATGAATACATAAACACTAACTATCTAAACATTAAATATGAATACATAAACACTAACTATCTAAACATTAAATATGAATACATAAACACTAACTATCTAAACATTAAATATGAATACATAAACACTAAAGTTATAAATACTAAATATATAAAAAGTCAAACTAAGTATATAAAGTAAGTTGAGCCCGACAGCAGGAGGTGTGTGTTGTTGTGTGTTGTTTGTTGTTGTGTGTTGTGTGTTGTTGTTTGTTGTTGTGTGTTGTGTGTTGTTGTTTGTTGTTGTGTGTTGTTTGTTGTTGTGTGTTGTTGTGTGTTGTTGTTTGTTGTTGTGTGTTGTTGTGTGTTGTTGTTGTTGTGTATTGTTGTTTGTTGTTGTGTGTTGTTGTTTGTTGTGTGTTGTTGTTTGTTGTTGTGTGTTGTTGTGTATTGTTGTTTGTTGTTGTGTGTTGTTGTTTGTTGTTGTTTGTTGTTGTGTGTTGTTGTTTGTTGTTGTGTGTTGTTATGTTGTTGTGTGTTGTTGTTGTTGTTGTGTGTTGTTGTGTTGTTGTTTGTTGTTGTGTGTTGTTGTGTGTTGTTTGTTGTGTTGTTGTGTTGTTGTTTGTTGTGTGTGTGTTGTTTTGTGTTTTTGTGTTGTGTGTTGTTTGTGTTGTTGTGTTGTTGTGTGTTGTTTTGTTGTTGTGTGTGTGTTTGTGTGTGTGTTGTTTGTGTTGTTGTGTTGTTGTGTTGTTGTGTGTTGTTTTGTGTTGTTGTTTTGTGTGTGTTTTGTTGTTGTTGTGTGTGTTTGTTGTTGTGTTGTGTGTTGTTGTTGTTGTTGTTGTGTTGTTGTTTGTTGTGTTTGTTGCTGTGTTGTTGTTGTTGTGTGTTGTTGTGTGTGTTGTTTGTTTGTTGTTGTGTGTTGTTGTGTGTTGTTGTTTGTTGCTGTGTGTTGTTTGTTGTTGTGTGTTGTTGTTGTGTTGTTGTTTGTTGTTGTGTGTTGTTGTTGTGTTTTGTTGTTTGTTGCTGTGTGTGGTTGTTGTGTTGTTGTGTGTTGTTGTTGTTGTTGTTTGTGTTGTGTTGTTTGTTGTTTGTTGTTGTGTGTTGTTTGTTGTTGTGTGTTGTTTGTTGTTGTGTGTTGTTGTTGTTGTGTTGTTGTGTGTTGTTGTTTGTTGTTTGTTGTTGTGTGTTGTTGTTGTGTTGTTGTGTGTTGTTTGTTGTTGTGTGTTGTTGTGTGTTGTTGTTGTGTGTTGTTGTCCCACTTCCTGTGGGACTTGGATGACCCATCTGTCAATCAAACTCCAGCTGGATCCAGTCAGGAGAAGAGTGGAGACGTTTATCATCTAGAGAAGTCTCCAGTGTTGTTCTGATAGACCTGATGCTGCTGCAGCGGCTTCGCTAACCTCTGCAGAGGCTATGTTAACCTCTGCAGGAGACACACCTAAGCCCCGCCCCTAGCGGCTGGTATCTCCTCGCTGATTGGTCCGTGATGGATTGTCACAGTGTGATTGGACGTGGTTCTGAGTTTTACAGACGACCTTCCTCCTTTATCTTCATGAGTTGACTCAGTGAAGTCAGTCTGGTACCGAGTGTGAACGGGACAGAGAGCGCATCATGATGCATTTATATATCAATATATATAAGTACAGGCAACAGAACACATCAAACGGTACCAAAGACACAGTGACTCTGTAAACATCATGAATATCAAACAGGGTCATGCAGAGAAACTGTATTTATATTTATATTTATTAACATCCTGGACTCTGTTATGAAAAGAAATGATTTAAAAACCTGAAGAACTGAAGAATAAAACGGATCGTTAGTTTAGAACTAGAGATGTTCCTCCAGGAACCACAAACAACCACTGAGTGACTGAGTCAATACTGTTTGAAGTAGGACCTCCCCCCCTTCCTCCTTTCATCTGGTTTTAGAGGGGTTCCCCTCCTCCTCCTTCTCCTCCTCCTTCTCCTCCTCCTTCTCCGTGGTTGACTGGGTCCAGGCCTGGAGTCCTGCAGGGCCTCTGTCCCTAAAGCCAGGATCCTGTGTGCTCATTATCAGAGACTCTGGGCTTGTTTTCCTGGAGAGTCTCTCACTAATATCCTGGAGGTGGTCCAGGGTTGTAGTCCAGGGTGTGTGAGTGAAGGCAGCAGAGGAGCAGAGACTCCGGTCCTGGAGACCAAAGCTACGTCTCCCCCGCGTCCTCCGACCGCGGCCAACACTGTTTAACAGCTTCACCAGATACAACCAAGAGGTTTTGGTGCTTCACTGGAGTTTGTGTTGGAGTCTGAGTCTGAACAGCGGAGACACACGAGAGACCAGGAGACACACGAGAGACCAGGAGACACACGAGAGACCAGGAGACACACGAGAGACCAGGAGACACACGAGAGACCAGGAGACACACGAGAGACCAGGAGACACACGAGAGACCAGGAGACACACGAGAGATCAGGAGACACACGAGAGACCACGAGACACACGAGAGACCATGAGACACACGAGAGACCAGGAGACACACGAGAGACCACGAGACACACGAGAGACCACGAGACACACGAGAGACCAGGAGACACACGAGAGACCAGGAGACACACGAGAGACCAGGAGACACACGAGAGACCAGGAGACACACGAGAGACCAGGAGACACACGAGAGACCACGAGACACATGAGAGACCATGAGACACACGAGAGACCAGGAGACACACGAGAGACCAGGAGACACACGAGAGACCAGGAGACACACGAGAGATCAGGAGACACACGAGAGACCAGGAGACACACGAGAGACCACGAGACACATGAGAGACCATGAGACACACGAGAGACCAGGAGACACACGAGAGATCAGGAGACACACGAGAGACCACGAGACACATGAGAGACCATGAGACACACGAGAGACCAGGAGACACACGAGAGACCAGGAGACACACGAGAGATCAGGAGACACACGAGAGACCAGGAGACACACGAGAGACCACGAGACACATGAGAGACCATGAGACACCGACCAGCAAGGATTTATACCTGAAGAAGTTACTAACAGGAACTTTAAACATTTAAGGAACCTCTTGATCCAGATACTGAAGTTCAGATTAACTGGAGGATGAAGAGATCCTCTAGAGAGAAGAGGTCTCACTCTGACTCTGATCTTTGGATTACAGATTCAATAACAGATCAGTTAGTGAATCAATATATCTATTATTATATTATTAATGTCATTACTGTGACTACAGTGATTGTTCACACTGACAGGAGGTCAGCTGACAATGAAACCAGATGGACCGACTCACATACACACACACACACACACACACCTACAGTAGGCCACTGGGTCAGCGTGTGAGAGTGTGTGTGTGTGTGTGTGTGTGTGTGTGTGTGTGTGTGTGTGTGTGTGTGTGTGTGTGTGTGTGTGTGTGTGTGTGTGTGTGTGTGTGTGTGTGTGTGTGTGTGTGAGAGAGTGTGTGTGTCGGCTGACTGCTCTTCTAACTGATGATCTGTCTGATGTGTCCTGATCACTGCAGCCGCTCAGTTCTCACGGTGAGGGGTGGGGGGGTCCTGATGAAGGCTCGTGGTGTTTTACATTATAAACATTATAAACATTATAAACATAGATTAATATGATTGTGGTCAGTTTCAGTCTGTTAAGTCACTCAGCTTTAGACGGAGCGATGCTAACAGTTTCCCTCTGCTACCAGTCTTTGTGCTAAGCTAGGCTAAACATGTTGGTATTCCTTCATTCATACAGTAGATCTGGTCTCTAGTCTCCGACCTCTCAGCTCTTCATACGACACTACATGCAACCAGTTTAGAAGCAAAGAGATGAAACTTTGGCTTTTTTTTGACAACAGACGCTGCCGCCATTTTGGACTGAAAACACTTATTATATTAATAATATTTTACTTCACCGTCTGCCTCACCCAGAAATGACTACGCTGATTATTATTAGATTATTATTTTATTATTATTAATTATTAGATTATTATTAAATTATTATTAGATTATTATTTTATTATTATTAAATTATTATTTTATTATTATTAGATTATTATTTTATTATTATTAGATTATTATTAAATTATTAGATTATTATTTTATTATTAGATTATTATTAGGTTATTATTTTAGTATTATTAGATTATTATTTTAGTATTATTAGATTATTATTTTATTATTATTAGATTATTATTAAATTATTAGATTATTATTTAGTTTATTAGATTATTATTAGGTTATTATTTTAGTATTATTAGATTATTATTTTAGTATTATTAGATTATTATTTTATTATTATTAGATTATTATTAAATTATTAGATTATTATTTTAGTATTATTAGATTATTATTAGGTTATTATTTTAGTATTATTAGATTATTATTTTAGTATTATTTGATCGTCCAGAACATTTTTAAAAGATGTAACGATCATCTGCAAAGTGTGACATAAAGGGCACATAAAGGTCCTGAGAGCTCCGTGTGGCTTCTCTCCTGGAATAAAGAATAAGATGACTCATAAATCAGTTAGTTCAGTTCTGTAAATAACTATAAATAATTATTACTCATTAATACAGATGTTCCTGTTGGACTCATCTCAGCCTGTCAGCTGTCGGTCTGGACTGAACCGGTCCGCTCCAGGCCTTGAAAAGTCTGGAACAACCCGGTCCGACCTGACACACACATGACCTGTGTGTGTGTGTGTGTGTGTGTGTGTGTGTTAGTGGTGAGGTAATGTGTGTGTAGTGGAGGAGACTCCTTCAGGAGGCCTCCTCTCTTTCATTTCCCCCCCCTCCCCCTCCAGCCCTCAACAAAGAGGAGGTCGGCGGTCGGCTCCTTAGTGGCGCCTACACACACACACACACACACACACACACACACACACACACACACACAGAGACACTTCAAAGCTAAAATATAAAATTCATATATATATCGCATACACTCAACATAATGTTACAGAGGAACAGGAATATACATTTAAATAAATAATAATAATTATAAAATAGAATTGTGATAAATGAACCTCAATAATAGTATATTATAATAATATTATAATAATAAAGAGTTGTAACTGTGAGTGTTGGTACCGTTGGTGGTTGTAGACGTAAGACACTTATTAAAACTATTAATACCTCACAGTGAAAGTACTGCATCCAGATGTTTACTGCAAGTAAAGAGTACCAGGGAGGTATTATATATATATATTATATTATATCAGCTCAGAGTACTTCAATGTACTCAACGTCTGTTCAAGGTTTCAGTAACTGATTGTGACCTCCTGTCCGTCTGTCTGCAGGCCTATGGCTGGGCGCTGGAGGGTATGCGTCACCTAGCTGGCGTCAGTATGGAGGAGTGCACGCTGCCGGACAAATGCCAGGCCGTGATTGGCTGCCTGGAGGACTACCGTCGCCAGCACCCGCCCATCTCGGACGGCCGCTTCCAGGAGATGAAGGCGGTGGCGGGCGAGCTGCGTGGCGAGCGAGGCCTCCGTCAGTGGAGCTTCGCCTGGTCCAAGTGTCAGGAGACCAAGAAGATGTTTGACAGGAAGATGGAGGCGGCGCTCAGGATGCGAGACTCCGCCCATCGGCAGCGCTCTGACTCCGCCCTCAGCAGAGGCTCCGTCTCCTCCAGGAGAACTCTGTCAGGACTCTGGGGGGTCCACGAGACCTCCTCCTCCTCCGGCCCCCCTGAGGAGGACAACATCCCCTCCTCTCCTCCTCGTAACTCCTCCTCTTCCTCCCTCACCTCTTCCTCCCTCACCTCCTCCCCCCTCACCTCCTCCCCCATCACCTCCTCCCCCATCACCCCCCAGCACACGCCGCTCCTCCAGCGTCTGTTCCGCGGCGTCTCCTCAGAGGAGTCATCAGACCGGGTGGATCTCTGCTCCTCCAGTCACAGCCTCTCCCGCCTCGACTCCTCCTGCTCCTCCTCCTCCTCCTCTTCCTCCTTCTTCTCCTCCTCCTCCTCCTTCTTCTCCTCCAGCAGACGGCAGCAGCTCAGGAAGACTCAGAGCTTCGACTGCCCCCCCGCCCCCGAGGCGTCACGGTTCAGCCAGTGTCCTCGCGCCCTCAGCGAGCCGGTGTGCAGAGGAAACACGGGCGTGTTCATCCGCGGTCTGGAGGTCAGCAGCTCCGAGGCGTCCGACCACACGCTCTGCCCCAGGACGGCTGCTCACGGCTGGGCGGGGCAGGGGCTACACGGGACCCCCGGGACACCCGGGACCCCCAGAACCACCGGCAGCCCGGCTACAGACCCCCGACCCAGAGGGAGGTGGGTAACCAGCCAGAGAGACCTCACACATCTCCTCTCTTTGTTCACTGAAGTACTGACTACATTTACTGTTTCATTACAGTCACAAAACACGTCTTATTCTTCTAAAATAGGATTATTATTACATTATTATTATTATTATTATAAATATAGTTACTGATAAATCAGTTCTGTTTTTTATATTATGTCATCTAAAGACCAAACAGTCTCAAAGGAAAGAGGGGAAACTCTGACAACGGCCACTAGATGGTGCTGCGGTAGAGCTGTAACCACTAAGTGTGTGTCCGTGGACGTATAAAGAGACGTCTGTAAATCAGAGGATAGAAATCATCTACATTTCTTAACCTTTTTTTCTGACTTTTTTTGGACATTTTTTAAAAACTTTTTTTTTACATTTTAAAAAACTTTTTTGACATTTTTAAAAACTTTTTTTTTGACATTTTTCCTACTTTTTTGGACATTTTTTAAAACCTTTTTTTTTTTTTACATTTTTCACTTTTTTTTTTTGGACATTTTTAAAAACTTTTTTTTGACATTTTTCAGACTTTTTTTCGACATTTTTAAAACCTTTTTTGACATTTTTTAAAATGTTTCTTTGACATTTTTAAAACCTTTTTTTAAAAACTCTTTTTTGACATTTTTCTACATTTTTAAAACTTTTTTTGAAACTTCTTTTCGGACATTGTTTTGCTCTCTTTCTGCTCCTCTGGGAAACAGCCGGACTAAAAGTTTAATAAATAAACCAGTAAATATTTATAATATTATTATTGTTCAACAGGACGTTTCAGTAGAGACATTAAATCTGACATCAGAATATAAATAATGTAGTTCTACTTCAGTCCGTCTCTTTGTAAGGAGGACGTGTTACTGGTGTCTGGACGTCTCTTTGTAGGAGGACGTTTTACTGGTGTCTGGACGTCTCTTTGTAGGAGGACGTTTTACTGGTGTCTGGACGTCTCTCTGTAGGAGGACGTGTTACTGGTGTCTGGACGTCTCTTTGTAGGAGGACGTGTTACTGGTGTCTGGACGTCTCTTTGTAGGAGGACGTGTTACTGGCGTCTGGACGTCTCTTTGTAGGAGGACGTGTTACTGGTGTCTGGACGTCTCTTTGTAGGAGGACGTGTTACTGGTGTCTGGACGTCTCTTTGTAGGAGGACGTGTTACTGGTGTCTGGACGTCTCTTTGTAGGAGGACGTGTTACTGGTGTCTGGACGTCTCTCTGTAGGAGGACGTGTTACTGGTGTCTGGACGTCTCTTTGTAGGAGGACGTGTTACTGGTGTCTGGACGTCTCTCTTGTAGGAGGACGTGTTACTGGTGTCTGGTCGTCTCTTTCAGTCCAACATGGTGGAAGTGTAGCTCTGCTGCTGGAACCAGCTCTTGACCTCACTTCTTATCAGTATACGATGTTTGTTACGACATTATGGGACGCACATGAATGCATCATTAATAATAATATTAATATACAATGCTTTCAGTGCTGCTGATACCGGAGTACACAGTCAGGATACTTGTGTACTTTTCAAATACTTGTACCTGAGTAAAGGGTGTGAGTACCTCCTCTCTGAGCGGAGGACGGAGACGGAGACGGAGACGGAGAGGGAGGACATGGCTGGTGATAATATGATACTATGGGATGTGTGTGTGTCTCTGCAGTAAGCTGCGTCACGTGGTGGAGGAGATGGTGACCACGGAGAGGGAGTACGTGCGCTCCCTGCG
>CM025826.1:856762-879644 GCA_014673565.1 Sebastes schlegelii | reverse complement strand
AGAATAGATACTCTGTAGAACAGATACTCTGATACTGTAACAGATACTCTGTAGAACAGATACTCTGATACCGTAGAACAGATACTCTGTAGAACAGATACTCTGGTACTGTAGAACAGATACTCTGTAGAACAGATACTCTGATACCGTAGAACAGATACTCTGTAGAACAGATACTCTGATACTGTAGAACAGATACTCTGTAGAACAGATACTCTGATACTGTAGAACAGATACTCTGTAGAACAGATACTCTGATACTGTAGAACAGATACTCTGGTACTGTAGAACAGATACTCTGTAGAACAGATACTCTGGTACTGTAGAACAGATACTCTGTAGAACAGATACTCTGATACTGTGGAACAGATACTCTGGTACTGTAGAACAGATACTCTGTAGAACAGATACTCTGATACCGTAGAACAGATACTCTGTAGAACAGATACTCTGGTACTGTAGAACAGATACTCTGTAGAACAGATACTCTGATACTGTGGAACAGATACTCTGGTACTGTAGAACAGATACTCTGTAGAACAGATACTCTGATACTGTAGAACAGATACTCTGTAGAACAGATACTCTGATACTGTAGAACAGATACTCTGGTACTGTAGAACAGATACTCTGATACTGTGGAACAGATACTCTGGTACTGTAGAACAGATACTCTGTAGAACAGATACTCTGATACTGTAGAACAGATACTCTGTAGAACAGATACTCTGGTACTGTAGAACAGATACTCTGGTACTGTAGAACAGATACTCTGATACTGTGGAACAGATACTCTGGTACTGTAGAACAGATACTCTGTAGAAACAGATACTCTGATACTGTAGAACAGATACTCTGTAGAACAGATACTCTGATACTGTAGAACAGATACTCTGTAGAACAGATACTCTGGTACTGTAGAACAGATACTCTGTAGAACAGATACTCTGATACTGTAGAATAGATACTCTGATACCGTAGAACAGATACTCTGTACAACAGTTACTCTGTAGAACAGATACTCTGATACTGTAGAACAGATACTCTGTAGAACAGATACTCTGGTACTGTAGAACAGATACTCTGTAGAACAGATACTCTGATACTGTAGAACAGATACTCTGTAGAACAGATACTCTGATACTGTAGAACAGATACTCTGTAGAAACAGATACTCTGATACCGTAGAACAGAGTACTCTGTAGAACAGATACTCTGATACCGTAGAACAGATACTCTGTAGAACAGATACTCTGGTACTGTAGAACAGATACTCTGTAGAACAGATACTCTGATACTGTAGAACAGATACTCTGGTACTGTAAAACAGATACTCTGTAGAACAGATACTCTGGTACTGTAGAACAGATACTCTGATACCGTAGAACAGATACTCTGTAGAACAGATACTCTGATACCGTAGAACAGATACTCTGTAGAACAGATACTCTGATACTGTAGAATAGATACTCTGTAGAACAGATACTCTGTAGAACAGATACTCTGATACTGTAGAATAGATTACTCTGTAGAACAGATACTCTGATACCGTAGAACAGATACTCTGTAGAACAGATACTCTGATACTGTAGAATAGATACTCTGTAGAACAGATACTCTGGTACCGTAGAACAGATACTCTGTAGAACAGATACTCTGTAGAACAGATACTCTGATACCGGAGAACAGATACTCTGTAGAACAGATACTCTGTAGAACAGATACTCTGATACTGTAGAACAGATACTCTGTAGAACAGATACTCTGATACCCAGTAGGTCTCCTGTACCGGTGCCCAGTACAACCAGAGTGAAAGTGTCCTCCAGGCTCCATGTGACCGGAGCAGCCGAGTGAGAGTTGGTTCTATCGGAGAGCAAACAGTGAAAGCACTAGCCGGCCTCTCGCCTTCCAGAGCTGCTCAGTCAACTCTGTGTGCTCCGAGTCTCTGAAAGGAGCCGGTTAATCTTTAAACTCTGGCCAAATAGAAGAAGTGGATATCCAACAGAGGCCATAGATAGATAGACGGAGCTGCTGACACACTCTCCACACAACACGTCAATGAAGGCAGAGCACACGGCAAACACCCCAACCTGAAAATAACCTGCAAATAACCTGAAAATAATCTGAAAATAACCTGAAAATAACCTGAAAATAATCTGAAAATAATCTGAAAAGAACCTGAAATAACCTGAAAATAATCTGGAAATAATCTGAAAAGAACCTGAAAAGAACCTGAAAATAATCTGAAAATAACCTGAAAATAACCTGAAAATAACCTGAAATAATCTGTAAAAACCTGAAAAGAACCTGATAATAACCTGATAATAACCTGAAAATAATCTGAAAATAACCTGATAGTAACCTGATAATAACCTGATAATAACCTGAAAATAATCTGAAAATAACCTGAAAATAACCTAAAAATAACCTGAAAATAACCTAAAAATAACCTGAAAATAACCTAAAAATAACCTAAAAATAATCTGAAAATAATCTGAAAATAACCTGAAAATAACCTGAAAATAATCTGAAAATAATCTGAAAATAACCTGAAAATAATCTGATAATAACCTGAAAATAACCTGAAAATAATCTGAAAATAATCTGAAAATAACCTGATAATAACCTGAAAATAACCTGAAAATAATCTGATAATAATCTGATAATAACCTGAAAATAACCTGAAAATAACCTGAAAATAATCTGATAATAACCTGAAAATAACCTGAAAATAATCTGAAAATAATCTGAAAAAACCTGATAATAACCTGAAAATAACCTAAAAATAAACCTGATAATAACCTGAAAATAATCTGAAAATAACCTGAAAATAATCTGATAATAACCTGAAAATAACCCTGAAAATAATCTGAAAATAACCTGAAAATAATCTGAATAATAACCTGAAAATAACTGAAAATAATCTGATAATAACCTGAAAATAACCTAAAAATAACCTGATATAACCTGAAAATAACCTGAAAATAATCTGATAATAACCTGAAAATAACCTAAAAATAACCTGATAATTGCTCCAACTACAGCTCATGTTGGTTCTGGATACCGTCAATCCAGACACGTCTCAGTGAACGGCTCCAACCGGCGGCCTGGAGGTGACTCCCACGGTTCTGGTCTCAGTCAGATCTCACTGAGCGTCTCTGTCTGTGACGGAGCTGTCAATCACTTTTGGTTTGTATTGATTGGAGTCATAATCAATAAACTGTTACTGCTGATAGATCCATCCAGAGGACGGGTCACCTGCTGATGGGAGGGTTGGTGGTTCAATTCCCAGCCGTACTGACTGGGCCGACGGGCCAACAGGACCAGGGGCCCTAAAACCAGATCCTCTCTATGAAGTACCGGTTCTGATCCAGCTGCTCCGTTCAGCCTCCAGGAGACGGATTACAACTCAACATCTGGATGAGTTAGACAGCTGAGCAGCTCTCCTATAATACATTATATAAATATAAACTTATATATATTATAGATCTATAGATCTATATATTATGGTACAATAGTGGTCATGTATTATCAGGACTGTCAACGGATTCATATATTTAATCCTGATTAATCCCTCATGTTTTATCAGTTCTAAATGAACCTTAAAGGAGATCAGTCCAGTATTTAATCCTCTTATCAACATGGGAGTGGGACTAATCTGCTGCTTTATGCAAATGTATGTATATATTTATTATTGTAAATCAATGAACAGCACAGATCAATGACAGATATTGATCCAGAAACCCTCACAGGTACTGCATTTAGCATAAAACAATATGCTCCAATCATAACATGGCAAACTGCAGCCCAACAGGCAACAACCGCTGTCAGTGTGTCAGTGTGCTGACTTGACTATGACTTGCCCCAAACTGCATGTGATGATCATAAAGTGGGCATGTCTGTAAAGGGGAGACTCGTGGGTACCCATAGAACCCATTTACATTCACTGATCTGGAGGTCAGAGGTCAAGGGACCCCTTTGAACATGGACATGACAGTTTGGAGTGTTATTTAACCTCTTCATGACCAGCTGGTCTTTTTCAGATATTTTTCTGACTTTTTTTTTTTTGAATTCAGATTTTATTTTCATTTTTTGGACTTTGAAAAAAATAATAATAATAATTCAGGACATTTTTCTGACTATTTTGGACAAAAGCCCTCACACATCTACACATCTGGAGGTCAGAGGTCAAGGGACTCCTTCTAGTTTACTGTGATACCTGTGTCTTCACTCCAGCTTTAGAACTGAGCCGCTACAACACAACAATCACTAGTTGCTTTAATGCGTTACCTTTAACAGCCCTAATATAGATATATAGATCTCTATATAGATCTATATAGAGATCTATATCTATAGATATGAATGGATTGATCAGGTTCTATAGGTTCATCTGATATCTGTATCATCAGTCTATCCCTATAACTGAACCTACAGGAGCCTCCGTCGGGTCTCAGAGGAACCATCTGGCTCCAACAGCGATGGTGGTGAACTCCAGACGGGTCTGAACCTCTGATGAAGAGGAGGAGATGAAGGTTCAGTCAAGCTCCTCCTCTCAGCTGGACCACAACAACAATAACAAACCCATTCCTATAATATCATATGGATCTGAACAGAACCAACAGAGCTGAGACTTCACACAGATAAAGGAACGGACAGCCACAACAGCATCTGATAGAACAAGCTCTTTATTATCATAGTTCACATGTTTTGGTATTTTTGTATATATATATGGAGAGAGAGAGATTTATATATATATATATTTATATATTTACTGTATATATCGGCTTATTTTACAATTGAGACGTTAACTTTGAGACAAACACGGTTCAACATCAGTCTGTAAAAAACAACCAAGAGCTTCTCCCTCCGATAGCCAGAGGTCAAAGGTCATCTCAGAGGATCAGAAGGCACAGTGTGTGTGTGTGTGTGTGTGTGTGTGTGTGTGTGTGTGTGTGTGTGAGATGATTCAACAGTGGAAGGAAAAGAGGAAGAGACATGTTGCATAGATAGAAACCTTCACATTTTGTTTTTGTTTGTTTTTACACATAAATACAGAGAGAGGCGTTTACAGACCGGACCGGACCGGACCGGACCGGACCGGATCAGTACCCATGTGTCCGTCCGAGACATCGTTGCGCTTCATGGGATCCCAAATCTAATAGTGCACACGTCTGCAGACTTTCTCCTCACGCTGTTATTATTAATAAATTCATCATCATCAGGAGACATGTCCCCGCAGGTCTGGAGACACCTGGTGTCCTCTGGACAGAGACATGTCCCCGCAGGTCTGGAGACACCTGGTGTCCTCTGGACAGAGACATGATGAAGCAGGTACCACAGTCTCATGTCCACTCTTTGTTATTGTTTGTATTTTGTCACTTTGGCATTTCATAACTCACTGATTATTATTATTATTATTATGATTATTGTTCTTCTAAGAGAGAAAACACACCGTGGTTTAGAGCGGGAAGATGATGCATGGTTATATATGTATATTTGTATTATATATAACCATGCAGCTGTAGAGTGAATCTGGTGTCCAGCTGTCAGCAGAGTGACATCATCTTCATCACTTTTAGACAGTTTGTTGTGTTTTTAAAACCTTCTGACTGAGAACAACTATCACTCTACCTTTATATCAGAACGCTGCTTATCATCATCATCACCGTCATCATCACCATCATCATCATCATCACCGTCATCATCACCATCATCATCATCACCGTCATCATCACCATCATCATCATCACCGTCATCATCACCATCATCATCATCACCACCATCATCATCATCATCATCACCCATCATCATCATCATCACCACCATCATCATCATCATCATCACCACCATCATCATCATCATCACCACCATCATCATCATCATCATCACCATCACCATCACATCATCATCATCATCATCACCATCATCATCATCATCACCATCATCATCACCCATCATCCATCATCATCATCATCATCACAGTCATCATCACCATATCATCATCACCATCACCCATCATCCATCATCATCATCATCACCCATCATCATCATCATCATCACCATCATCATCATCATCACCACCATCATCATCATCATCATCACCATCATCATCATCACCGATCATCATCACCATCATCATCATCACCGTCATCATCACCATCATCATCATCACAGGCATCATCACCATCATCATCATCATCCTCCATCATCATCATCATCATCATCATCACCCTCATCATCACATCATCATCATCACCATCATCATCATCATCATCATCATCATCATCATCATCACATCATCATCATCATCACCATCATCATCATCATCATCATCATCACCATCATCATCATCATCACCATCATCATCATCATCATCATCATCACCATCATCATCATCACCATCATCACCATCATCATCATCATATTCATATTATCCATATCAGACCGGACCACAGGTATATTAATAAACATCCAGTTCCTTCTGTATATAGGACATGATGAGGACATGAGGACATGATGAGGACATGATGAGGACATGATGAGGACATGAGGACATGATGAGGACATGATGAGGACATGATGAGGACATGAGGACATGATGAGGACATGAGGACATGATGAGGACATGATGAGGACATGATGAGGACATGAGGACATGAGGACATGATGAGGACATGAGGACATGACGAGGACATGAGGACATGACGAGGACATGGTTGTAACTTTGTATAAAACAAACAAAAGAGACAAAATGAGAACAGACTGATCAGATCAGATCTGGTCTGGTCTGATCTGGATCACCCCCGCCCCCCCTACCTTATAGCTGCACTGATATGTGAGTTGAGTCTGTCCCGATCAATAAGGCACAAACAACCCCCCCCCCACACTCCCCCACCGAACAGAACCGAGCCGGTCCTCTGCTGAGCTTATTAAAGAAGGCACATGGACCCGGTCCACATGGACCCGGTCCCCCGGTCCCCTGTCTCAGCCGGTCTGAGAGTCTCTAGAGTCTCTATAGTCCTCATACAGGTGAGACCTGATCAGCCAATGAGATGAAGGTGAGACACATTCACCTGTTTTCAGTCTACAGGTGGACCCTCAGTCTCTGTCTGGTCCTGGTCCTGGTTCTGGTCCTGGTTCTGGTTCTGATTCTGATTCTGATTCTGATTCTAGTTCTGGTTCAGTTCTCCAGATGTGAAAGACAGAATGCAGATGTGTGAGCTGCCTGAGTCAGTCCGTCCACATGGAGAGGTGTGAGTATAGATCCAGCAGTAGGGTGCAGTAGTCCCGGTGCCGGTCCCGGTCCAGTAGTCCGGTAGTCCCGGTCCTCAGCTGGCGTTGTGTTTGAAGGAGCCGTCCGGTAGCTGTCTGAAGATGCCCCTCAGGGTGTCCAGCTCCCTGCTGAGATGCTCGACCCTCCTCCGGAGTCGGTCGTTGTCGCTGCTGAGCTCGACCACCTTGTGCTGGGTCTCCATGTTCCGGATCTTCGCCTTGTCCCGGCTCTTCCGGACCGCCACGTTGTTGCGCTCGCGCCTCAGCCTGTACTCCGGACTGCTCTTATCCACGCGCTTCTTACTCTTCCCGAGTCCCCCGGAGGACGAGGACGAGGACCGGGTCTGGTTCTGCGTCTGCAGCTCCAGCAGCTTGTGGTGCGGGTGCTGGTGGTGGTTCTGGTGCAGGTTCTGGTGGTGGTGCGGGCTCGGGACCGGGGTCGGTGGCGGGGTCGGGTGACCCGGCTGCAGGTGCATGGTGGTCTGCGCGCAGTGCTGGATCTGGTACTGGAGGTGCTGGTGCTGGTGCTGGTGCGGTGCATGCTGGGAGTACTGCTGGGGGGTCGGGTGGTGGTAGGTGGGGGGGCCGGCCCGGGTTCAGGTCCAGGTCCTGGTTCAGGTCCTCGTCGTCCCGGGGCTCCTGTTTGATGGCCACGGGGCGCAGGCGAGGCGGGTTCGGGTCGTAGACCGGGTCCAGCTTGGACTCCAGGTAGTCCGGCATGTAGTGCTGCTGCAGACCCGGAGCGCACTGCACCGGGACCGGGACCGGGACCTGGTGGACCGGGTGCACCGGGACCGGCTCGTACTCGCCCCCCCCGCTCAGCATCTTCAGCCGGTCCCCCCGGCCGCCGTGGTGGAACAGGTCCGCCAGGAAGTCGTCGTTGAAGGCTGCGGGGTCGATGTAGGCGCTCAGGTCGATGGAGGTCTCGCTGTCTCCGATCTCTCCTCCCAGCTCTGCCGGGTCTCTGTAGGAGGACTGGGTCTGCTGGGGGGGCAGGCTGCTCAGCAGGGGTCGGGGACCCGACTCGTACAGGTTACACAGCTCCATGGAGGACCTAGACCCGGACCCGGGCGTGCATGGAGACCAGCTCCGACGGGGATCCAGGTTAGAGTCAGCTGGTGGTTCAGGTCCTCAGGTCAGCTGGTGTGGGGGGGCTGCAGACCTGCACACCTGCACACATGCACGGAACAATCCGTGAGAGGGGGACAAGGTTTATATGTGATCCAGATCAGATCAGATCCAGATCAGATCCAGAGAGCAGCAGAGAGGATCAGAGGATCAGAGGATCTGGTTCAGCTGCTGGTCCTCCTGCTCAGTAACCAGAGAGCTGTCAGACACGCGCTTATATAGCAGGAGAGAAGGGGCGGGCACTCACTCACACACACACACACACACACACTCACACACACACACACACACACACACACACACACACACTCACACACACACACACACACACACACACACACACACACACACACACACACACTGACACCACACACTCACTCACACACACACACACACACACACACTCACTCACACACACACACGCACACACACACACTCACTGACACACACACACTCACTGACACACACTGAGACACACACACGTACGCACGCAGACACACACACACAGACACACACGCGCGCGCACACACACACTGACACACGCACACACACGCGCACACACCCGTTGTGACGGAGGCGGACAGAGTGCGTGTTATTTGCAGTCTTCATGTGTTGAGCTCGTCGCTGCGGACTCCGTCTGTAAATCATATCAACTAAACTCATCTATAGATCTCTATGTATAGATCTATACATATTAATATGATGATCTGACGGTAGTAGGAGTTTCTGAAGGAGCGCGAGCTGAAGTCAAACACACCAACACCTCTTTCCTTTCACTTATTCAACACTTCTTTTCCTCTGATGTTCACTGATCTTCAGGACAACTGGTGTTTCACACAACTTAATACCGCTGTGTGATTATAGATTATGATCATACATATTCATGTTATTGTAGGAGATGTCTTCCTATAGAGGTCTTCCTATAGAGGTCTTCCTATAGATGTTTTCCTATAGATGTTTTCCTATAGATGTCTTCCTATAGATGTTTTCCTATAGCTGTCTTCCTATAGAGGTCTTCCTATAGAGGTCTTCCTATATAGGTCTTCCTATAGATGTTTTCCTATAGATGTTTTCCTATAGATGTCTTCCTATAGATGTTTTCCTATAGCTGTCTTCCTATAGAGGTCTTCCTATAGAGGTCTTCCTATAGATGTTTTCCTATAGCTGTCTTCCTATAGAGGTCTTCCTATAGATGTTTTCCTATAGATGTCTTCCTATAGATGTCTTCCTATAGAGGTCTTCCTATAGAGGTCTTCCTATAGATGTCTTCCTATAGAGGCGTTTGGTGTGAACAGCCGTGAGGAGCTGCACAGATATCCCTGCAGGTTATGAAGTTTATGAATCCTCTTCTGAACTCTGTAACTATAGATGTTAACGTGCATGTGATGTGCACGCAGCGGGTCTGTGTGCAGCTACACACTACAACAACAACATATAGAATCCTTCTCACTGTAACTGATGAGAAGGATTAAACAGGTTCTGATGCTGTTTAACCTGCTCTATATATCTATATATCTATATATCTATAATATATATCTATTATATATAGCTATAATATATAACTATAATATATATCTATAATATATATCTATAATATATATATGTATATGAAGAGATGTTAGAGCTCTGGGGACCCTGATGGGGACCCTGATGAGGACCCTGATGGGGTTTTGGGGGTAAAGAGGTTCATATCAGGCTGATCAGGATCAAGAGAGTCTGCGGCTGCAGAGGAACCACAGCTCCCTCTGTTGGCGGGAAACTGACTCCTGGTTTATACAGTTACTGGTTTCCTGTGTTTTATTGTTGTTCCTCCATTACTATCAGATGATTCTTCATCTGCTCATCTGACAGAACCAAACTGTTAAACGTTGTTTAATAAAACAGCAGCATGGACACTGACATCACTGAGTCCTTCAGGAGGTTCCAGGGATCCTTTAAGGAGGTCTAGTGGAGACGGTGAAGGTTAGACAGGTCATTGAGGACGTTCCAGAGGACCTTGGGGAGTGTTTACAGCTCTATCATGAAATCCAAGGGGTCATTGAGGATGTCCAAAGGATCCAGGGAGGTTGTGTTGGTTCTGAAGATGATCCAGTGGTCCTTAAAGGGACTCTATGAGAATGTGTTGTTAGCAGCTTCCCCTGTGTCCGTTAAGTCAACTAAAGTCAGCGTCCTGTTGCTGGCGCTTGTGCTCGCTCTACATAGACATGAAGGAGCATCGCTCAACACAGTGAGGAGACACACGTCAGCTAAAAGCACAATATCACTCTATATTTCAGCTGCTTGGCAGTAATGTTAGCTGACCAGACCAAGGTCTCTCCATGAATCAATGCTGATCCTAGTGTTGGCTTTTCCCGCCTCAGCCTCCCGACCGCGGCCGGAGGGAACGGGGGAGACGATAACGTTTCTCTCTGCGGAGCCCCGTCACTTCACAAGACACGGGAAACCTCTGTTGGTCTGGAGGAGCTGCAGCAGTTATTTCTGCACAAACGTCCACTGAACATTCACTAGATATTCTCAGAGCTAAACTAACTCTGCTGCAGTGTGGAGTGAGCAGCATGCACGTGAGAGGTGGAGAGAGAGAGAAGGAGCGTGGTGTGTGAGTGAAGACAGCAGAGGAGCAGAGGAGCAGAGACTCCGGTCCTGGAGACCAAAGCTACGTCTCCCCCGCGTCCTCCGACCGCGGCCAACGCTGTTTAACAGCTTCACCAGATACAACCAAGAGGTTTTGGTGCTTCACTGGAGTTTGTGTTGGAGTCTGAGTCTGAACAGCAGAGACACACGAGAGACCAGGAGACACACGAGAGACCAGGAGACACACGAGAGACCAGGAGACACACGAGAGACCACGAGACACACGAGAGACCAGGAGACACACGAGAGACCAGGAGACACACGAGAGACCAGGAGACACACGAGAGACCAGGAGACACCGACCAGCAAGGAGTTATACCTGAAGAAGTTACTAACAGGACCTTTAAGTAGTTTTCTTTGGGTTTGCAGGACTTTCAAGGGGGTCATTGAGGAAACCTAAAGATCACTGAGGAGGCTCATAGATTAATTTAAGACGTTCTAATGGATCTTTGAGAAGGTTCCAGGGTTCTTGGGAAATGTAGTCAACTGTAGGAGGTTACTGTAGTCCTGGAGGAGGTTAGTGTAGTCCTGGAGGAGGTTAGTGTAGTCCTGGAGGAGGTTACTGTAGTCCTGGAGGAGGTTAGTGTAGTCCTGGAGGAGGTTTGTGTAGTCCTGGAGGAGGTTAGTGTAGTCCTGGAGGAGGTTAGTGTAGTCCTGGAGGATATGTCGGGGTCCTGGAGGAGGTTAGTGTAGTCCTGGAGGATATGTCGGGGTCCTGGAGGAGGTGTTTGAGGTGTTTGAGGAAGAACTAAGCCACTCAGAGTTGAGAGAAATCAGCACCATCAGCTAATTTGTACAGTTTGTCTGTGAAAGTGTTGAAACAGTGAAAACAGCTGAACTGAGATCAGATTTCTGTCTCTGTGTGGCCTCCAGGACACCCTGTACTCCGTACTGTCAGTACTGTCAGTACTGTTAGTGCTGTTTAACTTGGCTCACGCTGACAGGATGACTCAGACAGGGCGTGTTGGGCATGTTGACCTTTGACCTCTCTGACAGCGTTCTGCTGACTTCTACCTGATCCTGGATTTAAACACAATAAACCTTTTAAAGTTTAAACACTCAAACATTAACATGTGTTCTTTTTGTTCACACGTCTTCCCATGAATCATAAAATCTGTAAATAACACCTTTCATTTATAATCTAAATGTTCTCCTTCAGGGCGTCAAATACAGACACTTTGTCACGCCGTCGGCGTTTGATACCGCCGCACACAGCGCCCTTCAGCGCTGGTATGAGACGTATTAGGTGTTCCATTAACCACAATGTAAACACATCAACAGGAAACACTCTGTGGGGACATAGATTAAAGAGACACCGATGCCAGACTCACAGCAGTTCATGAAATAGTCCCTAAATTGAATCTTTATGATTCGTGGTCATAGACACCATTTTCCCTTCTTTTTTTTGCGACACTCAGCACGACTTTCAACAACGTAGTTTCATTGTGTTTTCCTACGAATGTCCAGCAACACGTGATGCACGTGTTTCCACTCCAGTCTTTTCAAAATAAAACTCCTTAGTTCGGTTCAGGTAAAGATGGTGGTTTAGGTTAGAATAACTCCAGAAGTACAGAAGTTACTAATAAATCTACGTCGACTTCTTTATTATTTATTATTATTAGTATTACGTTTATTTGTAGAGCACTTTTTAAGCACAAAGCACAAAGTGCTTTCCAAGGAAATTCACATCATGTACAACAGAATACACTGAAACATAAATAATGAAATAAAAAACAATAGAAACAAGCATATACATGTTCATACAGTTACATATGCACATATATACACATATATACATATATACACATATATATACACACATATATACATATATACACACATATACACATATATACACATCAGCACACAAAAGACTATAATTCAGCTGATTGAAAAGCCAGTCTATAAAAGTGGGTTTTAAGACGGGATTTAAAAGTCGTGACGGAGTCTGCTGATCTAATCCTCTTTGGAAGACTGTTCCAGAGTCTGATCTGATCCTCATTAGAAGACTGTTCCAGAGTCTGTTGATCTAATGCTCATTAGAAGACTGTTCCAGAGTCTGTTGATCTAATGCTCATTAGAAGACTGTTCCAGAGTCTGTTGATCTAATCCTCATTAGAAGACTGTTCCAGAGTCTGCTGATCTAATGTTCATTAGAAGACTGTTCCAGAGTCTGCTGATCTAATGTTCATTAGAAGACTGTTCCAGAGTCGGGGAGCCAGTACTGCTAAAGCACGATCGCCTTTTGTTTTCAACCTGGTCTTTGGAACTGTTAAAAGACCCAGACTTGCAGACCTGAGGGGCCTGTTTGGACAGTACCGTGTGAGAAGCTCAGTTACATACTCCGGTGCTAGGCCATTCAGAGCTTTATATGAGACTTTAAAATCAATTCTAAAAGAGACTGGGAGCCAATGTAGTGAAGCCAGAGTTGGTGTGATGTGAGAGCAGCGTTTGGTTTTGGGCAGTAGTCTAGCTGCAGAGTTCTGAGTTATTTGGAGCTGCTCTGTTGCTCGATTTTTTAAGCAGATGTACAAGGCATTACAGTAATCAAGACGGGATGATATCAGGGCGTGTATCATTTTCTCCGTGTTTTTAAAAGAGAGAACTGATCGAATTTTCGAGATATTTCTTAGTTGATAAAAACACGACTGGAGTACTTTCTTAACATGGTGCTCTAGACTCAGCTGCTGTCAAGGATAACACCAAGATTTCTCGTGGCTGACCCTACGTTGGGAGTAAGGGGGCCAAGGAGAGGCTGTACCTGGTTTGAGATGTGGTCTGGGCCAATGATGAGTACTTCAGTTTTGTCAGAATTGAGTTTTAAGAAAGTTTGTGACATCCAACCTGTAAGTCTTTTAGGCAGCTCTGTAGGGATGCTAATCTATTGGTGTCAGACGGTTTGAATGTTAGGTAGAGCTGTGTATCATCTGCATAGCTATGGAAGGAGATGTTGTGACGACGAATTATGTGACCTAGAGGCAACATGTACGGTGTAAAAAGAACAGGGCCCAGGATTGATCCCTGAGGAATACCATGACTGGTCTGTGTGGTTTTGGAGCTAAACTCCCCAACTGAAACAATACATTTCCTGTTGGACAGGTAAGAGGAGAACCTGTCTAGTGCAGCTCCAGTGATGCCTGCCCACTGATTTAATCTGTCGATAAGGCTGGAATGGTCGATGGTGTCAAATGCTGCACTTAGGTCAAGCAGAACTAACACAGAACCTGCACCAGAGTCTGCAGCCATCAGTAAGTCGGTTGTGACTCTAAGAAGGGACGTTTCTGTGCTGTGTAGTTTGCGGAAACCAGATTGAAATTTTTCAAAGATGTGGTTGTTGTTGAGTACCTGTGTTAGTTGGTCCAGCACTACTTTTTCAAGGATTTTTGATGTGAAAGACAGTTTAGAAATTGGACGGAAGTTTGTTAATATGTGGGATCTGAACCAGGTCCCTTCAGCAGCGGTTGAACACAGGCGGTTTTTAATTGATCTGGTACAACTCCAGAGGTCAGAGAGCTGTTAATAATGGACAGTAATGCAGGGCTGATTGACTCTATTGATTCTTTAAACAGTTTTGAGGGTATAGTATCAAGGGGACTTGAAGAAGGACTCATTAATGCTAACGTATTCTTAAGATCCTGCAGTGATACTGGTTGGAAGCAATCCAGCACCACCAAGGAGGGGCATGTGAGGTCAACTGCAGAGGTGGAAGGAGTGATGTTTGCCCTAATCTTGTCAATCTTTTCTATGAATAAGGTAAGGATTTTGTCACAGTCTGTTACCAGCTGATTGATGGTGTTAAACAGGATTCTGGGGTTGGTGGAGATGAGCTGTGAGAAATACTGGTCCCTGGTTTCCCTTATCTTACCTTTGTATGCTGTCAGTAGGTCTTTGAGCAGCAGGTAATGAACCGGGGCACCAATAGTGGTCTCCTGATGACCTCACACGGGGCACCAATAGTGGTCTCCTGATGACCTCACACGGGGCACCAATAGTGGTCTCCTGATGACCTCACACGGGGCACCATTAGTGGTCTCCTGATGACCTCACACGGGGCACCAATAGTGGTCTCCTGATGACCTCACACGGGGCACCATTAGTGGTCTCCTGGTGACAGTCTGGTGTGTTTAGACCCACCCATCCACCCCGACCTCCTCCCTACACGCCGTTCACCGCTCTCTATACTTCTTGGTTCATGAGTACGTTAACTACACACAAACTGATTTTGTGATATATATATATATATATATATATGAATTATAGTGCATCACTTTTAGTAGGTATAGCTACAAACAGTGGAGTAGAACAGCCCGAAGGCCTATAAATGCCACGATAACGTGTGCATAACTTTAGCGTGCAATAAGTACACCTTTTTTCATTTCTGCATGTCATGTGTACGACATGTATCCTGTACTGACTGCAATGTAAACGCATCCGCTTATAAATGCTACGATGAGAGTTAGTGACGTAGAATAAAATGCAAGAAAGGTCCAACAAATACAGGACTTTTAATCAGGAGACCGCTGTTGACCGGTGTTTTGTTTTGTAAGTTACGTCAGTGATGTTTGTGACGTGTTTTCTGTAGTTGTTCCATACGTGCTTTACTTAGTTTACGTACTTATTTTAAGCCCAACCGTGATGTTTTCCCTTACCTTATCTGAGTGGTTTTCTTACCTGAACCTAACTGTGGACGTTTGCGTGGCGTACAAATGACACGTGAAAATGCTAAAATGCGTCCTCATGACACACGGACTGTTGGTGGTATTTATACGCCTTCCTGTGAGACCAGGTTGGGTTTTTTCAGTGATTGACCTTTTACACTTGATTCACTGTTAGTGGCGGATTTTTTTTTTTTAGAAGTTACAAATAAATCAACGTTGACTTCTGGACTCACACGGGGCACCAATAGTGGTCTCCTGAGGCCTGTGCTGCGAAGCACGTTCAACATACCCAGGGTATCTTCTCGTTATCTGGCTTCAGTAACCCTAACAAACGAGATCCCGCTAAGCGGTCCTACGAAGGTGGTTATCAACTCAGTAAATCAACCCAGGGTTTCTCAGTCTGGCTGTGAGAGCATATATATGGGGCGGTGTTTGCAGCATTGGACCAATCACAGACATGGACAAGTCCACAGACAGGCAGAGCGGCACATTTTACAAAGGAAGAGCAAACTATAGGCTATTAGACATTTATGAAGAAGTTAAACACATAATCAGGCTAAAAGTAACACAGTTGAAGCTGCTAAATACAGGAAGAATAGCTGGCAAAAGAAAAAACTCCTGATGTATGAATGCATAAATTAACAGATTTATTAATTTAACAGAATACTCAAAAGTCAGACATAGTCTCATAAATAGCTTTTAGGAGAGTAATGGATGGATGAATTACACCTCTTTTGACTCTGTGGTTGAAAAGAGGCATCTATGACTATTTAAACCTTCTTTCAGCTGCGCCCCCCTCTCTCCAGCGGTGTGAGACGGACTCAAGGGCAAGTCAAAAAAATAAGTATGAAAATATAATTCAAAGCGGTAAACACCCACAACATAAATCCAGCTGTTCTTCCTGCATCTGTCAGTTTAAACTGAGTCGCTTTTAGTCTGGATTATGACTTAAACTTCTTCATATGTTTGTAATAATGTTTACTATACAATCTGCACACTGAGCTCTGATTGGTCAGTAGGAGGTGCTTTTATAGGAGTTGATCTCTTATCTGAAACATAACCTGCTCCGGAGCAGGTTAGGTGTTCAGCATCAGTTACCATGGTGATCTACCCCGGTAAGAAGTGATCCAGCTTCGTAGGATGGAAAACCCTGAAGGGTTAACCCTGAAGTTACCTCACTAACACCAAATCCTGCTTTATAGTCCAGGCTTCTGAGCTCAGTCTACCTGGACTCAGTCTACCTGCACACCTGCCATCAATCAGCTCGTCACCTCCTCCTGCTCTGCACACACCTGTCGGCCATCTTCTCATCAGCTCCTCAGTATATCAACCCTGGTTCTCCTGTCAGATCATCTCAGATCATCTCATATCATCTCAGCTACCGTCCTAGTTCCTGCTCCAGGCCTCCGTAGTCTCTGTGTTGTCCTATGATTAACTGATTCTTTCTTGTGTCTCAGGATCATCTGTCTGTCTTCCACCACCGTCCCTCTGTCCTCCTATAGTATTACTATAAATCCTCCACAACTTCACCAACGTGTGCCAGCCTGTCCTGTGTTTGTGTCCTCCCTACTGTCTGAACTCAGCTCATCATTCAGTCACCATTACCAACAGAACACCGAGTACCAACTGTCTGCTAACCGGGTTAAAGCAGCAGCGGGTACAAATGGAGCTTTATGATTAAAAAAAATTATTTTAATAAAACGGTCACTATATCCTGACAATAGTGCATGAGACAGGTAATCTGAAAAAACATCATTGTCCTCCGGTGTCCTCCGGTGTCCTCTGGTGTCCTCCGCTGCTCCTAACGACATCTGCAAGATGCAGATTTCACAGACCGGAGGAAAACAACCAATCAGAGCTGATCTGGAGTCTGCCGTCTCTGAGCAGCTGTCAATCACTCTGAACTCAGGTCAAACGGACAAACTAGGCAGCGCTGATCAGATATGGATCAATACTCTGTTACTGTAATGACTATTTCTCTCCTCAGATGTTCTCAGGATCATCTGGTAGTGACGGTTTAGCTGTAAAATGAGAAAGTTTGTGACCCGGCTGCCATGATGAGATCAGTTGAGGAAATACCAAGCCCCGCCCACCAGCCGGAGCACAGCCAATAGGAACGCTCTCTCTGAAATGAGCTGTGATTGGTCAAAATCTCCCGTCACGGACTAGATGTCCTAAAGCCTGAAGACAGAGCCATGAGGAGGAGCAGGAGTCTAGTTTTCTCTCAGAACACGTGAATTACAATATGATGAAAGGTTATTATGGGATAGACATTTGTCAGAATTAATAAGATAATAATCTTGTTTCTCATTTCATCACACTGAGGACAAATGAACTCTGATGATGTCACAGTGATGTCATCAGGGTTGTCTCAGATGGAGCCTGGTGTGTGATGAAGTGTGTGATAACAGCTGGAGGTGTGAAGGTTGAAAGATGAGGCTGTTTATGGGGGGCTCTAATGAAAGACACTGTCCAGGTGCATTATGGGAAATGTAGGATCCAGTGTTTATGGAGTTCCCTTATTAATACTTTAGTAGTACATTTACTCACTCACTGTACTTAAGTATATCTTTGAGCTACTTGTACTTGAGTATTTCCATTTTCTGCTACCTTCTTCTTCTACTCCTCTACATCTCAGAGGGAACGAGTACTTTATTTGTGGTACTTCATATCTTGATGCTAATACTTTTGTATTTTTACTGGCAGGACTTTAACTTGTGACAGAGTACTTCTACACTGTGGTATTACTACTTTTACTGAAGTAAAAACAAATCTGAATACTTTGTCCACCACTGTAAGAGTGTTTCATGTTAGCTGGGAATCCAAAGTGAAACTTTAAATTGATTTAGTGTCGTCATCATGACTTCAGCAAACACCAACAGAAACCAAAAGGAAGAGCTGCTGTCACTCAAACAGCAGTTATACTATATGAACATGATAATAATAATAATAATAATAATAGCTCATTCACCTACTATAGAAGTAACCTTTATTTATTTAAAAATATTAAACATTTGAGATCATTTTGTCGACTTGTCAGTGACGTGTATTTCGTAAATGTCCTTAAAGACTTTCTCTACATCACCTGTTAAATGTTTACAAGGTGTTTCGTTCTGTAATATTTAGTATTTTAATGTGTATTCTGTGTACAGAAGCATGACGTACTACAGGTAATAATTCTATTATTAGATAGTAGTACTACAGGTATAATGTGTATTATTAGTTTCGGTGTAATTAGATGACGTCATTCAGAGACGACGTCATGCGTGTATGAACTAATTTGACCAACTCGTATTACATAAACAAAACCAACAGAAAACAGCCCGCTGCTATTGGCGGACGGAGCTGTCAATCACAGAGTGCATTGCATCACTCTGTGGCACTCTCGCTGCTGATTGGCCGAGCGCTCGCTCCGCTGCCGCCTCTCGCCTCTGATTGGCTGATTCGGGACATTGCCCTACATGGTAAAAGAGATTTCGCAATCGAGTCCTCTCCATGTTCTAAACAAACCGAGTCAGATCTGCCAGAGAGACGAGTTAAACTCACTAAAGTCACCTTTAAACTCACCTGTTCTACCTGGACCGGCTCTGCTCTCACGGATGGTTACCTCCGCCGCCGCCACGGGAAGGTAAACCGGCTTTATACCTCTCTCTGAGGACACAAACACACACACAGCCAGGACAGAGCAGGAGGTTAGCACCAGAGGCTAACGAGCTAACTAGCAGGCTGAAGGCTGAAGGCAGGGTGACAGACAGACAGACAGACAGACAGACAGGCTGACAGACAGACAGACAGGCTGACAGACAGGCTGACAGACAGACAGACAGGCTGACAGACAGACAGGCTGACAGGCTGACAGACAGACAGGCTGACAGGCTGACAGACAGGCTGACAGACAGACAGACAGACAGACAGGCTGACAGACAGACAGACAGACAGACAGACAGACAGACAGACAGGCTGACAGACAGACAGACAGGCTGACAGACAGACAGACAGACAGACAGACAGGCTGACAGACAGACAGGCTGACAGGCTGACAGACAGACAGGCTGACAGACAGACAGACAGACAGGCTGACAGACAGACAGACAGGCTGACAGACAGACAGACAGGCTGTAGTTCAGTGTGTTTAAAGCCTCAGTAGAAACACATCAGCAGTGTTTCTATCAGCTTAGTGAGGAGTCTCGGCTGGAGGATCAGCAGCTGATCTCAGTCTACTAGAACTTGTTCAAAGTGCTCAGAAACAGGCGCTAGGAGCTGGTGTCGATCTGTGATCGGGTCTGTGATCGGATCTGTGATCGGGTCTGTGATCGGATCTGTGATCGGATCTGTGATCGGGTCTGTGATCGGATCTGTGATCGGGTCTGTGATCGGATCTGTGATCGGGTCTGTGATCGGGTCTGTGATCGGGTCTGTGATTGGGTCTGTCTGGATGTTTGAGGTGTTTATTTGTTGGGTAAAACCTGAATATGAGGTTTCTGTTTCGCCCCACATGACTCTGGAGTTCCCCTCTCTCTCTCTCTCTGACAAAGAGAGCGCTGCTGATGATGCAACAGCAGGCAACAGCCGGCGCTCTGCTTGTTTCCACCCGGAGCGCTTTCTGCTGCGCACCCAGCTGACTGGCTGCATAGCAACGCGTCGACCAATCACAGCAGCGCTGCTAATTGGCCCTACGGAATAACAATGCGAACAATTATGACGTCAGATGTGCTCCCTGATCACGGCAGGGCTGTTTTAACATGTCACATAGACAAAGACTAATATAGACCTGCATTCATACAGCGCTTTAACAGTCTTCTTTACACTACACGTCAACATTCACACACACACCACACACACACACACACATATTCATAGACTGATGGCAGAGGCTCCATCAGGATCTGATATAAATACTCATTCACACACCGATGCTCTGCCTTCAGGAGCTATTTGGGGGTTGGGATGGTGATGGAGGTAGAGGAGATGATGGAGGAGGTAGAGGAAGATTATGGTGATGGATTAGGTAGAGGAGATGGTAGAGGAGATTATGGTGATGGATTAGGTAGAGGAGATGGTAGAGGAGATGATGGAGGAGATGATGGTGAAGGTAGAGGAGATGATGGAGGAGGTAGAGGAGATGATGGTGGAGGTAGAGGAGATGATGGTAATGGTGGAGGTAGAGGAGATGATGGTGATGGAGGAGGTGGAGGGTGTTGTGAGCAGCGGCGGGGGATGAACCCTCCTGATTGATGGATTCAGGTCAGCTGAGACTCTGCCGACTGACTGCAGATGGTAAAACATCACATTCTACTGTCTGTCTTCACTGGAAAGAGAAACACCACCTTTACTCTCTAGTGATTACACAATGAGTAACAGAGTATTCTCTAGAGCATTACAGAGTAACAGGGTATTCTCTAGTTCAAGGGGTTCTCAACCTTTTTGCAACTGAAGGCCCACTTGTGATTGTCAAAACATTTCTGAGGACCACCTTCCCAAATCAATGAGTAAAACCTAACATGTTTATACAACAGATAATAAACTGGGCTGCAGATATGTGTTTATGATGATATGTGTTATGATGATATGTGTTATGATGATATGTGTTATGTAGATATGTGTTATGTAGATATGTGTTATGATGATATGTGTTATGATGATATGTGTTATGTAGATATGTGTTATGTATGATATGTTGTTATGCCACTGTCAGCTGTAATTGACCAAAAATACATATTGTGCTCCCCTCAGTGAGACACTTGGGCTCGCCTTTATTCCTTCCAGAAGTTGGCATTCGATGTCATCACTCATGTCAGTAGTTCTTCTGCTCACGGTGTCATTGGAGAGGGGTATTGACTGCATTCCCCCAGTAGCTCTCGGCACATATCCACAGCGCTTGGCAAAATAAGCTCCTCTGCAATCGTAAAGGGTTTCCTTGCTACGAGCTACACGAGCAGCAACCATGTAGCTCGCTTTCAAAGTGGCTTTTGACTGAGGTTGTTAATGTTGTGATGACTTTCTGTTGTGCCTGAAGCCCGTCCCTTTTCCTTAGGAAATATCCGTTTGGCTTCTCGACACATCCCGGGTGCTTTGTGTTGAAGTGTCTCTGGCGCTTCGATGGGTTTAGCGCCTCATTTCAAGACCTCACCACATTCGCCACATTGTGCCTTGGGCTCAGCATCACTGCCTGCCATTACCAATCCAAACCTAATGTATTCAGGGTCATGTTTCCTCACCACACGCTCCGGAGCTTTTACTGGCGCAGGGTTGTCTCCCACATCACTATTTCACTCTAAAAACCGATCCATTTCGTCTCACTGCATCCCAGAACGTTAGCTAGCTACCAGTCTACCTGATGATGGTTGGTGTTTTTACACAAGGCCTATTGAAGGAGGTTGGGTCACACTCAATCAACGCGCCTTCGGGGTACCGCACATGCGCAGTAATATCTGCTCTGCACTCGCCGAAATTGAGCCGATCGCAACGCACGACCACAGCTCCAGTTACACTGCGCATGTGTTATACCCAATACAAGACCCGTGTCCGCCCGCGTCTCAGCCTCCTTCAGTAGGCTTTGGTTTTACAGCAGCTGGCATCTTACCTGCTTTAGGTTTTACCTGCTTTAGGTTTTACCTGCTTTAGGTTTTACCTGCTTTAGGTTTTACCTGCTTTAGGTTTTACCTCCTTTAGGTTTTACCTGCTTTAGGTTTTACCTGCTTTAGGTTTTACCTGCTTTAGGTTTTACCTCCTTTAGGTTTTACCTGCTTTAGGTTTTACCTCCTTTAGGTTTTACCTGCTTTAGGTTTTACCTGCTTTAGGTTTTACCTGCTTTAGGTTTTACCTCCTTTAGGTTTTACCTGCTTTAGGTTTTACCTGCTTTAGGTTTTACCTCCTTTAGGTTTTACCTGCTTTAGGTTTTACCTGCTTTAGGTTTTACCTCCTTTAGGTTTTACCTGCTTTAGGTTTTACCTCCTTTAGGTTTTACCTCCTTTAGGTTTTACCTGCTTTAGGTTTTACCTCCTTTAGGTTTTACCTGCTTTAGGTTTTACCTGCTTTAGGTTTTACCTCCTTTAGGTTTTACCTGCTTTAGGTTTTACCTCCTTTAGGTTTTACCTGCTTTAGGTTTTACCTGCTTTAGGTTTTACCTCCTTTAGGTTTTACCTGCTTTAGGTTTTACCTGCTTTAAGTTTTACCTGCTTTAGGTTTTACCT
>CM025826.1:781026-848825 GCA_014673565.1 Sebastes schlegelii | reverse complement strand
TTAACATTGTTAACTGTTATTATTAACATTATTAACTGTTATTATTAACATTGTTAACTGTTATTATTAACATTATTAACGTTATTATTAACATTGTTAACTGTTATTATTAACATTATTAACTGTTATCATTAACATTGTTAACTGTTATTATTAACATTATTAACTGTTATTATTAACATTGTTAACTGTTATTATAACATTATTAACTGTTATTATTAACATTGTTAACTGTTATTATAACATTGTTAACTGTTATTAACAATTTGACCAGTGACGACATGTATAGCTGCATGAAGTCATTCCACAGCTGGCTGTCGAGGTGGTGTCCAGCAAACGATGTGGGCTTCATTGACAATTGGAACCCTTTCTGGGGAATTCCTGGTCTGATTAGGAGAGACGGCATTCATCCTACTTTGGATGGTGCGGCTCTCTTATCCAGAAATCTGACCAAGATTGTTGGTGGAACAAATCCATGACAAACCAGAGGTCATTCCAGGACGCAGAGCTGTAGTCTTACACACTTCTCTGCGCTTCCACTAGAGCAGTTACCCACCCATAGCTTAACCCCAAACCTAACTGAGACTGTGTCTGCCCCACCTAAATTAATTAAATCAAAAGTAAACAGAAGAGGAGTTAAACATAATAATCTAATAAAATCTAACACTAGCACTGCAATAAAGCAACAAAACAGGAGAATTAAATGTGGACTCTTAAATATCAGATCTCTGTCATCTAAAGCTCTACTAGTAAATGATTTAATATCAGATAATCACATTGATTGATTTTGTCTTACTGAAACCTGGCTGTGTCAGGAAGAATATGTCAGCCTAAACGAATCCACTCCCCCGAGTCATATTAATACTCACATTCCTCGAGACACCGGCCGAGGAGGTGGAGTTGCAGCCATCTTCGATTCAAGCCTATTAATAAACCCTAAAACTAAACTAAATTATAACTCATTTGAAAGCCTTGTTCTTAGTCTTTCACACCCAACCTGGAAAGCACTACAGCCAATTTTATTTGTTATAGTGTACCGCGCTCCAGGCCCATATTCTGAATTTCTATCTGAATTCTCAGAGTTTCTATCAAGCCTAGTCCTGAAAACAGATAAAGTCATTATAGTAGGTGATTTTAATATTCATGTGGACGTTGATAATGATAGCCTCAGTACTGCGTTTATCTCTTTATTAGATTCATTTGGTTTCTCGCAGAACGTGCATAAACCCACTCACCGCTTTAACCACACCCTCGACCTCATTATGTCATATGGCGTTGAAATTGAACATTTAATTGTTTTTCCACAGAACTCTCTTTTATCAGACCATTATTTAATCACTTTTGAATTCTTATTACTAGACTATACACCATTAGATAAAAGTGTGTACACTAGATGTCTATCCGATAGTGTTGTAGCTAAATTTAAGGAAGCGATTCCATCAGCATTAAATTCAATACCATGTCTCAATATAACAGAGGACTCGTATGCTAATTTTAGCCCTACCCAAATTGATCATCTTGTAGATAGTGCTACAGACTCACTGCGAGTCACACTTGATTCTGTTGCCCCTCTAAAAAAGAAGTTAGTAAAACAAAGGAAGTCAGCTCCATGGTATAACCCTCAAACACGCAAATTAAAGCAAGCATCGAGGAAACTGGAAAGGATATGGCGTTCCACCAAACAGGAAGAATCTCATTTAGTCTGGCAAGATAGTCTTAAAACATATAGGAAGGCTCTCTGTGATGCCAGAGCAGCCCATTACTCAGCATTAATAGAGAAAAATAAGAAGAACCCTAGGTTTCTATTCAGCACTGTAGCCAGGCTGACAGAAAGTCACAGCTCTACTGAGCCATGTATTCCTACAACCCTCAGTAGTAGTGACTTCATGAGTTTCTTTAATGATAAAATCATAACTATTAGAGACAAAATTAATCACCTCCTACCGTCAACTGGTACCAACTTATCCTCAAACTTAGGAACCTTAGAAACAGCTATACAACCTGATATATATTTAGACTGCTTTTCTCCTATCGATCTCCACAAATTAACCTCACTGATCTCTTCATCTAAACCATCTACCTGTCTCCTAGACCCTATTCCAACTAGACTGCTTAAAGAAGTTTTACCTCTAGTTAGCACCTCTTTACTGGATATGATCAATGTGTCTTTACTAACAGGCTATGTACCACAGTCCTTTAAAGTAGCTGTAATTAAACCTCTTCTTAAAAAGCCCACTCTTGATCCAGAGGTCCTAGCCAATTATAGACCTATATCTAACCTTCCCTTTACCTCCAAAATACTTGAGAAAGTAGTTGCCAGTCAGCTGTGTGACTTTCTACAGAACAATCATTTATTCGAAGATTATCAGTCAGGATTTAGAGTGCACCATAGCACAGAGACAGCACTAGTGAAAATTACAAATGACCTTCTAATGGCATCGGACAAAGGACTTGTCTCTGTCCTTGTCTTGCTAGATCTCAGTGCTGCTTTCGACACCATTGACCATCACATCCTATTACAAAGACTGGAACATTTAATTGGCATTAAAGGAACTGCACTAAGTTGGTTTAAGTCCTATTTATCAGATCGATCTCAGTTTGTACATGTCAACGATGAGTCCTCCATGCACGCCAAAGTTAGTCACGGAGTTCCACAGGGTTCTGTACTTGGACCAATTCTATTTACCTTATATATGCTTCCCTTAGGCAATGTTATTAGAAAACACTCCATAAACTTTCATTGTTATGCAGATGATACCCAATTATATCTATCAATCAAGCCAGACGAAACAAACCAGTTAACTAAACTTCAAGCATGCCTTAAGGACATAAAAACCTGGATGACCTGCAATTTCCTGATGTTAAACTCAGACAAAACTGAAGTTATTGTATTAGGCCCTGAGCACCTCCGAAACAAATTATCTAATGATATAGTTACTTTAGATGGCATTGCCCTGGCCTCCAGCACCACCGTAAGGAATCTGGGAGTTGTCTTCGACCAGGATATGTCCTTTAACTCTCACATAAAACAAACCTCACGGACTGCCTTCTTTCATCTACGTAACATTGCGAAGATCAGGCACATCCTGTGTCAAAATGATGCAGAAAAATTAGTCCATGCATTTGTTACCTCTAGACTCAATTACTGCAATTCCTTATTATCAGGCTGCTCCAATAAGTCTCTTAAGACTCTCCAGTTGATCCAGAATGCTGCAGTACGTGTACTGACTAGAACTAGAAAAATAGATCATATTACGCCTGTATTAGCTTCTCTGCACTGGCTGCCTGTAAAATCCAGAATAGATTTTAAAATCGTCCTCCTAACCTACAAAGCGCTAAACGGTCAGGCCCCATCATATCTTAAAGAGCTCATAGTACCCTACTACCCCACTAGAGCACTGCGCTCACAGAATGCAGGGTTACTTGAGGTTCCTAGAGTCTCCAAAAGTAGAATGGGAGCAAGAGCCTTCAGCTATCAAGCTCCTCTTCTCTGGAACCAGCTCCCAGTTTCAGTCCGGGAGGCAGACACCGTCTCTACATTTGAGAGTAGGCTAAAGACTTTCCTCTTTGATAACGCTTATACTTAAGCTGCTATAGGCATAGACTGCCGGGGGACTTCCTATGACACACTGTCATAAGGGACTTCCTATGACACACTGAGCTCCCCTCTCCTTCTGTATATACTCATGTCCCATGTCCATGTTGTTACTAACTTCATTCCTTCCCGGGAGTCCTTGTGCCTCCTTGTCTCGCAGCTAACCATGGAGCGGGGTCACACCTGGAGCGAGGTCATACCTGGAGCGGGATCACACCTGGAGCGAGGTTATACCTGGAGCAGGGGTACACTTGGAGCGGGGTTTCACCTGGATCTTGGTGGTCTCCGTGACAATGTGGCAGCCTGGAGAATAACACTTCTCAATCACTGCCAAAGACATCAAGAGCTCCCAGCAAGCATGCTGATGCTGCAGGAACCAACGCACGGGCATCGATCGCAGGGACGTCCCACACCAACACACATGGACGTACTGAGAAGAGATGCTGGACAGTGCTGGCTTTCCGATAGTTGTTATCACTTTTTCCATCCACCACTATTGGTTTTGTGTTATCAGTCCTACTTGTATTAGCTATTACAGCTGCTAGACTGCTATTGTGGCTGCTTCTCTATCTCTCTCTCTCTATCTATCTCTCTCTCTCTCTCTCTATCTCTCTCTCTCTCTCTCTCTCTATCTATCTATCCCCCCAGCCGGTCTCGGCAGATGGCCGCCCGCCCTGCTCCCGGTTCTGCTCCAGGTTTCTTCCCAGTAATCGGGGAGTTTTTCCTGGCCACAGTGCGCTTGGTGGATTCTGTTGGGTCTCTAAACTCTGGTGTACGGTCATGGACCTGCTCTATAGATAAAGCGTCTTGAGATAACTTCTGTTGTGATTTGACGCTATACAAAAATAAATTGATTTGATTTGATTTGATTTGTTATTATTAACATTGTTAACTGTTATTATAACATTGTTAACTTATTATTAACATTATTAACTGTTATCATTAACATTATTAACTGTTATTATTAATATTGTTAACTGTTTTATTAACATTGTTAACTGTTATTATTAACATTATTAACTGTTATCATTAACATTAACTGTTTTTATTAACATTGTTAACTGTTATTATTAACATTATTAACTGTTATTATTAACATTGTTAACTGTTTCTATTAACATTGTTAACTGTTATTAACATTATTAACTGTTATTAACATTGTTAACTGTTATTATAAACATTGTTAACTGTTATTGTTATCATTGTTAACTGTTATTATTAACATTGTTAACTGTTGTTATTAACATTGTTAACTATTATTATTAACATTATTAACTGTTATCAGTAACATTGTTAACTCTTATCATTAACATTGTTAACTGTTATTATTAACATTGTTAAATGTTATTATTAACATTATTAACTGTTATTAACATTGTTAACTTTTATTATTAATATTATTAACTGTTATCATTAACATTGTTAACTGTTATTATTAACATTGTTGACTGTTATTTTTAACATTGTAAACTGTTATTATTAACATTATTAACTGTTATTATTAACATTGTTAACTGTTATTATTAACATTGTTAACGTTATTATTAATATTGTTAACCATTATTATTAACATTGTTAACTGTTATTATAAACATTGTTAACTGTTATCAGTAACATTGTTAACTCTTATCATTAACATTGTTAACTGTTATTAACATTGTTAAATGTTATTATTAACATTATTAACTGTTATTAACATTGTTAACTCTTATTATTAATATTATTAAATGTTATCATTAACATTGTTAACTGTTATTATTAACATTGTTGACTGTTATTATTAACATTGTAAACTGTTATTATTAACATTATTAACTGTTATTATTAACATTGTTAACGTTATTATTAATATTGTTAACCATTATTATTAACATTGTTAACTGTTATTAACATTATTAACTGTTATTAACATCATTAATTGTTATTATTAACATTATTAACTGTTATTATTAATGTTGTTAACTGTTATTATCAATATTATTAACTGTTATTATTAACATAGTTATCTGTTATTATTAACATTGTTAACTGTTATTATTAACATTAACTGTTTTATTAACATTATTAACTGTTTTTATTAACATTGTTAACTATTATTATTAACATTATTAACAGTTATTATTAACATTGTTAACTATTATCATTAACATTGTTAACTGTTATTATTAACATTGTTAAGTGTTATTATTAATATTGTTAACCATTATTAACATTGTTAACTGTTATTAACATTATTAACTGTTATTAACATCATTGATTGTTATTATTAACATTATGAACTGTTATTATTAATGTTGTTAACTGTTATTATTAATATTATTAACTGTTATTATTAACATAGTTATGTTATTATTAACATTAATTGTTTTTATTAACATTATTAACTGTTTTTATTAACAGTGTTAACTGTTATTATTAACATTATTAACTGTTATCATTAACATTAACTGTTTTTATTAACATTGTTAACTGTTATTATTAACATTATTAACTGTTATTATTAACATTGTTAACTGTTTCTATTAACATTGTTAACTGTTATTAACATTATTAACTGTTATTAACATTGTTAACTGTTATTATAAACATTGTTAACTGTTATTGTTATCATTGTTAACTGTTATTATTAACATTGTTAACTGTTGTTATTAACATTGTTAACTATTATTAACATTATTAACTGTTATCAGTAACATTGTTAACTCTTATCATTAACATTGTTAACTGTTATTAACATTGTTAAATGTTATTATTAACATTATTAACTGTTATTAACATTGTTAACTCTTATTAATATTATTAAATGTTATCATTAACATTGTTAACTGTTATTATTAACATTGTTGACTGTTATTATTAACATTGTAAACTGTTATTATTAACATTATTAACTGTTATTATTAACATTGTTAACGTTATTATTAATATTGTTAACCATTATTATTAACATTGTTAACTGTTATTAACATTATTAACTGTTATTAACATCATTAATTGTTATTATTAACATTATTAACTGTTATTATTAATGTTGTTAACTGTTATTATCAATATTATTAACTGTTATTATTAACATAGTTATCTGTTATTATTAACATTGTTAACTGTTATTATTAACATTAACTGTTTTATTAACATTATTAACTGTTTTTATTAACATTGTTAACTATTATTATTAACATTATTAACAGTTATTATTAACATTGTTAACTATTATCATTAACATTGTTAACTGTTATTATTAACATTGTTAAGTGTTATTATTAATATTGTTAACCATTATTAACATTGTTAACTGTTATTAACATTATTAACTGTTATCATTAACATTGTTAACTGTTATTATTAACATTATTAACTGTTATCATTAACATTGTTAACTGTTTTTATTAACATTGTTAACTGTTATTATTAACGTTAACTGTTATTATTAACATTATTAACTGTTATTATTAACATTGTTAACTGTTATTATTAACATTAGCTGTTTTTATTAACATTGTTAACTGTTATTATTAACATTATTAACTGTTATTAATGTTGTTAACTGTTATTATTAATATTAACTGTTATTATTAACATTGTTAACTGTTATTAACATTAACTGTTGTTATTAACATTATTAACTGTTATCATTAACATTGTTAACTGTTTTTATTAACATTGTTAACTGTTATTATTAACGTTAACTGTTATTATTAACATTATTAACTGTTATTATTAACATTGTTAACTGTTATTATTAACATTAGCTGTTTTTATTAACATTGTTAACTGTTATTATTAACATTATTAACTGTTATTAATGTTGTTAACTGTTATTATTAATATTAACTGTTATTATTAACATTGTTAACTGTTATTAACATTAACTGTTGTTATTAACATTGTTAACTGTTATTATAAACATTGTTAACTGTTATTAACATTATTAACTGTTATCATTAACATTAACTGTTATTATTAACATTATTAACTTTTTTTATTAACATTGTTAACTGTTATTATTAACATTAACTGTTATTATTAACATTAACTGTTTTTATTAACATTGTTAACTGTTATTATTAACATTGTTAACTGTTATTATAAACATTGTTAACTGTTATTATTAACATTATTAACTGTTTTTATTAACATTGTTAACTGTTATTAACATTAACTTATTATAAACATTGTTAACTGTTATTATTAACATTGTTAACTGTTATTATTGACATTGTTAACTGTTATTAACATTGTTAACTATTATTATTAATATTATTAACTGTTATCATTAACATTGTTAACTGTTATTATTAACATTGTTAACGTTATTATTAATATTGTTAACCATTATTATTAACATTGTTAACTGTTATTAACATTATTAACTGTTATTAACATCATTAATTGTTATTATTAACATTATTAACTGTTATTATTAATGTTTTTAACTGTTATTATCAATATTATTAACTGTTATTATTAACATAGTTATCTGTTATTATTAACATTGTTAACTGTTATTATTAACATTAACTGTTTTATTAATATTATTAACTGTTATCATTAACATTGTTAACTGTTATTATTAACATTGTTAACGTTATTATTAATATTGTTAACCATTATTATTAACATTGTTAACTGTTATTAACATTATTAACTGTTATTAACATCATTAATTGTTATTATTAACATTATTAACTGTTATTATTAATGTTTTTAACTGTTATTATCAATATTATTAACTGTTATTATTAACATAGTTATCTGTTATTATTAACATTGTTAACTGTTATTATTAACATTAACTGTTTTATTAACATTATTAACTGTTTTTATTAACATTGTTAACTATTATTATTAACATTATTAACAGTTATTAATGTTGTTAACTGTTATTATTAATATTAACTGTTATTATTAACATTGTTAACTGTTATTAACATTAACTGTTGTTATTAACATTGTTAACTGTTATTATAAACATTAACTGTTTTATTAACATTATTAACTGTTTTTATTAACATTGTTAACTATTATTATTAACATTATTAACAGTTATTAATGTTGTTAACTGTTATTATTAATATTAACTGTTATTATTAACATTGTTAAATGTTATTAACATTAACTGTTGTTATTAACATTGTTAACTGTTATTATTAACATTATTAACTGTTATTAATGTTGTTAACTGTTATTATTAATATTAACTGTTATTATTAACATTGTTAACTGTTATTAACATTAACTGTTGTTATTAACATTGTTAACTGTTATTATAAACATTGTTAACTGTTATTATTAACATTGTTAACGTTATTATTAATATTGTTAACCATTATTATTAACATTGTTAACTGTTATTAACATTATTAACTGTTATTAACATCATTAATTGTTATTATTAACATTATTAACTGTTATTATTAATGTTGTTAACTGTTATTATCAATATTATTAACTGTTATTATTAACATAGTTATCTGTTATTATTAACATTGTTAACTGTTATTATTAACATTAACTGTTTTATTAACATTATTAACTGTTTTTATTAACATTGTTAACTATTATTATTAACATTATTAACAGTTATTAATGTTGTTAACTGTTATTATTAATATTAACTGTTATTATTAACATTGTTAACTGTTATTAACATTAACTGTTGTTATTAACATTGTTAACTGTTATTATTAACATTATTAACTGTTATTAATGTTGTTAACTGTTATTATTAATATTAACTGTTATTATTAACATTGTTAACTGTTATTAACATTAACTGTTGTTATTAACATTGTTAACTGTTATTATAAACATTGTTAACTGTTATTATTAACATTATTAACTGTTATCATTAACATTAACTGTTATTATTAACATTATTAACTTTTTTTATTAACATTGTTAACTGTTATTATTAACATTAACTGTTATTATTAACATTAACTGTTTTTATTAACATTGTTAACTGTTATTATAAACATTGTTAACTGTTATTATTAACATTATTAACTGTTTTTATTAACATTGTTAACTGTTATTAACATTAACTGTTATTATAAACATTGTTAACTGTTATTATTAACATTGTTAACTGTTATTATTAACATTAACTGTTATTATTAAAATTGTTAACTGTTATTATTAACATTATTAACTGTTATTATTAACATTGTTAACTATTATCATTAACATTAACTGCTATTATTAACATTGTTAACTGTTATTAACATTATTATTAACATTGTTAACTGTTATTATTAACATTATTAACTGTTTTTATTAACGTTGTTAACTGTTATTAACATTAACTGTTATTATAAGCATTGTTAACTGTTATTATTAACATTGTTAACTGTTATTATTAACATTAACTGTTATTATTAACATTGTTAACTGTTATTATTAACATTATTAACTGTTATTATTAACATTGTTAACTGTTATTATTAATATTGTTAACCGTTAACATTGTTAACTGTTATTAACATTATTAACTGTTATTTTTAACATTAACTGTTATTATTAACATTATTAACTGTTATTATTAATGTTGTTAACTGTTATTATTAATATTGTTAACCATTATTAACATTGTTAACTGTTATTAACATTATTAACTGTTATTAACATCATTGATTGTTATTAACATTATGAACTGTTATTATTAATATTAACTGTTATTATTAACATTGTTAACTGTTATTAACATTAACTGTTGTTATTAACATTGTTAACTGTTATTATCAATATTATTAACTGTTATTATTAACATAGTTATCTGTTATTATTAACATTGTTAACTGTTATTATTAACATTAACTGTTTTATTAATATTATTAACTGTTATCATTAACATTGTTAACTGTTATTATTAACATTGTTAACGTTATTATTAATATTGTTAACCATTATTATTAACATTGTTAACTGTTATTAACATTATTAACTGTTATTAACATCATTAATTGTTATTATTAACATTATTAACTGTTATTATTAATGTTTTTAACTGTTATTATCAATATTATTAACTGTTATTATTAACATAGTTATCTGTTATTATTAACATTGTTAACTGTTATTATTAACATTAACTGTTTTATTAACATTATTAACTGTTTTTATTAACATTGTTAACTATTATTATTAACATTATTAACAGTTATTAATGTTGTTAACTGTTATTATTAATAGTAACTGTTATTATTAACATTGTTAACTGTTATTAACATTAACTGTTGTTATTAACATTGTTAACTGTTATTATAAACATTAACTGTTTTATTAACATTATTAACTGTTTTTATTAACATTGTTAACTATTATTATTAACATTATTAACAGTTATTAATGTTGTTAACTGTTATTATTAATATTAACTGTTATTATTAACATTGTTAACTGTTATTAACATTAACTGTTGTTATTAACATTGTTAACTGTTATTATTAACATTATTAACTGTTATTAATGTTGTTAACTGTTATTATTAATATTAACTGTTATTATTAACATTGTTAACTGTTATTAACATTAACTGTTGTTATTAACATTGTTAACTGTTATTATAAACATTGTTAACTGTTATTATTGACATTGTTAACTGTTATTATTAATATTATTAACTGTTATCATTAACATTGTTAACTGTTATTATTAACATTGTTAACGTTATTATTAATATTGTTAACCATTATTATTAACATTGTTAACTGTTATTAACATTATTAACTGTTATTAACATCATTAATTGTTATTATTAACATTATTAACTGTTATTATTAATGTTGTTAACTGTTATTATCAATATTATTAACTGTTATTATTAACATTATTAACTGTTTTTATTAACAGTGTTAACTGTTATTATTAACATTATTAACTGTTATTATTAATATTAACTGTTATTATTAACATTGTTAACTGTTATTAACATTAACTGTTGTTATTAACATTGTTAACTGTTATTATAAACATTAACTGTTTTATTAACATTATTAACTGTTTTTATTAACATTGTTAACTATTATTATTAACATTATTAACAGTTATTAATGTTGTTAACTGTTATTATTAATATTAACTGTTATTATTAACATTGTTAACTGTTATTAACATTAACTGTTGTTATTAACATTGTTAACTGTTATTATAAACATTAACTGTTTTATTAACATTATTAACTGTTTTTATTAACATTGTTAACTATTATTATTAACATTATTAACAGTTATTAATGTTGTTAACTGTTATTATTAATATTAACTGTTATTATTAACATTGTTAACTGTTATTAACATTAACTGTTGTTATTAACATTGTTAACTGTTATTATTAACATTATTAACTGTTATTAATGTTGTTAACTGTTATTATTAATATTAACTGTTATTATTAACATTGTTAACTGTTATTAACATTAACTGTTGTTATTAACATTGTTAACTGTTATTATAAACATTGTTAACTGTTATCATTAACATTAACTGTTATTATTAACATTATTAACTTTTTTTATTAACATTGTTAACTGTTATTATTAACATTAACTGTTATTATTAACATTAACTGTTTTTATTAACATTGTTAACTGTTATTATAAACATTGTTAACTGTTATTAACATTATTAACTGTTTTTATTAACATTGTTAACTGTTATTATTAACATTGTTAACTGTTATTATTAACATTAACTGTTATTATTAAAATTGTTAACTGTTATTATTAACATTATTAACTGTTATTATTAACATTGTTAACTATTATCATTAACATTAACTGCTATTATTAACATTGTTAACTGTTATTAACATTATTATTAACATTGTTAACTGTTATTATTAACATTATTAACTGTTTTTATTAACGTTGTTAACTGTTATTAACATTAACTGTTATTATAAGCATTGTTAACTGTTATTATTAACATTGTTAACTGTTATTATTAACATTAACTGTTATTATTAACATTGTTAACTGTTATTATTAACATTGTTAACTGTTATTATTAACATTATTAACTGTTATTATTAACATTGTTAACTGTTATTATTAATATTGTTAACCGTTAACATTGTTAACTGTTATTAACATTATTAACTGTTATTTTTAACATTAACTGTTATTATTAACATTATTAACTGTTATTATTAATGTTGTTAACTGTTATTATTAATATTGTTAACCATTATTAACATTGTTAACTGTTATTAACATTATTAACTGTTATTAACATCATTGATTGTTATTATTAACATTATGAACTGTTATTATTAATATTAACTGTTATTATTAACATTGTTAACTGTTATTAACATTAACTGTTGTTATTAACATTGTTAACTGTTATTATAAACATTGTTAACTGTTATTATTAACATTATTAACTGTTATCATTAACATTAACTGTTATTATTAACATTATTAACTTTTTTTATTAACATTGTTAACTGTTATTATTAACATTAACTGTTATTATTAACATTAACTGTTTTCATTAACATTGTTAACTGTTATTATTAACATTGTTAACTGTTATTATAAACATTGTTAACTGTTATTATTAACATTATTAACTGTTTTTATTAACATTGTTAACTGTTATTAACATTAACTGTTATTATAAACATTGTTAACTGTTATTATTAACATTGTTAACTGTTATTATTGACATTGTTAACTGTTATTAACATTGTTAACTATTATTATTAACATTATTAACTGTTATTATTAACATTGTTAACTGTTATTATTAACATTGTTAACTGTTATTATGAACATTGTTAACTGTTATTATTAACATTAACTGTTATTATTAAAATTGTTAACTGTTATTATTAACATTATTAACTGTTATTATTAACATTGTTAACTATTATCATTAACATTAACTGCTATTATTAACATTGTTAACTGTTATTAACATTATTATTAACATTGTTAACTGTTATTATTAACATTATTAACTGTTATCATTAACATTGTTAACTGTTATTATTAATATTATTAACTGTTATTATTAACATTATTAACTGTTAATACTAACATTAACTGTTTTTATTAACATAGTTAACTGTTATTATTAACATTATTAACTGTTATTATTAACATTGTTAGCTGTTATTATAAACATTGTTAACTGTTATTATTAACATTATTAACTGTTTTTATTAACATTGTTAACTGTTATTATTAACATTGTTAACTGTTATTATTGACATTGTTAACTGTTGTTATTAACATTATTAACTGTTATTATTAACATTATTAACTGTTATTATTAACATTAACTGTTTTTATTAACATAGTTAACTGTTATTATTAAAATTGTTAACTGTTATTATTAATATTGTTAACCGTTAACATTGTTAACTGTTATTAACATTATTAACTGTTATTTTTAACATTAACTGTTATTATTAACATTATTAAGTGTTATTATTAATGTTGTTAACTGTTATTATTAATATTGTTAACCATTATTAACATTGTTAACTGTTATTAACATTATTAACTGTTATTAACATCATTGATTGTTATTATTAACATTATGAACTGTTATTATAAACATTATTAACTGTTTTTATTAACATTGTTAACTGTTATTAACATTATTATTAACATTGTTAACTGTTATTATTAACATTATTAACTGTTATCATTAACATTGTTAACTGTTATTATTAATATTATTAACTGTTATTATTAACATTATTAACTGTTAATACTAACATTAACTGTTTTTATTAACATAGTTAACTGTTATTATTAACATTATTAACTGTTATTATTAACATTGTTAACTGTTATTATAAACATTGTTAACTGTTATTATTAACATTATTAACTGTTTTTATTAACATTGTTAACTGTTATTAACATTAACTGTTATTATAAACATTGTTAACTGTTATTATTAACATTGTTAACTGTTATTATTGACATTGTTAACTGTTGTTATTAACATTATTAACTGTTATTATTAACATTATTAACTGTTATTATTAACATTAACTGTTTTTATTAACATAGTTAACTGTTATTATTAACATTATTAACTGTTATTATTAACTATGTTAACTGTTATTATAAACATTGTTAACTGTTATTATTAACATTATTAACTGTTTTTATTAACGTTGTTAACTGTTATTAACATTAACTGTTATTATAAGCATTGTTAACTGTTATTATTAACATTGTTAACTGTTATTATTAACATTGTTAACTGTTATTATTAACATTAACTGTTATTATTAACATTGTTAACTGTTATTATTAACATTGTTAACTGTTATTATTAACATTATTAACTGTTATTATTAACATTGTTAACTGTTATTATTAATATTGTTAACCATTAACATTGTTAACTGTTATTAACATTATTAACTGTTATTTTTAACATTAACTGTTATTATTAACATTATTAACTGTTATTATTAATGTTGTTAACTGTTATTATTAATATTATTAACTGTTGTTAACATTGTTAACTGTTATTATTAACATTGTTAACTGTTATAATTAACATTAACTATTATAATTATTAACTGTTATTATTAACATAGTTATGTTAGTATTAACATTGTTAACTGTTATTATTAACATTGTTAACTGTTATTATTAACATTATTATCTGTTATTATTAATATTAACTGTGATTAACTATTATTAATAGTATTAACATTATTAACTGTTATTAACATTATTAACATTGTTAACTGTTATTATTAACATTGTTAACTGTTATTATTAACATTGTTAACTGTTATTATTAACATTATTAACTGTTATTATTAACATAGTTATGTTATTATTAACATTGTTAACTGTTATTATTAACATTGTTAACTGTTATTATTAACATTATTATCTGTTATTATTAATATTAACTGTGATTAACTATTATTAATAGTATTAACATTATTAACTGTTATTAACATTATTAACATTGTTAACTGTTATTATTAACATTGGTAACTGTTATTATTAACATTATTAACATTGTTAATCTGGTTTTAAATCACTGTGAAACACACCTGGGCCACGGAGGACTAAATGTGATATATGAGTACATTTATAGAATCAATGTGACATTAATATCCAGCTCTCTGGTCTTTATTACCGTTTTATTATCTCCTCTTTTAAATGTTCTCTGCTGTTATTGTCAGAGTTTTCTGGTGAAGCTTTTTTATTAATATTATTTATAATGAATCTAAAACTACTCGTTATATTTCCCATGTGTCTTTCTGCTGCTTTATCAGCTGACTGCTGAGCTGTTGGTGGTCTGATCATTACTGCTGTCATTACAGTAGAACACATCTAATAATACTAATAATACTACTACTAATAATCATAATAATAGTAATAATTATAATAATAATAATATAGTGACAGTGTGGTGAAGGTCAAACAGACAGTGTTCAGCAGCAGCTCCTCCTCTTCCTCAGTAGATTTCCTGAGGTGTAGAATTACTGAACAGATTATTTCTTCTCATTTCAGTTTCTCCTCTCCTCTCCCTCCAGACTCACAGATTAGTCTTCCTCCTCTCTACACCACCTCCTCTTCCTCCTCTCTACACCACCTCCTCTTCCTCCTCTCTACACCTCCTCCTCTTCCTCCTCCCTACACCACCTCCTCTTCCTCCTCTCTACACCACCACCTCCTCTTCCTCCTCTCTACCCCACCTCCTCTTCCTCCTCTCTACACCACCACCTCCTCTTCCTCCTCTCTACACCACCTCCTCTTCCTCCTCTCTACACCACCACCTCCTATTCCTCCTCTCTACACCACCACCTCCTCTTCCTCCTCTCTACACCACCTCCTCCTCTTCCTCCTCTCTACACCACCTCCTCTTCCTCCTCTCTACACCACCACCTCCTCTTCCTCCTCTCTAAACCACCACCTCTTCTTCCTCCTCTCTACACCACCTCCTCTTCCTCCTCTCTACACCACCACCTCCTATTCCTCCTCTCTACACCACCACCTCCTCTTCCTCCTCTCTACACCACCTCCTCTTCCTCCTCTCTACACCACCTCCTCTTCCTCCTCTCTACACCACCACCTCCTCTTCCTCCTCTCTACACCACCTCCTCTTCCTCCTCTCTACACTACCACCTCCTCTTCCTCCTCTCTACACCACCTCCTCTTCCTCCTCTCTACACCACCACCTCCTATTCCTCCTCTCTACACCACCACCTCCTCTTCCTCCTCTCTACACCACCACCTCCTCTTCCTCCTCTCTACACCACCTCCTCTTCCTCCTCTCTACACCTCCTCCTCTTCCTCCTCCCTACACCACCTCCTCTTCCTCCTCTCTACACCACCACCTCCTCTTCCTCCTCTCTACACCACCTCCTCTTCCTCCTCTCTACACCACCTCCTCTTCCTCCTCTCTACACACCACCACTCCTCTTCCTCCTCTCTACACACCACCTCCTCTTCCTCCTCTCTACACCACCTCCTCTTCCTCCTCTCTACACCACCACCTCCCTTCCTCCTCTCTACACCACCTCCTCTTCCTCCTCTCTACACCACCACCTCCTCTTCCTCCTCTCTACACCACCTCCTCTTCCTCCTCTCTACACCACCTCCTCTTCCTCCTCTCTACACCACCACCTCCTATTCCTCCTCTCTACACCTCCTCCTCTTCCTCCTCTCTACACCACCTCCTCTTCCTCCTCTCTACACCATCACCTCCTCTTCCTCCTCTCTAAACCACCACCTCCTCTTCCTCCTCTCTACACCACCTCCTCTTCCTCCTCTCTACACCACCTCTTTAACTCCTTCTAATACACCACTACTCCCTTCTCCTCCTCTTCCTCACCCTATCCAACCTCCGATACAGGAGATAACTGACATCACCCTCCTCTTCCTCTCCTCTTCTTCTCAGACAGGAAACAGGATGTTAATCAGTGTCAGGAGGAAATCAGCTGTTAGACTCACAAATAGAATAAATCCACTAAAAACAAACATGTGAACGTCTTAACCCTAACCCATCAGATAATTCATCAATTAACAATAATAATCAGATAATGAATCAATTAATAACAATAATCAGACAATTCATCAATTAACCCGCTCAGAGGAGCATGTAGTAGCAGCAGACTGAGCACACAGCTCATTAATATTCATCAGTCTCATCTCCAGATGATCATTAAATATTCTGCTTCATGAAAACATCCTCATATATAAATACACTTTACTATATAAATACACTTTACTATATAAATACACTTTACTGTGAAAATCTATATAAATACACTTTACTGTATAAATACACTTTACTATATAAATACACTTTACTATATAAATACACTTTACTGTGAAAATCTATATAAATACACTTTACTATATAAATACACTTTACTATATAAATACACTTTACTGTGAAAATCTATATAAATACACTTTACTATATAAATACACTTTACTATATAAATACACTTTACTGTGAAAATTGCATTTCTAATAATTGTGATTAAATGTTAACTGTATTGAATAGTGATTGAATGTTTTGTAAAGGTATTGATTAGTGATTGAATGTTTTGTAAAGGTATTGATTAGTGATTGAATGTTTTGTAACGTATTGATTAGTGATTGAATGTTTTGTAAAGGTATTGATTAGTGATTGAATGTGTTCTAAATGTATTGATTAGTGATTGAATGTTTTCTAAATGTATTGATTAGTGATTGAATGTTTTGTAAAGGTATTGATTAGTGATTGAATGTTTTGTAAAGGTATTGATTAGTGATTGAATGTTTTCTAAATGTATTGATTAGTGATTGAATGTTTTCTAAAGGTATTGATTAGTGATTGAATGTTTTGTAAAGGTATTGATTAGTGATTGAATGTTTTCTAAATGTATTGATTAGTGATTGAATGTTTTCTAAAGGTATTGATTAGTGATTGAATGTTTTGTAAAGGTATTGATTAGTGATTGAATGTTTTCTAAGTGTATTGATTAGTGATTGAATGTTTTCTAAAGGTATTGATTAGTGATTGAATGTTTTGTAAAGGTATTGATTAGTGATTGAATGTTTTGTAAAGGTTTTGATTAGTGATTGAATGTTTTCTATGTGTACTGATTAGTGATTGAATGTTTTCTAAAGGTATTGATTAGTGATTGAATGTTTTGTAAAGGTATTGATTAGTGATTGAATGTTTTGTAAAGGTATTGATTAGTGATTGAATGTTTTGTAACGTATTGATTAGTGATTGAATGTTTTGTAACGTATTGATTAGTGATTGAATGTTTTGTAAAGGTATTGATTAGTGATTGAATGTTTTCTAAGTGTATTGATTGGTGATTGAATGTTTTCTAAGTGTATTGATTAGTGATTGAATGTTTTCTAAAGGTATTGATTAGTGATTGAATGTTTTGTAACGTATTGATTAGTGATTGAATGTTTTGTAACGTATTGATTAGTGATTGAATGTTTTGTAAAGGTATTGATTAGTGATTGAATGTTTTCTAAGTGTATTGATTAGTGATTGAATGTTTTCTAAGTGTATTGATTAGTGATTGAATGTTTTGTAAAGGTATTGATTAGTGATTGAATGTTTTGTAAAGGTATTGATTAGTGATTGAATGTTTTGTAAAGGTATTGATTAGTGATTGAATGTTTTGTAAAGGTATTGATTAGTGATTGAATGTTTTGTAACGTATTGATTAGTGATTGAATGTTTTGTAACGTATTGATTAGTGATTGAATGTTTTGTAAAGGTATTGATTAGTGATTGAATGTTTTCTAAGTGTATTGATTAGTGATTGAATGTTTTCTAAGTGTATTGATTAGTGATTGAATGTTTTCTAAAGGTATTGATTAGTGATTGAATGTTTTGTAACGTATTGATTAGTGATTGAATGTTTTGTAACGTATTGATTAGTGATTGAACGTTTTGTAAAGGTATTGATTAGTGATTGAATGTGTTCTAAATGTATTGATTAGTGATTGAATGTTTTGTAAAGGTATTGATTAGTGATTGAATGTTTTGTAAAGGTATTGATTAGTGATTGAATGTTTTGTAAAGGTATTGATTAGTGATTGAATGTTTTGTAAAGGTATTGATTAGTGATTGAATGTTTTGTAAAGATATTGATTAGTGATTGAATGTTTTGTAAATGTATTGATTAGTGATTGAATGTTTTGTAAAGGTATTGATTAGTGATTGAATGTTTTGTAAAGGTATTGATTAGTGATTGAATGTTTTGTAAATGTATTGATTAGTGATTGAATGTTTTGTAACTGTATTGATTAGTGATTGAATGTTTTCTAAATGTATTGATTAGTGATTGAATGTTTTGTAACGTATTGATTAGTGATTGAATGTTTTGTAAAGGTATTGATTAGTGATTGAATGTGTTCTAAATGTATTGATTAGTGATTGAATGTGTTCTAAATGTATTGATTAGTGATTGAATGTTTTGTAAAGGTATTGATTAGTGACTGAATGTTTTGTAAAGGTATTGATTAGTGATTGAATGTTTTGTAACGTATTGATTAGTGATTGAATGTTTTGTAAAGGTATTGATTAGTGATTGAATGTTTTGTAAAGGTATTGATTAGTGATTGAATGTTTTGTAAAGGTATTGATTAGTGATTGAATGTTTTGTAACGTATTGATTAGTGATTGAATGTTTTCTAACTGTATTGATTAGTGATTGAATGTTTTCTAAATGTATTGATTAGTGATTGAATGTTTTGTAACGTATTGATTAGTGATTGAATGTGTTCTAAATGTATTGATTAGTGATTGAATGTGTTCTAAATGTATTGATTAGTGATTGAATGTTTTGTAAAGGTATTGATTAGTGACTGAATGTTTTGTAAAGGTATTGATTAGTGATTGAATGTTTTGTAACGTATTGATTAGTGATTGAATGTTTTGTAAAGGTATTGATTAGTGATTGAATGTTTTGTAAAGGTATTGATTAGTGATTGAATGTTTTGTAACGTATTGATTAGTGATTGAATGTTTTCTAACTGTATTGATTAGTGATTGAATGTTTTCTAAATGTATTGATTAGTGATTGAATGTTTTGTAACTTTATTGATTAGTGATTGAATGTTTTGTAACGTATTGATTAGTGATTGAATGTTTTCTAACTGTATTGATAAGTGATTGGATGTTTTCTAAATGTATTGATTAGTGATTGAATGTTTTGTGAAGGTATGGATTAGTGATTGAATGTTTTGTAAAGGTATTGATTAGTGATTGAATGTTTTGTAAAGGTATTGATTAGTGATTGAATGTTTTGTAAATGTATTGATTAGTGATTGAATGTTTTGTAAAGGTATTGATTAGTGATTGAATGTTTTGTAAATGTATTGATTAGTGATTGAATGTTTTGTAAAGGTATTGATTAGTGATTGAGTGTTTTGTAAATGTATTGATTAGTGATTAAATGTTGACTCTATTGATTAGTGATTGAGTGTTTTGTAACTGTATTGATAAGTGATTGAATGTTGTTAACTGTATTGATTAGTGATTAAATGTTGTTGACTCTATTGATTAGTGATTGAATGTTTTATAACTGTTTTGATTAGTGATTGAATGTTTTGTAATTGTATTGATTAGTGATTGAATGTTTTGTAGCTGTATTGATTATTGATCCTGTGGTATTCCAGTCAGTAATCAGATTAAGAGCGTACAGCAGGCTTGTATAGTAAATAGCAGTAGAATGAGGATGAGTGAGTTGTTGATGTGTTGAGAGCAGCAGGACATCAGTGATCCAGATCACAGACTACTCACCCCCCCCCCCCCCCGTCCTCTACGGTGCACCAGCATCCTCACCTGGAACATCTGTCCCCCCCCCCACCCCAGCAGCAATAAGACGAGCAGTAATCTGAGGATCCAGGCCACACACAGATTAAAACACAGAGCAGAGCAGACGAGGAGCTTCAATCTGAGATTACCAGCTCTCTGTGGAAATCCTCCGTTCTGACAGAATAACACAATAATCCATCTGTGTTCCCTCCGTTAGCAGCAGATTACACAACGGCTGCTGCAGCCACCGATACCACAGAAGAAGAACAACACCCACACTATAATCTCATTTTCACACTGAAACTCATCTGAAGCATCGACCTTCTGATCGGAGGTCACATTCTGGACCTTCACAATAAAACACATCTCTACTCTCATATGATTCATGAATGATTAATACACTATATTATTATCCTTTTACTGATGACAACATGATGTTTATACAGTAAATGACTTCAGCTCATTATACGGACCACATTATCTTATTATTAGGATCTATTTTATATCATGACTTTGTTTATTGTAAACTACGACTTTATTTCATATCATGACGATGACTTGAATTCATGAATTCCAAAATTAATTTGATATTTTCTCGTAAATTTATTTTCATGTCACATCAGACTCAGTTTAAACTTAATGTTCATAATATAAAATAATATAGCATTATATAATATAAAATAAAGTAATATACTGTAAAATAATATAGTATTATATAATATAATATAATATAATATAATATAAAGTAATATACTGTAAAATAATATAGTATTATATAATATAAAATAATATAGTATAATATAATATAGTATAATATAATATAAAGTAATATAATATAATATAAAGTAACATACTTTAAAATAATATAATATTATATAATATAATATAATATAATATAGTATAATATAAAGTAATATTATATTATATAATTTAAAGTAATTTAAAGTAGTATAATATAAAATAATATAAATAATATAATGTAATATAAAGTAATATAATATGAATGAGTGTAACTCACCACCTGTGTGGCCAGACGATGTGAAGAGGTTTCACCAGGTCTTCGGCGTCCCCCTCTCTACCTGGTCTCTGGTCTGTTCTGGGTTCATGTGGACCTGTAGATGGATCCTCATCACACCTGTCGGTTTCAATACAATTCAAATAAATCAATTAATAACAAATCCTATAAAACATTGATCAGCATCCAGAGAGAAGATTCATATTCAACACAAACATCTAAATATGAGTCCAGTTTATACTTATTATAGTATTATAGTATTATTATATATATATTATCAGATACAGTATGTTCCAGTTTATATTATATATATATATATATATATATATATACACTAGTACTGATACTAGTACCGATACTAGTATCAATACTGATACTAGTATTACTTCATGGTGTTTACGGTAGTACTTATAGTAGTACTAGTTGATGGTATTTATAGTAGTATTATGTAGTAGATGATGTATTCTGACCTTTGAGTCGTCGCTGGTTCTTCAGGCCGACGGAGCAGAAACCTGAAAACAACAGAGAACACATGAAGACAAATACAGCTGGATTTAACATGGGAGGGTGCAGGTCGTATCCACGACGACCCTCCAACATTTTACACTCTTTGAGCTTTGTTTTGGTCGACGGATACGGAACGGATACGGAACGGATATGACGTCACGTTACTCAGACTACCACAATAAAAGCGGTAACTTCCTTCTAGCTCCTCATAGACTCAGATGAAGCAGATAGATCCAAACATCTGTTAAAACATCTGGTTATAAACCATAAAGACATCATCCAGTCATCATGGATGTTGATCCGTCCTCTAGTGGACAGGCTGTTCATTCTGTCTTCATGTCCTGAAGGGTTCTGTCTGTCTGGACTCAGGACACTTTAATCATGATGTCACCGCTGAACAGCAGCCAGAGAGTGTGAGTGTGTTTGTGAGTGTGTGTGAGTGTGTGTGTGTATGTGTGTGTGTGTGAGTGTGTGTGTGTGGGTGTGTGTGTGTGTGTGTGTGTGTGTGTGTGTGTGTGGACAGATGGACCCAAACCAACGGGACCTGAGGAACCTTATTATAAAACAAGTCTTTAACAGTCCAGAGACTCTTTACAGACCCGAGACCTGCTGCAACAGAACAAGACCCAATCTGACCCACATAGAGCCAGATTCAGGTCCTAGATCAGATTTCAGATACAAAGTGAACCCATGAGGACCCGTACCTGGACTACAGCAGTAAAACCTTGATCCGGATTAATCGGATCCTCCTCTGCAGCACCTGAGGACCAGCAGAACCTCGACAGCTGCACAAAGACCGCCGACACAGAAGAAGAAGAAAAGGCTTCTGGGCCACCTGCCGGTCACGTGGGGGTCCACATTGATCCAGTCGGCGTCCCGCAGCTCGGCGGTGATGGATGTGATGTCTTTGTGTCCCGCCGCAGGTTTCTGCTGGCTCGGGTCAATCACTATTAAATTACAAAAGTCCTCCACTCAAAGGCCGACTGATGGATGGAGACCGCCAACACGAAGACCACAAAGAGACCCAGAGCCTCACAGAACACTCAGGACTACTGACTGAGTCTGCTTCATTCTGTCGGCTCCTCACAGATCTTTATTCTCCGTCAACCTCTCTCAAACCTGATGCTGCACCACTCACTGAACCTGAACCTGAACCTGAACCTGAACCTGAACATCAACCTCAACCTCAACCTGAACCTCAACCTCAACCTGAGTCTGAGTCTGAGTCTGAGTCTGAGTCTGAAGGAAGACTGGAGATATAAACTGTTGAACTGTTGATATCTATTATTATAAGCAGGTTTTTATCTCAGATGAGACTCAGAGTTAACGAGACGTTTGAATGTGTTAAGTTAACTAATTCTTGTTTGAAGCATTGAAGGAACGTTTGGAGAGGAACAATAAAGGAACCCAAACGATCAGTCAGATGGTTCTGATAATAATTTGATAATTGATTAATAGTATAATCCTCAGATTTCCTGTTTTATATCACAATAAACGGATGTCTTTGGGACTGGTAGAAGAAGCAGAGATGTGAAGACACTGAATGATGATATGAGAACATTCCACTACGTTAATGACATCATCTACAATAACACAACTGTTAACCAGCCTCATCTAACATGATGAGCACATTCATCAATAATATATATCTATATATAGATATATTTATATATATCTATATATATCTATATACCTGGAGAGGAGAGAACCGGTCCTCCTGCTGCTACTGATAGATATATACTGATACCAACACACACCAAGACGTGATCCCACTGACCTGCTGACATCAGGGAACTGGACCGGGTAGTACAGGACCACACACTTGGGCCGGATCAGCAGGTCCAGGTCTCTGGGTCGGTGGTCTGGGATCCTCTTCATGAAGGAAGAGATGGAGGACAGGAAGGAGTCCATGTTGAAGACGGAGTTAAACACCACCACGTCTGCAACCAGGCTGCCGACACCCAGGAAGAAACACCCGATCAGTTGGCCGATCAGCTGGCCAAACAACGAGGTTGCCCGTGGTGCAACGAGGTGGCCGTCAGTACAATGAGGTGGCCCGCGGTGCAACAAGGTGGCCCGTGGTGCAACGAGGTGGCCGTCAGTATAATGAGGGGGCCCGCGGTGCCCGCGGTACAACGAGGTGGCCCGCGGTGCAACGAGGTGGCCCTCGGTACAACAAGGTGGCCGGCGGTACAACGAGTTTGCCTGCGGTACAACGAGGTGGCCCTCGGTACAACGTGGTGGCCGGCGGTACAACGAGTTTGCCGGCGGTACAACGAGGTGGCCCTCGGTGCAACGAGGTGGCCGGCAGTACAACGAGTTTGCCTGCGGTACAACGAGGTGGCCCTCGGTGCAACGAGGTGGCCGGCGGTGCAACGAGGTGGCCCACGGTGCAACGAGGTGGCCGACGGTACAACGTGGTGGCCGGCAGTACAACGAGTTTGCCGGCGGTACAACGAGGTGGCCCTCGGTGCAACGAGGTGGCCCACGGTGCAACGAGGTGGCCCACGGTGCAACGAGGTGACCCTCGGTGCAACGAGGTGGCCGGCGGTACAACGAGGTGGCCGGCGGTACAACGAGTTTGCCTGCGGTACAACGAGGTGGCCCTCGGTGCAACGAGGTGGCCGGCGGTGCAACGAGGTGGCCGGCGGTGCAACGAGGTGGCCCATGGTGCAACGAGGTGGCCGACGGTACAACGTGGTGGCCGGCGGTACAACGAGTTTGCCGGCGGTACAACGAGGTGGCCGGAGGTGCAACGAGGAGGCCGGCGGTACAACGAGTTTGCCTGCGGTACAACAAGGTGGCCCTCGGTACAACGAGGTGGCCCTCGGTGCAACGAGGTGGCCGGCGGTGCAACGAGGTGGCCGGCGGTACAACGAGTTTGCCTGCGGTACAACGAGGTGGCCCTCGGTGCAACGAGGTGGCCGGCGGTGCAACGAGGTGGCCGGCGGTGCAACGAGGTGGCCCACGGTGCAACGAGGTGGCCGACGGTACAACGAGGTGGCCGGCGGTACAACGAGGTGGCCCTCGGTGCAACGAGGTGGCCGGCGGTGCAACGAGGTGGCCGGCGGTGCAACGAGGTGGCCCATGGTGCAACGAGGTGGCCGACGGTACAACGTGGTGGCCGGCGGTACAACGAGTTTGCCGGCGGTACAACGAGGTGGCCAACGGTGCAACGAGGTGGCCCACGGTGCAACGAGGTGACCCTCGGTGCAACGAGGTGGCCGGCGGTACAACGAGGTGGCCGGCGGTACAACGAGTTTGCCTGCGGTACAACGAGGTGGCCCTCGGTGCAACGAGGTGGCCGGCGGTGCAACGAGGTGGCCCACGGTGCAACGAGGTGGCCGACGGTACAACGTGGTGGCCGGCGGTACAACGAGTTTGCCGGCGGTACAACGAGGTGGCCCTCGGTGCAACGAGGTGGCCGGCGGTGCAACGAGGTGGCCGGCGGTACAACGAGTTTGCCGGCGGTGCAACGAGGTGGCCAACGGTGCAACGAGGTGGCCCACGGTGCAACGAGGTGACCCTCGGTGCAACGAGGTGGCCGGCGGTACAACGAGGTGGCCGGCGGTACAACGAGTTTGCCTGCGGTACAACGAGGTGGCCCTCGGTGCAACGAGGTGGCCGGCGGTACAACGAGGTGGCCGGCGGTACAACGAGTTTGCCTGCGGTACAACGAGGTGGCCCTCGGTGCAACGAGGTGGCCGGCGGTGCAACGAGGTGGCCGGCGGTGCAACGAGGCGGCCCACGGTGCAACGAGGTGGCCGGCGGTACAACGAGTTTGCCTGCGGTACAACGAGGTGGCCCTCGGTGCAACGAGGTGGCCGGCGGTGCAACGAGGTGGCCGGCGGTGCAACGAGGTGGCCCACGGTGCAACGAGGTGGCCGACGGTACAACGTGGTGGCCGGCGGTGCAACGAGGTGGCCGGCGGTACAACGAGTTTGCCGGCGGTACAACGAGGTGGCCATCGGTGCAACGAGGTGGCCATCGGTACAACGAGGTGGCCGGCGGTGCAACGAAGTGGCCGGCGGTACAACGAGTTTGCCAGCGGTGCAACGAGGTGGCCAACGGTGCAACGAGGTTGCCCTCGGTGCAACGAGGTGGCCCTCGGTGCAACGAGGTGGCCCACGGTGCAACAAGGTGGCCCACGAGACAAAGAGGTGGCCCAGGATGCAACGAGGTGGCCCGCGGCACAACGAGTACCGTATAAGGTCAGATCTTAGACAGTACTCAGCTGACAGATCCAATGATCCTGATGAAACTGCAGGTTTTTAGAGGTAATGATATAAAAGCAGTGGAGCAGGCTGAGCTGTGTTGGATTATAAATGAAATAAAGTAATGTGGCTCTGGTCCAATCAGAGTCTCTTAATGATCAGCTGTTATTTAATGCTGCAGTAACGACGTTAGAGGACTCTGAGTTATTGACCTGCTGCCCTGCAGATCAACAACAATCAGTCTTCTGCTCTCTACTGCTGGACGTCTGATTAATGACAACTAGACCCAACTAGACCCAACTAGACCCACAGGATCATGTCACATCAGCTCGTTAACCAATCATCATATTGTTTACCATGAGAGGACCTGGTTGTATCCGTACTGGAAGTCTCTCTCCTGGTCTTTGCGGACCGGATAGACCAGCTGGTTCTCGTGGAAGTACAGAACCTTCTTCAGACGGGCCAGATCTGGTCTGAGAGCCACCAGCTCACACAGGTTGAGGACGGAGCTGCTGAACAGAACTCTGAGGAGGAGAACACACACAGAAACATCACGTTAATGGGAAGAAATGAACTCCAGACAGCCAGAAACCAGAGGTCCGGTTCAGAAACCAGAGGTCCGGTTCAGAAACCAGAGGTCCTGTTCAGAGAGCAGAGGTCCCCCCCTCCAGGATCTTTGATGTGGTTTCTCTACGAGCCGTCGCTGATCACCTCAAGCCTCTCAGACCTGGATTACACTCATTTCCTGGACCTGTTCTGGTCTTTCTTCAGGCCCGCGGTAGGAAAGTAGATCAGGACTCTGACTGGAACCAGATGAGTCTATTTTTAGTCTCTTCACAGCCCAGAATAGTCAGAGTCCACTTCCTGTTGGGAGCTGGAGGTTCAGACTTGCAAAACTCACTGATCAGATTTAAACCCACTAACTGGTCTCACTGATCCAGCTGTGTGTTCTGACTGGAGCTCTGAACCCTGAACAGGATCTCACAGCTGAAACCAGCTCCAGCACACAGCGAGGAAACATCTGGAACATCTGAAACATCTGGAACAAAGACCGCTCTCTGCTCACTCAACGTGGTAGGACGACAGACATCGCATCAATCGCACCGCTGGACGCTCCGCTGGACGCTCCGCTGGACGCTGAACATCTCCACGCAATGTTCCCTTTATAAATCACACTCCACCTGGAAATGTGCGCACGTGGATCCGCCTCATATCCCGCCCTCTACACGCCCACATTCAACCATAAAAGGTCGACGCAAAACACCTCATGAATGTTTCTGCATGTGAATGAGTCTGTTTGATCTTTACAGTGAATCACGGCAACTACCGAGAGGAAGACCGAGAAAAGGAGTTTTTGTGACACAGAGATGGAGGTGCTTGTAGGTGAGGAGGTCTCTGAACACTCGTTCCCTCTTAATTCTGTTATACACGTCATTTAGTCCTCAGTGCCGGTATATCCACCAGCACCATGCAGCATGCTACCAGTGTCACTGCAGTGGTTATATCTTTACAGCAATCCATTTCATCGATTCACAACTTGCCAAAATGATCAAGACAATCAGTAAAATCCACCACGCTGGATATCATTAGAAAAAAGAAGTTTAACAGGTGAACACTATTTATTTATTTATTTGAGTTGTTATGGTGAACTTGTCCTGCATTATGATTAGGACTGATAATGATAATGAGGATATGGAGAGTAACGATTGTGTGAGAGCTGTCACTGGCTTCATTTACACACTTTGTTCATTTACACAATCCATACTGGTGAAGATGTGCCGGGTGGAGGTGACTGGTGAAGATGTGCTGGGTGGAGGTGAATGGTGAAGATGTGCTGGGTGGAGGTGACTGGTGAAGATGTGCCGGGTGGAGGTGACTGGTGAAGATGTGCTGGGTGGAGGTGACTGGTGAAGATGTGCCGGGTGGAGGTGACTGGTGAAGATGTGCTGGGTGGAGGTGAATGGTGAAGATGTGCTGGGTGGAGGTGACTGGTGAAGATGTGCTGGGTGGAGGTGAATGGTGAAGATGTGCTGGGTGGAGGTGACTGGTGAAGATGTGCCGGGTGGAGGTGACTGGTGAAGATGTGCTGGGTGGAGGTGACTGGTGAAGATGTGCCGGGTGGAGGTGACTGGTGAAGATGTGCTGGGTGGAGGTGAATGGTGAAGATGTGCTGGGTGGAGGTGACTGGTGAAGATGTGCTGGGTGGAGGTGAATGGTGAAGATGTGCTGGGTGGAGGTGACTGGTGAAGATGTGCCGGGTGGAGGTGACTGGTGAAGATGTGCTGGGTGGAGGTGAATGGTGAAGTCTCGCAGCTAACCCTGGAGCAGGATCACACCGGGAGCGAGGTTATACCTGGAACAGGGGTACACTTGGAGCGGGGTTTCACCTGGATCTTGGTGGTCTCCGGTACTGTGGCTGCATCTGCTGCCGCGTCGGTGCCTGCTTGACACCAACTGCTACCATCATTAATTAACTACGTCTGTACGAGGGACTACCAATGCTAACGAGGGATTTCCAACACCTAGTGACAATGTGGCAGCCTGGAGAATAACACTTCTCAATCACTGCCAAAGACATCAAGAGCTCCCTGCAAGCATGCTGATGCTGCAGGAACCAACGCACGGGCATCGATCGCAGGGACGTCCCACACCAACACACATGGACGTACTGAGGACAGATGCTGGACAGTGCTGGCGAGCTAGCCAGATGTATGGTGGACTGAGACAGCTGGAAGCTCCACTTGAAAGCCCGTCTGAGGACGACCCAATGACATCAATTCTGATAGTTGTATTATCACTCTTTCCATCCACCACTATTGGTTTGGTGTTATCAGTCCTACTTGTATTAGCTATTACAGCCACAGTGCGCTTGGTGGATCCTGTTGGGTCTCTAAACTCTGGTGTACGGTCATAGACCTGCTCTATAGATAAAGAGTCTTGAGATAACTTCTGTTGGGATTTGACACTATACAAAAATAAATTGATTTGATTTGATTTGATTTGAAGATGTGCTGGGTGGAGGTGAATGGTGGAGATGTGCTGGGTGGAGGTGACTGGAGGAGGCAGAGTGGCGCACTGGAGACAGTCTGATAGTTGCATCAGATAGCCGTTTTCATTTTGTCTCTATTTATACTGTATCTGTCCCTAACTAATAAAACATGAATAAATTAATAAGTCACGTCATCACTGCAGCGATTTTACACAACAACTTTATGAAAACGAATATGGTACTTGGTGATATCTGCACACTATTAGAAGATCTTATTAAAACTATTGGCGCTCTGCTCTGCCATTCTTTAATGCTATTTGATATAATCTTGGATTTCTACAACCGATGATGATGATTTCAATAGCTGCTCCACAGCTGATTGAGTGTCAGTAGTCCGGTCCTCTCCTGAGCTCCGGAGGTGGAGGGAACGTGATGGTGACACAGCGCTGATGACATATTGAGCTGAATTTGATTTGAGTTGCTGATATATTTTACATTTGTAAGGTGCTTGTAGAATAGTTATGGCTCACTAGCACAAATAACACTGCTTTTAAATGTTTGTGATAAAGTGGATAAAAATATGAAGTGAAGTTAAATGTGTGAGAGGCATCATTAAACGTATAATGACATTTAATGTCTACAGTCCGGCTTCAATTCACCACCTCACCGTCTGCGTCTCCAGTTTCCCCTGCCTCGCTGTCTCCATAATGTGCGTACGCACGGGTCAAAGTTTCCGTACCGGTGCGCACATTCTCCCGTCAAGTTTGTTTTTATAGATCACAACTGTTGCGTGGGAAGTGGCGTACGCACATTTCAGGCCCCGCTTTGCGCGTACGCAACGGTTATAAATGAGACCCCTGGTGTGATAATAGTGGTTTAATATTCCAGGACGAGGAGCTGTTGATAGTTTATACAATAAAACTAAGATATCCAGATGGAGGCTGGTTCTAGACGTGATAATAGTGGTTTAATATTTCATATTCCAGGAGGAGGAGGAGGAGGAGGATGAGGAGGAAGAGGATGAGCAGCTGTTGATGAAGGTGTTTCAGGGTGATTCATGTTGGTGTCTGGTCTCTGACAGTCACAGTGAAACAGCTCCATCATCTCTGGAGATCATTGATCACTTCCTGATCAGTTATTGACCTTTAGTCTCTGATGTGATCACATCTGACTCAGCAGCTTCAGAGACACATCTTCCTCTCACTGCTCCTCCTCCTCATCATCATCATCATCACTCTTTAGACTCTAGGGTCCAAAACAATCAGCTCTCCATCTAAACCTCAACAGAACCAGAACCAGTAGGAACAGGACCCAGAGGAGCAGGACGCCACAGACGTCTGGCTGAAGGGTCATTGGCGTGAGCCTCACCTGTGTCTGTGTGATGTCATCAGTGTGAGCCTCATCTGTGTGATGTCATCAGTGTGAGTCTCACCTGTGTGATGTCATCAGCGTGAGCCTCACCTGTGTGATGTCATCAGCGTGAGCCTCACCTGTGTGATGTCATCGGTGTGAGTCTCACCTGTGTGACGGACAGGTGGGGATGGTCTGGCTGAAGTACAGTGCCGCCGTTCTCGCCCTCCAGTGCCATTTCTTGGCGGGCAGCGTGAAGACGGAGCAGCTGCTGATGTTCTGATGCAGCAGGTCCAACAGCTGTTTGTGAGAGCCGCCGTAGAAGGCCTCCACTAGGAGGACCCTGGGACCACCTGAGACCTGATCGGAGGAGAGACACAGGTTATTGATCAGGTTATTGATCAGACTGATCAGCTGCAGTTTTTAATAGTTTTATGTATAATATAGTTGTATATTAATGTATACGTGGACGAGTAGAACTGTTCAGGGAGCAGCAGCAGAAACACGAGCTGATGTCTGAGAACGTTGGTCTAAGAGGACTATAGCTGGATGTATAATAGTTGTATATATAATAGTTGTATATTAATGTATAATAGTTGTGTATAATAGTTGTGTATAATAGTTGTATGTATAATAGTTGTATATTAATGTATAATAGTTGTGTATAATAGTTGTATGTATAATAGTTGTGTGTATAATAGTTGTATGTAAAATAGTTGTGTGTATAATAGTTGTATGTATAATAGTTGTATGTAAAATAGTTGTGTGTATAATAGTTGTATATATAATAGTTGTATGTTAATGTATAATAGTTGTATGTATAATAGTTGTATATTAATGTATAATAGTTGTGTATAATAGTTGTATGTATAATAGTTGTATATTAATGTATAATAGTTGTATGTATAATAGTTGTATGTATAATAGTTGTATATATAATAGTTGTATGTTAATGTATAATAGTTGTATGTATAATAGTTGTGTATAATAGTTGTATGTATAATAGTTGTATATTAATGTATAATAGTTGTGAATAATAGTTGTATGTATAATAGTTGTATGTATAATAGTTGTGTGTATAATAGTTGTGTATAATAGTTGTATGTATAATAGTTGTGTGTATAATAGTTGTATGTATAATAGTTGTATGTAAAATAGTTGTGTGTATAATAGTTGTATATATAATAGTTGTATGTTAATGTATAATAGTTGTATGTATAATAGTTGTATGTACGTATAATAGTTGTATATTAATGTATAATAGTTGTGTATAATAGTTGTATGTATAATAGTTGTATGTATAATAGTTGTGCATAATAGTTGTATGTATAATAGTTGTATATATAATAGTTGTATATATAATAGTTGTATGTTAATGTATAATAGTTGTATGTATAATAGTTGTGTATAATAGTTGTATGTATAATAGTTGTATATTAATGTATAATAGTTGTGTATAATAGTTGTATGTATAATAGTTGTATGTATAATAGTTGTATGTATAATAGTTGTGTGTATAATAGTTGTATATTAATGTATAATAGTTGTGTATAATAGTTGTATGTATAATAGTTGTATGTATAATAGTTGTGTGTATAATAGTTGTATGTATAATAGTTGTATGTAAAATAGTTGTGTGTATAATAGTTGTATATATAATAGTTGTATGTTAATGTATAATAGTTGTATGTATAATAGTTGTATATTAATGTATAATAGTTGTGTATAATAGTTGTATGTATAATAGTTGTATATTAATGTATAATAGTTGTGTATAATAGTTGTATGTATAATAGTTGTATATTAATGTATAATAGTTGTGCATAATAGTTGTATGTATAATAGTTGTATGTATAATAGTTGTATGTTAATGTATAATAGTTGTTTGTATAATAGTTGTGTATAATAGTTGTATGTATAATAGTTGTATATTAATGTATAATAGTTGTGTATAATAGTTGTATGTATAATAGTTGTATGTATAATAGTTGTGTGTATAATAGTTGTATATTAATGTATAATAGTTGTGTATAATAGTTGTATGTATATAGTTGTATGTATAATAGTTGTATATTAATGTATAATAGTTGTGTATAATAGTTGTATGTAAAATAGTTGTGTGTATAATAGTTGTATATTAACGTATAATAGTTGTGTGTATAATAGTTGTATGTATAATAGTTGTATGTAAAATAGTTGTGTGTATAATAGTTGTATATTAACGTATAATAGTTGTATGTATAATAGTTGTATGTTAATGTATAATAGTTGTATGTATAGTAGTTGTGTATAATAGTTGTATATTAATGTATAATAGTTGTGTATAATAGTTGTGTATAATAGTTGTATGTATAATAATTGTATATTAATGTATAATAGTTGTATATATGATAGTTGTATAATAATGTTTAATAGTTATATGTATAATATTGTATATTAATGTATAATAGTTGTATGTATAGTAGTTATATATTAATGTATAGTAGTTGTATATTAATGTATAGTAGTTGTATATTAATGTATAGTAGTTGTATATTCTTGTATAGTAGTTGTATATTAATGTATAATAGTTGTGTGTATAGTAGTTGTATATTAATGTATAGTAGTTGTATATTAATGTATAGTAGTTGTATATTCATGTATAGTAGTTGTATATTAATGTATAATAGTTGTGTGTATAGTAGTTGTATATTAATGTATAGTAGTTGTATATTAATGTATAGTAGTTGGTAAGTGTATGTATAATAGTTGTATATATAATAGTTGTATGTTAATGTATAATAGTTGTATGTATAATAGTTGTGTTAATAGTTGTATGTATAATAGTTGTATATTAATGTATAATAGTTGTATGTATATAGTTGTATGTATAATAGTTGTGTGTATAATAGTTGTATATTAATGTATAATAGTTGTGTATAATAGTTGTATGTATATAGTTTGTATGAATAGTTGTGTGTATAATAGTTGTATGTATAATAGTTGTATGTAAAATAGTGTGTATAATAGTTGTATATATAATAGTTGTATGTTAATGTATAATAGTTGTATGTATAATAGTTGTATATTAATGTATAATAGTTGTGTATAATAGTTGTATATAATAGTTGTATGTATAATAGTTGTTTTAATGTAAATAGTTGTGTATAATAGTTGTATATTAATGTATAATAGTTGTGCATAATAGTTGTATGTATAATAGTGTATGTATTAGTTGTATATATAATAGTTGTGTTAATGTATAATAGTTGTATGTATAATAGTTGTGTATAATAGTGTATATTAATGTATAATAGTTGTATATTAATGTATAATAGTTGTGTCTAATAGTTGTATGTATAATAGTGTGTGTATAATAGTTGTATATTAATGTATAATAGTTGTGTATAATAGTTGTATGTATATAGTTGTATGTATAATAGTTGTGTGTATAATAGTTGTATGTATAATAGTTGTATGTATAATAGTTGTGTGTATAATAGTGTATGTATAATAGTTGTATGTATAATAGTTGTGTGTATAATAGTCTGTATGTATAATAGTTGTGTGTATAATAGTTGTATATTAATGTATAATAGTTGTGTATAATAGTTTGTATGTATATAGTTGTATGTATAATAGTTGTATGTATAATAGTTGTATATTAATGTATAATAGTTGTGTATAATAGTTGTATGTATAATAGTTGTGTGTATAATAGTTGTATGTATAATAGTTGTATGTAAAATAGTTGTGTGTATAATAGTTGTATATTAACGTATAATAGTTGTATGTTAATGTATAATAGTTGTATGTATAGTAGTTGTGTATAATAGTTGTATATTAATGTATAATAGTTGTATGTATAATAATTGTATATTATGTATAATAGTTGTATGTATGATAGTTGTATAATAATGTTTAATAGTTGTATGTATAATATTGTATATTAATGTATAATAGTTGTATGTATAGTAGTTATATATTAATGTATAGTAGTTGTATATTAATGTATAGTAGTTGTATATTAATGTATAGTAGTTGTATATTCTTGTATAGTAGTTGTATATTAATGTATAATAGTTGTGTGTATAGTAGTTGTATATTAATGTATAGTAGTTGTATATTAATGTATAGTAGTTGTGTGTATAATAGTTGTATGTATAATAGTTGTATGTAAAATAGTTGTGTGTATAATAGTTGTATATATAATAGTTGTGTTAATGTATAATAGTTGTATGTATAATAGTTGTATATTAATGTATAATAATTGTGTATAATAGTTGTATGTATAATAGTTGTATGTATAATAGTTGTATATTAATGTATAATAGTTGTGTATAATAGTTGTATGTATAATAGTTGTATATTAATGTATAATAGTTGTGCATAATAGTTGTATGTATAATAGTTGTATATTAATGTATAATAGTTGTATGTATAATAGTTGTATATAATAGTTGTATGTATAATAGTTGTGTGTATAATAGTTGTATGTATAATAGTTGTATATTAATGTATAATAGTTGTGTGTATAATAGTTGTATGTATAATAGTTGTATATTAATGTATAATAGTTGTATGTATAATAGTTGTATGTATAATAGTTGTATATAATAGTTGTATGTATAATAGTTGTGTGTATAATAGTTGTATGTATAATAGTTGTATATTAATGTATAATAGTTGTGTATAATAGTTGTATGTATAATAGTTGTATGTATAATAGTTGTATGTAAAATAGTTTTGTGTATAATAGTTGTATATTAACGTATAATAGTTGTGTGTATAATAGTTGTATGTATAATAGTTGTATGTTAATGTATAAGTTGTATGAATAGTAGTTGTGTATAATAATTGTATATTAATGTATAATAGTTGTATGTATAATAGTTGTATATTAATGTTTAATAGTTGTACGTATAATATTGTATATTAATGTATAATAGTTGTGTATAATAGTTGTATGTATAAAAGTTGTGTATAATAGTTGTATGTATAATAGTTGTGTGTATAGTAGTTGTATATTAATGTATAATAGTTGTATGTATAGTAGTTGTATATTAATGTATAGTAGTTGTATATTAATGTATAGTAGTTGTATATTAATGTATTAGTAGTTGTATATTAATGTATAGTAGTTGTATATTAATGTATAGTAGTTGTATATTCATGTATAGTAGTTGTATATTAATGTATAATAGTTGTGTGTATAGTAGTTGTATATACATTAATGTATAACAGCAGTCGACCGCAGTAAATGAGGAGCAGCAGCTCGTCCTGATAGAGACGATAGAGGTCCATTATGTCTCCAGGAGGAAGTGGCGTCCTCGTCCTCTCTGCCCACAATGGGCTGTAATGCAGCAGCAGCACTCAGCGGAGCCACAGACGCTCATCAGTCTATCTCTGCTAATGCTGCTCATATCAGGACGGGGAAATGAGTTCTGGAGCGGCGGGGGCAGATAGCACGCCGTCGTCCCCGCCGTCCCCGCCGCCTCCTCGGCGCACGTTCAACGCTGCAAATGGCTCAAAACTAGAATCTGATTGGAAACAGGAACACAATGTGGCCCATTGTACTTTAAAGCGGTCCAATCTAGTCCCTGAATGCTGCTAAATAATGTGAAATAGGAAAATGTGAACGTGAGAGAGGAGCTATTGTCTGACCTCTAGAAGCAGTCTGGTCCTCACGCCCTCTATACAGAACGATCTGTCATCACGTGACCCCTCACAGTGACCCGGGGGGGCCGGGACCACAGGTGTTTAGTGTTAATATGAGCATTAATAATGGAGTAGAAGTGACTGTTTGAAGACATGATGTCACATACGGCTGACTAAAGAGAGCTGAACGACGACACAGCGAGAGATGAAACCTGATGAAGAGGAAAACACAACCAGAGGACGTCTGAACGATGGAAGTCGAGAACAGAAACCCTCCAGTAAAGTGGAGGGTGGAATAAGACGCCGTGGCGCTGCTCTGCGCTGCACAGCGCCGCGGCGCTGACAGGAAGCTCCTTAGTAAATGTGAAAAGGATCATTCCACCTTGAACCCCGTCGGGGGATTCCAGCCTGCAGACTCATCTCACCTAGAACAGCTTCCCTCGCCCACTGCTGCAAACATGGAAACACAAAGGGTTAATGTCAGCCATTCCCCCCCGACAGGGACTCCCCCCTCAGCAGCAGGCGAGGGGTTAATACCAGCTGAACCAGGCTGAGTCACTCTGGACACCCACACACTGGAAATACTGCTTCTTCATCATCATCATCATGAGGATGATCTCATCTGAAGCCCAGTCAGTGTGTCAGCGGTAATAATCACCATCAACTACTGGAATCACATTCAATGACTCTGATTCCATATACTCTCTGATTGTTACGTACTGTGAGTCTATATACTCTCTGATTGTTACGTACTGTGAGTCTATAAACTCTCTGATTGTTACGTACTGTGAGTCTATAAACTCTCTGATTGTTACGTACTGTGAGTCTATAAACTCTCTGATTGTTACGTACTGTGAGTCTATAAACTCTCTGATTGTTACATACTGTGAGTCTATAAACTCTCTGATTGTTACGTACTGTGAGTCTATAAACTCTCTGATTGTTACGTACTGTGAGTCTATAGTCTATATTACCACCATACCATAACGTTACCTCCATACCATAACGTTACCACCATACTATAATGTTACCTCCATACCATAACGTTACCTCCATACCATAACGTTACCACCATACCATAATGTTACCTCCATACCATAACGTTACCACCATACTATAACGTTACCTCCATACCATAACGTTACCACCATACTATAATGTTACCTCCATACCATAACGTTACCACCATACCATAACGTTACCTCCATGCTATAACGTTACCACCATACCATAACGTTACCACCATATCATAATGTTACCTCCATAAGATAACGTTACCACCATACTATAATGTTACCTCCGTACCATAACGTTACCACCATACCATAACGTTACCTCCATGCTATAACGTTACCACCATACTATAATGTTACCTCCATACCATAACGTTACCACCATACCATAACGTTACCACCATACCATAACGTTACCTCCATACCATAACGTTACCACCATACTATAACGTTACCTCCATACCATAACGTTACCACCATACTATAATGTTACCTCCATACCATAACGTTACCACCATACCATAACGTTACCTCCATGCTATAACGTTACCTCCATACCATAACGTTACCACCATATCATAATGTTACCTCCATACCGTAAAGTTACCTCCATATCATAACGTTACCTCCTTACCATAACGTTTACCTCCATACCATAACGTTACCTCCATACCCATAACGTTACCTCCATACCATAACGTTACCGCCGTAACGTTACCTCCATACCATAACGTTACCTCCATACCATAACGTTACCGCCATACCATAACGTTACCGCCATACGATAACGTTACCTCCATACCATAACATTACCTCCATATCATAACGTTACCTCCATACCATAACGTTACCTCCTTACCATAACGTTACCTCCATATCATAACGTTACCACCATACCATAACGTTACCTCCACACTATGTTACCTCCATACCATAACTTTACCGCCATACCATAACGTTACCGCCGTAACGTTACCTCCATACCATAACGTTACCTCCATACCATAACGTTACCGCCATACCATAACGTTACCGCCGTAACGTTACCTCCATACCATAACGTTACCTCCATACCATAACGTTACCGCCATACCATAACGTTACTACCGTAACGTTACCTCCATACCATAACGTTACCTCCATACCATAACGTTACCGCCATACCATAACGTTACTGCCGTAACGTTACCTCCATACCACAACGTTACCTCCATACCATAAAGTTACCTCCATACCGTAAAGTTACCTCCATACCGTAACGTTACCTCCATACCATAACGTTACCTCCATATCATAACGTTACCTCCATACGATAATGCTACCGCCACACCATAACGTTACCGCCATACCATAACGTTACCTCCATACATAACGTTACCTCCATATCATAACTTTACCGCCATATCATAACGTTACCGCCATACCTCCATACCATAACGTTACTTCCATACCATAACGTTACCACCGTACCATAACGTTACCTCCGTACCATAACGTTACCACCGTACCATAACGTTACCTCCGTACCATAACGCTTCCTGTCGGTGACAGAGTTAGCATGCAGCTGCTCTGCTCTGTGTAGCTCTGCTTTTCCTGTTAATGTGTGAAACCCAAAGTGTTTCCATCCTTTCCTGGATGTGTAGTGTTTAATATAGTGTGTATAGTGTGTCGTGTTTACCACGCTGGATTTAACATGGGAGGATGCAGGTCGTATCCACGACGACCCTCCAACGTTTTACACTCTTTGAGCTTTGTTTTGGTTGACGGATACGGAACGGATACAGAACGGATATGACGTCACGTTACTCAGACTACCACAATAAAAGCGGTAACTTCCTTCTAGCTCCACATAGACTCAGATGAAGCAGATAGATCCAAACATCTGTTAAAACATCGCGATACACACTGAATCCATGCTTTTTCCCACCCCTAATATATATATACAGACGTGGACAAAATTGTTGGTACCCTTCCGTTAAAGAAAGAAAAACCCACAATGGTCACTGAAATAACTTGAAACTGACAAAAGTAATAATAAATAAAAATGTACTGAAAATTAACTAATGAAAATCAGATATTACTTTTGAATTATGGTTCAACAGAATCATTTTAAAAAACAAACTAACAAAACTGGCTTGGACAAAATTGATAGTACCCTTAACTTAATATTTTGTTGCACAACCTTTTGAGGCAATCACTGCAATCAAGTGATTTCTGTAACTCTCAATGAGACTTCTGCACCTGTCCACAGGTATGTTGGCCCACTCCTCGTGAGCAAACTGCTCCAGCTGTCTCAGGTTTGAAGGGTGCCTTCTCCAGACTGCATGTTTCAGCTCCTTCCACAGATGTTCAATAGGATTTTAGATCAGGGCTCATAGAAGGCCACTTCAGGACAGTCCAATGTTTAGTTCTTAGCCATTCTTGGGTGTTTTTAGCTGTGTTCTGGGTCATTATCCTGTTTGAGGACCCATGACCTGCAACTGAGCCCAAGCTTTCCGACACTGGGCAGCACATTTCGCTCCAGAATGCCTTGATGGTCTTGAGATTTCATTGCACCCTGCACAGATTCAAGACATCCTGTGCCAGATGCAACAAAGCAGCCCCATAACATAACCGAGCCTCCTCCATGTTTCACATTAGGTACAGTGTTCTTTTCTTTGGATGCTTCATCTCTTCGTCTGTGAACATAGAGCTGATGTGACTTGCCAAAAAGCTCCAGTTTTGTCTCATCTGTCCAAAGGACATTCTCCCAGAAGCTCTGTGGCTTGTCAATATGCATTTTGGAAAATTACAGTCTCTTCTTTATGATTTGGTGTCCTCCTGGGTCGTCTTCCATTAAGTCCACTTTGGCTCAAACAGTGACGGATGGTGCGATCTGACACTGATGTACCTTGACCTTGGAGTTCACCTCTAATCTCTTTGGAAGTTGTTCTGGGCTCTTTGATTACCATTCGTATTATCCGTCTCTTCAATTTGTCATCAATGTTCCTCTTGCGGCCACATCCAGGGAGGTTGGCTACAGTCCCATGGACCTTAAACTTCTGAATAATATGTGCAGCTGTAGTCACAGGAACATCAAGCTGCTTGGAGATGGTCTTATAGCCTTTACCTTTAACATGAAGGTCTATAATGTTCTTTCTGATCTCCTGAGACAACTCTCTCCTTAGCTTTCTGTGGTCCATGTTCAGTGTGGTACACACCATGATGCCAAACAGCACAGTGACTACTTTTCACCCTTTAAATAGGCAGACTGACTGATTACAAGTTTGAAGATACCTGTGATCCCCAACTCTGAGGAGTGGTTGTCCAGCAGGACAATGCTCCATGCCACACAGCCAGGTCAGTGAAGGTGTGGATGAAGGACCCCCAGATCAGGACCTTGTCATGGCCAGCCCAACCTCCAGACCTGAATCCCATTGAAAACCTCTGGAATGTGATGAAGAGGAAGATGGATGGTCACAAGCCCTCAAACAAAGCCCAGCTGAGGAGTGGTATAAAGTCCCCCAACAGCAATGTGAAAGACTGGTGGAGAGCATGCCAAGACGCATGAAAGCTGTGATTGTAAATCAAGCTTATTCCACCAGATATTGATTTCTGAACTCTTCCTAAGTTAAAACATTAGTATTGTGTTGTTTAAACATTAATATGAACTTCTTTTCTTTGCATTATTCCAGATCTGAAAACACTGACTCTTTGTTGTTATTTTGACCAGTTGTCATTTTCTGATAATAAATGCTCTAAATGACAATATTTAGATTTAGATTTGAAATTTGGGAGAAATGTTGTCAGTAGTTTATAGAATATAACTAAAAATGTAATTTTACTCAAACACATACCAATAAATAGTAAAACCAGAGAAACTGATCATTTTGAAGTGGTCTCTTAATTTTTTCCAGAGCTGTATATATATATATATATATATATATATATATATATATATAGTGCAGTATTACACACAGTACCAGAGCTGGATGGGTAAATATTCTACCATCTCTATTTATGGGACAACTTTGACTTTAAATTCAGTTTCCTGCTGTTTTCCAACAATATTTATAATTTATATTCATTTATTACTGGACTGACTGGATGGTTTTTAACTGGATGGTTTTTAACTGGATGGTTTTTAACTGGATGGTTTTTGACTGGATGGTTTTTGATTGGATGGTTTTTGACTGGATGGTTTTTAACTGGATGGTTTTTAACTGGATGGTTTTTGATTGGATGGTTTATGACTGGATGGTTTTTGACTGGATGGTTTTTAACTGGATGGTTTTTGATTGGATGGTTTATGACTGGATGGTTTTTGACTGGATGGTTTTTGACTGGATGGTTTATGACTGGATGGTTTTACATATAAAGTTGCAGTTATTGTTTAATACCTTCTTTTAATGTAATGTGTTTTCTCATCTAACTCGTCCGTTAGATTACTGGAACTCTACAATCTACCTTTAACAATGCATAGAGTACTCTCTATCTGTATATCTATAAAAGTATATGTACTACTATCTACCTTTAATGAATAAAGTACTCTTTATCTGTATATTTATAGAAGTATATGTACTACCTTTAATGAATAAAGTACTTTATATCTGTATATTTATAGAAGTACATGTACTCGTGTACTACAATGAGGTACTCGTATGAGTCCTCTCAGAGGGGATAGTGAACTAGATTTACAGCTGGAGTTACACATCAGTATTTTATAGATCTATAATGAGGTTATTAAAGGTGATTTATTGGTGATATTAATCTCCTCAGGGTGATGCACTACAGGAACTACTCTAGATATTAATGTTGACATGTTTTATGATTTAATACATTTTCTGTTAAATCAACTGAGGAACGTTTTATAGGCGTGTTTTTAATAATGAATTCAATACATGAAATACTTTCAAAGAGAAGCTCCTGTTATTGTTATTTCATATTAATGGTTTTAATAATAAAGATTACTCCAGTTATCAGATAAAAAGCATTGGAAATGGATTAATAAATCATTTAAAACATAATAACAGTAATAATAAATAACCAGCGTTGCTATCAGCATTTACAATATATATACATATATATATACATGTATAAATATACATGTATATATATACACATTTATATTTTTATATATAAATATAAATATAAATATATATATATATATATATATATATATATATATATATATTTAATGTTTACATTTAATGTAGTTTGAAGCATTTGTTGAAATGTTGGCATCTTAACTGAAACTGTACTCATCTGATGTACAAGTACTCCTAACTGTACTCATCTGAAGTACAAGTACTCCTAACTGTAGTACTGTTAGCTGTTAGCTCTGTTAGCTGTTAGCTCTCCTCTCTCTCGGTATCAGTCTATCAGTCTCCCGGTAGGACCGGAGGACCGGAGCTCCGGTACCGGCTGAGTGCAGAGAGTGAACCCGGTAAACTGCGTCCTCAGCGGGGAACAAACAGCAGCCCGGTTCCTCAGAGGACCTGAACGATCATCAGATCATCAGCAGCAGGACTCACCTCTCCACCTCTCCACCTCTATACCTCTACCTCTATACCTCTACCTATAGCTCTACCTATAGCTCTACCTCTACCTATAGCTCTACCTATAGCTCTACCTATAGCTCTAGCTCTACCTATAGCTCTAGCTCTACCTATAGCTCTAGCTATAGCTCTAGCTCTACCTCTCCTCTGGATGTATTCACTCACCTCTGCCTGCATCTGACCGGCGCGAACAGCACGTTGCCTCTGCCGCGTCATCACGTTGCCTCTACTACGTCGTCACGCTTCCTACTATGTCATCACGTTGCCTCTACTACGTTGTCACGTTGCATTTTCAGCCGAGCCTAGTGGGGCATATAATGACGTCATCTAACCGACCCCAAATTATTAAACTAGACTAATCTAAATTAAATTAATTATTGAACCCTCCTCTGCTTCTGATTGGATCACCATGATATACTAACCTAAGTTTAACCAATAACACTCCTCCTGCCTGAACCTGACCAATCAAAGGCAGCGTAGGGCGGGTCATGATTACAGCTGACTGGCTGATTGAAAGAGGCGGGACCAACCAGATTTTGGAGGGACTCAGGAGGGACTCAGGAAGGACTCAGGAAGGACTCTGGAGGGTCTCAGGAGGGACTCTCGAGGGTCTCAGGAGGGACTCAGGAGGGACTCTGGAGGGACCCAGGAGGCACTCTTGAGGTACTCTGGGGGGACTCTGGAGGGTCTCAGGAGGGACTCTGGAGGGTCTCAGGAGGGACTCAGGAAGGACTCTGGAGGGTCTCAGGAGGGACTCAGGAGGGACTCTGGAGGGACTCAGGAGGGACTCAGGAGGGACTCAGGAGGGACTCTGGAGGGACTCTGGAGGGACTCAGGAAGGACTCTCGAGGGTCTCAGGAGGGACTCAGGAGGGACTCTGGAGGGACCCAGGAGGCACTCTCGAGGTACTCTGGGGGGACTCTGGAGGGTCTCAGGAGGGACTCAGGAGGGACTCAGGAGGGACTCAGGAGGGACTCTGGAGGGACTCAGGAGGGACTCTGGAGGGACTCAGGAAGGACTCTCGAGGGTCTCAGGAGGGACTCTGTGGGGTCTCAGGAGGGACTCTGGAGGGTCTCAGGAGGGACTCAGGAGGGACTCAGGAGGGACTCTGGAGGGTCTCAGGAGGGACTCAGGAGGGACTCTGGAGGGACTCAGGAGGGACTCTGGAGGGTCTCAGGAGGGACTCAGGAGGGACTCTGGAGGGACTCAAGAGGGACTCAGGAGGGACTCAGGAGGGACTCTGGAGGGACTCAGGAGGGACTCTGGAGGGACTCAGGAAGGACTCTCGAGGGTCTCAGGAGGGACTCTCGAGGTACTCTGGAGGGACTCAGGAGGGACTCTGGATGGACTCTGGAGGGACTCTGGAGGTACTCAGTAGGGACTCTGGAGGGACTCTGGGTGTTCCAGCTCTGATCCTGATGTTCTAACAGCTTCTGATGACTCTTAATAATCTTTATAAAATGAAGAACATTCAATAAAAACAGGAGTTACTAAAAGAAGGAAGAGAGGAGAAGATAGAGGAGAAGATAGAGGAGAAGATAGAGAAGAAGATAGAGGAGAAGATAGAGGTAGAAGATAGAGGAGAAGATAGAGGAGAAGATACAGAAGAAGATAGAGGTAGAAGATAGAGGAGAAGATAGAGGTAGAAGATAGAGGTAGAACATAGAGGAGAAGATAGAGGAGAAGATAGAGGTAGAAGATAGAGGAGAAGATAGAGGAGAAGATAGAGGTAGAAGATAGAGGTAGAAGATAGAGGTAGAAGATAGAGGTAGAAGATAGAGGAGAAGATAAAGGTAGAAGATAGAGGAGAAGATAGAGGTAGAAGATAGAGGTAGAAGATAGAGGAGAAGATAGAGGTAGAAGATAGAGGAGAAGATAGAGGAGAAGATAGAGGTAGAAGATAGAGGAGAAGATAGAGGTAGAAGATAGAGGAGAAGATAGAGGAGAAGATAGAGGAGAAGATAGAGGTAGAAGATAGAGGAGAAGATAGATAGAGGAGAAGATAGAGGAGAAGATAGAGGTAGAAGATAGAGGAGAAGATAGAGAAGATAGAGGAGATATCTGGTGAAGAAGATGAGTCACATGTTGTTGTTGTTGTGAGTCTTCATCAAACTGAGTGATGATGTGAGTGAAGAGAAATGTGGCGGCAACACGAGGACGCTAAAAACAGACCTCGCCGTCATCATCACTGAATCTCTGTGTGTGCGTGAGTTTGTGTGTGTGTGCGTGTGTGTGTGTGTGTGTGTGTGTGTGTGTGCGTGTGTGTGTTAATGAATCAAACAGACGTACAGGAAGAATAACAGTTTTATTAAAATTTAATTTGGCTACATTTATTCGAGCATGTTGGTCATTTCAATAATACTTCAGATCATCTTCATCATCATCATCATCATCATCATCATCATCATCATCAGTCCTTCGTCTCCTCGCTGGATGAATAAAGTGGATTTCTTTTAAACAGTGTTTTTACATCAGAAGTTCACAGATGAATTTAGAATTTGCAGAAGTTCAAAAGGAAAAGAAAGAAAAGAGAAAAGAGAAGGTTCTGTTCCGATAGTCAGAACCATTCTACTAAAATAGATCTATGAGTGAGGAACTCTAATACTGTACACTACAGTATGAAATAAATACAATTAGGAAATATAAAATCAGTCACATAAATAAAATGGTAAATTCTCAAATAATAAAAAAAAATTAAATTTATGTTGGAAAACTCAACAAAAACAAAAAAGTTAATAATACTGACAAAATAATACTGTCATGGATCCAGAAAACAGAGAAAATTGCACAAACGTGTAAACTAACGCCGGGACACCTCGGGATCGTGGCGGCTGCGTGGCGGCTGCGTGGCGGCTGCGTGGCGGCTGCGTGAGACATAGAGTTTGCCTCATGATGTCCGTTTCATTTCATTATAAATATCATTTATATTTATTTTAGACAGAGAAAGGTTCAGAAACGTGTGGTAATTTGTAAATAATAGTAATAATCCACCATTAAAACCCGGACTATATTCATTCATGGAGCTCTGCAAGTCACTGCATGTTCTACAACACTGTCCGGCACATATTTCAGAATAAAAGCCTTGTGTTAACAAATAAGGGAATTCTGTCCACAGAAAAAATGCTTGAGATTGTTGATTTAAAAATAAATCTTTCCTTTTGTTTCATCTCTGTAACATATTCTACAGATAGAGACATGTAAACTGTAGATATGATCTTAATATACAGTCAATAGATCACCTTCACTGTCTGCTGTTGATGTGAAATGCGCGGCTCGCGGTAAAAATAGGCGAGCATTGGACTCTCTAGAAGAGATGCAGCTGAGACGCAGTGTGGCTGCTCTACCCTGTTAACACGGTCGCTGAAATCAAAAACCAACAGGTAATGCAGCCGCCACGCTGCTGCTGGCGTCCCCGGTGTGTCCCGGGCTTCAGCGTGTCGTCTACCTATATCTACTAGAGAGGAATGAAGAGGACACACTGGACAGGGATGGCACTTTAACAGCTGAAGGTTTGCATATAAGGCTTTCTCTAGAGTAAACGTGATCCTTTTAATATCTGGAGCCCTTCATTTTAACGCTCCTTCTCCTTTTTAAGACTCACATCAACATTTTATTTTGAAAATCACACAGGTTTAAATGTTCCTTCACATAAAGAAATGAAACGATCAGGAGGCCCAAAGTCGTGTGGTTAATTGGCAAAAAGAATCCAAGAGGATAAAAGTAAAAAAGGTCACAGTAAGAGACAGAAATACGACGATAACACTGACAGGAAGTCGCCGCGTGTTCCAGGCTTTTTTCCCTCTTTTTTTTTTAAATTCATTTTTTTATTTTATTTTGTAGTGATTCGGGGAGTCGAGTGCAATTTCCTGATGTGGGGTTTGGAACACGACGGGACACAGGAAGTTAAGAACATGATAGCACCACACAGCTTTTAGGCCTTTATAATACTGTACATTAAAAACAGCTTCACGTCCCGTCATCACCAGGACAAGGGTTCCTCATCACCAGATAAGGGTTCCTCATCACCGGATCAGGGTTCCTCATCACCAGGACCAGGGTTCCTCATCACCAGATCAGGGTTCCTCATCACCAGATCAGGGTTCCTCATCACCAGGACCAGGGTTCCTCATCACCAGATCAGGGTTCCTCATCACCGGATCAGGGTTCCTCATCACCAGGACCAGGGTTCCTCATCACCAGGACCAGGGTTCCTCATCACCAGATCAGGGTTCCTCATCACCAGATCAGGGTTCCTCATCACCATCAGCAGCGTTCTCACTGCGCCATTTTAGTCAGCTTTTTTGCATAATGTGGATTTTTAAACAATCCCCCCCCTCCACCCCCCCGGCTTCATGACGGGATGTTGGCGTCAACATGTTCCTCTCCGTTAGGGACTGTACGCAAATCACCCCCCCCTCAAGGTTATTAATATTCTCTTTATTAGAGAACTCACAGCTCGTCATGTTCCACTTCACTAATGTTTCACTTCACATATCTGAACGTTATACCAAACATTTAGTGACATTTGACTCATCAGGTTCTACCTGCAGAACCCTAACGTTCTCTGTTATTAACGTTCTCTGTTATTAACGTTCTCTGTTATTGGCCGTGCGTCCAGCGGGCTGGTGGCCAACGGCAGCGCTGTAAAGATAAACTGAGGGCGTATAAATCTGTGGATGTCTATAGTTAACTATCCTTCAGTAAAGTCAGTCAGAAAGAGACTCGGACAATATCGGAGAAGCGTTTCTAAATAGACACTGACTCTCAGTCTTTCATAATGTTTCACATGTAGAACCTCGTTAGATGTTTTAGTTAATAATGACGTGTTGATAAGTTGTCAAAGATTAGTCAGATAGAACCTGATGAATCTACGTCACTGGTTCCTGTTGTTACCGTGGAGACGAGCTGATCACAGGTCAGCTGAAACATGTTTAAATAATCGTCGGAGGGAAACTTGGAATAAAGTTTAAATCCCCCCCCGCCCAATCATCTGTGTAAAGTCCCTTCAAAATAAAAGCATGTTGTCTGAAACTGAAGCCAGCATGTTAAAATGTTCAAAGCTCTTTGTCTCTGAGGATCAGTCCTCCTGGTCCGACCTGCCGTCTGTCTTCCCTTCTCGTGAACTCTCGTCCATCAGCGGCGTCGTGTCTTTGCCCTCGTCGTCCCTCGTCGAGTCCATCTGGCTCCTGCTGTCGCCCTCCTCCTCCTCCTCTTCCTCCTCTCCTTCCCTGAAACTTGCATCCCGTCTATCTGTCACCTCCTCGAACATTTTGTCGTCCACTTCCTTCTCCTCCCGTCCTCCTCCTCCCTCGCTGCTGTCCCTCAGGATCGTACCGCCGCCGCCACCGCCGTCCTCCTGCTGGTCCTCAGGGTCCGAGTATCCGAGCGGCCCGAGTCCCTGCAGGTAGGCCCTCCTCATCAGCAGTTCGGTGGGCTCAAGGCCGGCGGCGGCGGCGGCGGCTCCTCCTCCTCCTCCTCCTCCTCCTCCTCCCTTGTCCCTTGCCTCCCTCTCAGCCGCCTCGCGCTCCTCGGCCTCCCTCTTGCAGTAGGAGTAGCGGTGGTTCATGTGCTGCGAGTACGATCCCGAGTGAGAGAAGCGTTTGCCACACTTGTCACACTGGTACGGTTTCTCTCCGGAGTGGAGGCGCGAGTGTTCGATCAGATGGTGTTTGTGTTTGAAGGCCTTCTTACAGATCTGACACTGGTGAGGACGCTTCCCTGCAGAGACACAACACACGAGCACAACTACAGTCAGCACGCCAAGTCAGGTCACCGAGTCAGAGCACAGAGTCAGGGTGCCTAGTCAGGGCGCCGAGTCAGGGCGCCGAGTCAGCGCGCCCAGTCAGGGCGCCCAATCAGGGCGCCGAGTCAGGGCGCCGAGTCAGGGCGCCGAGTCAGGGCAGAAAGTCTAAAGAGCGGTGAACGGCGTGCAGCGAGGAAGTCGGGGTGGATGGGTCGGTCTATCAGACTTTCACCAGGAGACCATATTGGTGCCCCTTGTGAGGCAAGAGGTCAACGTTGATTTATTTGTAACTTCTGTACTTCTGAAGTAATTTTAATCCAAACCAACACATTTAAACCTAACTAAGTAGTTTTATTTTGAAGACTGGGGTGAAAATTGACATGTGCGTCATGTGTTGCTGGACATTTGTAGGAAAACGCAGAAAAAATACGTTGTTGAAAGTCGTGCTGAGCGTCACTAAAAACAAAAGGTAAATTAGTGTCTATGAATCAAAGGGATTAAATTTAGTGAATATTTCATGAACTGCTGTGAGACGTGATGAATCAACAACAATTGACGTTAAATATTGATATTATTGACATTAACTGATCAACGGGCAGAAAAGATGAATAATAATAAAACAACGATAGCAGTAACATTATAAATAAAGTCGTTAAACTTCATATAAACGCAGGTTTTAATCTCTCCGCTGATTGGCTGATGTTTTATCAGAGGACACATGATTTGATATTTCCCAGCATGCAAAGCGTCTCAGACTTCAAACTCCCAGAAGTGTCTTCAGACTGAACCCGACCACCAGAATAAGACTCTCTGTGTCCGTCTGTCGCCGCGGCAACGGCGAAGCGAGACGAGATGCTTGAGACGCCGCGAGGCAGCGATGACATCACAGCGCCAGATTTAAACCTGAGGAGGAGGAGCAGCAGGGAGCCTTCACCGTCGTAACACACATACACACACACACACACACACACACACACACACACACACACACACACACACACACACACACACACACACACACACACACTAACAGACACACACACACACTAACAGACACACACACACTAGTGGGTTTACTACGAGTTTCTCAGGACGCTTCAGGCTGCTGAACAGCGTCCAAACACACGTCCCACGCACACACGCACCGCAACACAGCTTCACCCCGACAATGCCAACACACACACACATACATGCAGAAAAAACACGCACGTACATGCACAGCTCATCACAAGCACACATGCAGGCAGATCGTAGCCACAAATAGACCTGGAACACACACACACACACACACACACACACACACACACACACACACACACACACACACACACACACACACGGTGTAAAAATAACCAAGACGGTGGATTCCTGATCTGAGTGACGGGGGGATGATGCAATGGAGTGAAAGAGGTGAAGGTAGAACGTCTCCAGGTGAAGCATCAGTCGGTGGTTTGATTCTACAGACCGAGTAGATTTGTGGTTTATTTCACAACAATGAGCCGCTTGCTGTTCATTATCCTGATTATTACACAGGTACTGAAGAAATCAATAATCTGACACAAAAACACTCCTCCAGAGTCCGACATCAGAGCTGTGTCCATAGGAACGGTCTGTTATACATAGCAACGGTCTGTTATACATAGCAACAGTCCGTTATACCTAGCAAAGGTCTGTTATACATTGCAACAATCTGTTATACATAGCAACGGTCTGTTATACGTAGCGACGGTCTGTTATACATAGCACCGTTCTGTTATACGTAGGAACGGTCTGTTATACATAGCAACTGTCTGTTATACGTAGCAACGGTCTGTTATACGTAGCAACGGTCTGTTATACATTGCGCCGGACTGTTATACATAGCAACGGTCTGTTATATGTAGCGACGGTCTGTTATACATAGCACCGTTCTGTTATACGTAGGAATGGTCTGTTATACATAGCAACGGTCTGTTATACATAGCAATAGTCCGTTATACCTAGCAATGGTCTGTTATACCTAGCAATGGTCTGTTATACATATCAACGATCCGTTATACCTAGCAACGGTCTGTTATACATATCAACGGTCTGTTATATGTAGCAACGATCTGTTATACATAGCAACGGTCCGTTATACCTAGCAACGGTCTGTTATACATAGCAACCGTCCGTTATACCTAACAACGGTCTGTTATATATAGCAACAGTCCGTTATATATAAAACGGTCTGTTATACATAGCAACAGTCCGTTATACCTAGCAACGGTCTGTTATACATATCAACGGTCCGTTATACATAGCAACGGTCTGTTATACATATCAACGGTCTGTTATACGTAGCAACGATCTGTTATACGTAGCAACTGTCCGTTATACATAGCAGCGGTCCGTTATACCTAGCAACGGTCCGTTATACATAGCAACGGTCCGTTATACCTAGCAACAGTCTGTTATACCTAGCAACGATCTGTTATACGTAGCAACTGTCCGTTATACATAGCAGCGGTCCGTTATACCTAGCAACGGTCCGTTATACATAGCAACGGTCTGTTATACCTAGCAACGGTCTGTTATACATAGCAACGGTCTGTTATACATAGCAACGGTCTGTTATACGTAGCAACGGTCTGTTATACCTAGCAACGGTCTGTTATACATAGCAACAGTCCGTTATACCTAGCAACGGTCTGTTATACGTAGCGACGGTCTGTTATACATATCAACGGTCCGTTATACCTAGCAATGGTCCGTTATACGTAGCAACGGTCCGTTATACGTAGCAACGGTCCGTTATACATAGCAACCGTCCGTTATACCTAGCAACGGTCCATTATATGTAGTGACGGTCTGTTATACATAGCAACGGTCCGTTATACCTAGCGACGGTCTGTTATACATAGCAACAGTCCGTTATACCTAGCAATGGTCTGTTATACGTAGCAACGGTCCGTTATACATAGCAACAGTCCGTTATATGTAGCAACGGTCTGTTATACGTAGCAACGGTCCGTTATACATAGCAACCGTCCGTTATACCTAGCAACGGTCCATTATATGTAGTGACGGTCTGTTATACATAGCAACGGTCCGTTATACCTAGCGACGGTCTGTTATACATAGCAACAGTCCGTTATACCTAGCAATGGTCTGTTATACATAGCAACAGTCTTTTATACGTAGCAACGGTCCGTTATACATAGCAACCGTCCGTTATACCTAGCAACGGTCTGTTATACATAGCGACGGTCCGTTATACATAGCAACGGTCTGTTATATGTAGCGACGGTCTGTTATACATAGCAACAGTCCGTTATACCTAGCAATGGTCTGTTATACATATCAAAGGTCTGTTATACATAGCAACGGTCTGTTATACATAGCAACGGTCTGTTATACCTAGCAACGGTCTGTTATACATAGCAACAGTCCGTTATACCTAGCAACGGTCTGTTATACATAGCAACGGTCTGTTATACATAGCGACGGTCCGTTATACATAGCAACGGTCTGTTATACGTAGCGATGGTCTGTTATACCTAGCAACGGTCTGTTATACGTAGCGACGGTCTGTTATACATAGCAGCGGTCTGTTATACATAGCAACGGTCTGTTATACGTAGCGATGGTCTGTTATACCTAGCAACGGTGTTATACGTAGCGACGGTCTGTTATACATAGCAACAGTCCGTTATACCTAGCAATGGTCTGTTATACATATCAAAGGTCTGTTATACCTAGCAACGGTCTGTTATACGTAGCGACGGTCTGTTATACATATCAACGGTCCATTATACCTAGCAACGGTCCGTTATACGTAGCAACGGTCCGTTATACGTAGCAACAGTCTTTTATATGTAGCAACGGTCTGTTATACGTAGCAACGGTCTGTTATACGTGGCAACGGTCCGTTATACATAGCAACCGTCCGTTATACCTGGCAACGGTCCATTATATGTAGCGACGGTCTATTATACATAGCAACGGTCCGTTATACCTAGCGACGGTCTGTTATACATAGCAACAGTCTGTTATACCTAGCAATGGTCTGTTATACATAGCAACAGTCTTTTATACGTAGCAACGGTCCGTTATACATAGCAACCGTCCGTTATACCTAGCAACGGGCTGTTATACGTAGCGACGGTCTGTTATACATAGCAACAGTCCGTTATACCTAGCAATGGTCTGTTATACATATCAAAGGTCTGTTATACCTAGCAACGGTCTGTTATACGTAGCGACGGTCTGTTATACATATCAACGGTCCATTATACCTAGCAACGGTCCGTTATACGTAGCAACGGTCTGTTATACGTAGCAACGGTCCGTTATACATAGCAACCGTCCGTTATACCTAGCAACGGTCTGTTATACATATCAACGGTCTGTTATACCTAGCAACGGTCTGTTATACGTAGCGACGATCTGTTATACATATCAACAGTCTGTTATACCTTGCAACGGTCCGTTATACGTAGCAACGGTCCGTTATACCTAGCAACTGTCTGTTATACGTAGCAACGGTCTGTTATACCTAGCAACGGTCTGTTATACCTAGCAACGGTCTGTTATACATAGCAACCCTCCGTTATACCTAGCAACAGTCTGTTATACGTAACTACGGTCTGTTATACATAGCAACAGTCCATTATACCTAGCAACGGTCTGTTATACGTAGCGATGGTCTGTTATACATATCAACGGTCCGTTATACCTAGCAACGGTCCGTTATACCTAGCAGCGGTCCGTTATACCTAGCAGTGGTTCGTTATAGGTAGCAATGGTCCGTTATATGTAGCAACGGTCCGTTATACCTAGCAACGGTCTGTTATACGTAGCAACGGTCCATTATACGTAGCAACGGTCTGTTATACGTAGCAACAGTCCGTTATACCTAGCAAAGGTCTGTTATACATTGCAACAATCTGTTATACATAGCAACGGTCTGTTATACGTAGCGACGGTCTGTTATACATAGCACCGTTCTGTTATACGTAGGAACGGTCTGTTATACATAGCAACTGTCTGTTATACGTAGCAACGGTCTGTTATACGTAGCAACGGTCTGTTATACATTGCGCCGGTCTGTTATACATAGCAACGGTCTGTTATATGTAGCGACGGTCTGTTATACATAGCACCGTTCTGTTATACGTAGGAATGGTCTGTTATACATAGCAACGGTCTGTTATACATAGCAATAGTCCGTTATACCTAGCAATGGTCTGTTATACCTAGCAATGGTCTGTTATACATATCAACGGTCCGTTATACCTAGCAACGGTCTGTTATACATATCAACGGTCTGTTATATGTAGCAACGATCTGTTATACATAGCAACGGTCCGTTATACCTAGCAACGGTCTGTTATACATAGCAACCGTCCGTTATACCTAACAACGGTCTGTTATATATAGCAACAGTCCGTTATATATAAAACGGTCTGTTATACATAGCAACAGTCCGTTATACCTAGCAACGGTCTGTTATACATATCAACGGTCCGTTATACATAGCAACGGTCTGTTATACATATCAACGGTCTGTTATACGTAGCAACGATCTGTTATACGTAGCAACTGTCCGTTATACATAGCAGCGGTCCGTTATACCTAGCAACGGTCCGTTATACATAGCAACGGTCCGTTATAGCTAGCAACAGTCTGTTATACCTAGCAACGATCTGTTATACGTAGCAACTGTCCGTTATACATAGCAGCGGTCCGTTATACCTAGCAACGGTCCGTTATACATAGCAACGGTCTGTTATATGTAGCGACGGTCTGTTATACATAGCACCGTTCTGTTATACGTAGGAATGGTCTGTTATACATAGCAACGGTCTGTTATACATAGCAATAGTCCGTTATACCTAGCAATGGTCTGTTATACCTAGCAATGGTCTGTTATACATATCAACGGTCCGTTATACCTAGCAACGGTCTGTTATACATATCAACGGTCTGTTATATGTAGCAACGATCTGTTATACATAGCAACGGTCCGTTATACCTAGCAACGGTCTGTTATACATAGCAACCGTCCGTTATACCTAACAACGGTCTGTTATATATAGCAACAGTCCGTTATATATAAAACGGTCTGTTATACATAGCAACAGTCCGTTATACCTAGCAACGGTCTGTTATACATATCAACGGTCCGTAATACATAGCAACGGTCTGTTATACATATCAACGGTCTGTTATACGTAGCAACGATCTGTTATACGTAGCAACTGTCCGTTATACATAGCAGCGGTCCGTTATACCTAGCAACGGTCCGTTATACATAGCAACGGTCCGTTATAGCTAGCAACAGTCTGTTATACCTAGCAACGATCTGTTATACGTAGCAACTGTCCGTTATACATAGCAGCGGTCCGTTATACCTAGCAACGGTCCGTTATACATAGCAACGGTCTGTTATACCTAGCAACGGTCTGTTATACATAGCAACGGTCTGTTATACATAGCAACGGTCTGTTATACGTAGCAACGGTCTGTTATACCTAGCAACGGTCTGTTATACGTAGCGACGGTCTGTTATACATATCAACGGTCCATTATACCTAGCAATGGTCCGTTATACGTAGCAACGGTCCTTTATACGTAGCAACGGTCCGTTATACATAGCAACCGTCCGTTATACCTAGCAACGGTCCATTATATGTAGTGACGGTCTGTTATACATAGCAACGGTCCGTTATACCTAGCGACGGTCTGTTATACATAGCAACAGTCCGTTATACCTAGCAATGGTCTGTTATACGTAGCAACGGTCCGTTATACATAGCAACAGTCCATTATATGTAGCAACGGTCTGTTATACGTAGCAACGGTCCGTTATACATAGCAACCGTCCGTTATACCTAGCAACGGTCCATTATATGTAGTGACGGTCTGTTATACATAGCAACGGTCCGTTATACCTAGCGACGGTCTGTTATACATAGCAACAGTCCGTTATACCTAGCAATGGTCTGTTATACGTAGCAACAGTCTTTTATACGTAGCAACGGTCCGTTATACATAGCAACCGTCCGTTATACCTAGCAACGGTCTGTTATACATAGCGACGGTCCGTTATACATAGCAACGGTCTGTTATATGTAGCGACGGTCTGTTATACATAGCAACAGTCCGTTATACCTAGCAATGGTCTGTTATACATATCAAAGGTCTGTTATACATAGCAACGGTCTGTTATACGTAGCAACGGTCTGTTATACCTAGCAACGGTCTGTTATACATAGCAACAGTCCGTTATACCTAGCAACGGTCTGTTATACATAGCAACGGTCTGTTATACATAGCAGCGGTCTGTTATACATAGCAACGGTCTGTTATACGTAGCGATGGTCTGTTATACCTAGCAACGGTCTGTTATACGTAGCAACGGTCTGTTATACATAGCAACAGTCCGTTATACCTAGCAATGGTCTGTTATACATATCAAAGGTCTGTTATACCTAGCAACGGTCTGTTATACGTAGCGACGGTCTGTTATACATATCAACGGTCCATTATACCTAGCAACGGTCCGTTATACGTAGCAACAGTCTTTTATATGTAGCAACGGTCTGTTATACGTAGCAACGGTCTGTTATACGTGGCAACGGTCCGTTATACGTAGCAACGGTCTGTTATACGTAGCAACGGTCCGTTATACATAGCAACGGTCCGTTATACCTAGCGACGGTCTGTTATACATAGCAACAGTCTGTTATACCTAGCAATGGTCTGTTATACATAGCAACAGTCTTTTATACGTAGCAACGGTCCGTTATACATAGCAACCGTCCGTTATACCTAGCAACGGGCTGTTATACGTAGCGACGGTCTGTTATACATAGCAACAGTCCGTTATACCTAGCAATGGTCTGTTATACATATCAAAGGTCTGTTATACCTAGTAGCGGTCTGTTATACGTAGCGACGGTCTGTTATACATATCAACGGTCCATTATACCTAGCAACGGTCCGTTATACGTAGCAACGGTCTGTTATACGTAGCAACGGTCCGTTATACATAGCAACCGTCCGTTATACCTAGCAACGGTCTGTTATACATATCAACGGTCTGTTATACCTAGCAACGGTCTGTTATACGTAGCGACGGTCTGTTATACATATCAACAGTCTGTTATACCTTGCAACGGTCCGTTATACGTAGCAACGGTCCGTTATACCTAGCAACTGTCTGTTATACGTAGCAACGGTCTGTTATACCTAGCAACGGTCTGTTATACCTAGCAACGGTCTGTTATACATAGCAACCCTCCGTTATACCTAGCAACAGTCTGTTATACGTAACTACGGTCTGTTATACATAGCAACAGTCCGTTATACCTAGCAACGGTCTGTTATACGTAGCGATGGTCTGTTATACATATCAACGGTCCGTTATACCTAGCAACGGTCCGTTATACCTAGCAGCGGTTCGTTATACCTAGCAGTGGTTCGTTATAGGTAGCAATGGTCCGTTATATGTAGCAACGGTCCGTTATACCTAGCAACGGTCTGTTATACGTAGCAACGGTCCATTATACGTAGCAACGGTCTGTTATACGTAGCAATGGTTTGTTTTAAAGAAATAACTGACCTTAGAACGCCGTGATTGACCAATAAAGAACAGAGTATTCTTCATTATTTATAGATTGATGATGTTTACTGTTTGTTTCCACATCAGATGTGGATAAATGGATCATCGTCTCGCTGCTGACATTAATATTTCTGTATGATCTGCAGAGCACACACACACACACACACATGCACACCTCCTCCTCCTCCTCTTCCTCCTCCTCCTTTTCCTCCTCCTCCTCCTCCTCTATCAGTAGGACAGTCTGAATGAGATGCTGATGTTAACCCCTCCCCCCGCTGTAAAGGAAGGAGCATGTTAAAGGAGGTGAACAGGAACAGTAGAACAGTAGAACAGTAGAACTAGAGGAGGATCTATGTGAGCAAATCAAGATAAAAAGGAGAGAATGAAAGGAGAGGGATGAAGGGAGAGGGCACAAAGCATCGGGGGGTAAAAGAAGAAGAAGTGTCCAAACGTTATATATACCTGTGTGCTCATATTTGTGTCTTAGGAGGGAACTGGTCTTCTGGAATGTTTTGTCGCACAAGTCACACGCGTACATACCACTTTCAGTCTTCTTCATCTTCTTCCTGGACAGCAGCGAATCGCTGTCTGTCAGGTCGTCCAGGCCTGACAGATAGTCCGCCGTCCCGTCCAGCAGCTCCCCCTGAGACACAAAGACACACCGTCTCAACACCACGGATAATCCCACACCTGTCCAGACACCTTCTGGTCCCCCCCCCCCCTCAACATGATCCCAAGTCTGGACAGGGTTTAAAGGCCCAACCTGGGTAAGTCCTCTTCATCCAGGGAAACTCAGAAAAAAGGGGGGACATATGAGACGGGGAGGTCGTGGTGGGACGGAGAGGGTCTGATGGGACGGGGAGGTCGTGGTGGGACGGAGAGGGTGTGGTAGGACGGGGAGGGTGTGGTGGGACGGGGAGGTCGTGATGGGACGGGGAGGTCGTGATGGGACGGGAAGGTCGTGTTGGGACGGGGAGGTCGTGATGGGACAGGGAGGTATAGAGGTTTTAAGATCAGGAAACACTCAGTAAAGTCAGATGACCTGTTTTGACATTTAGCTTTGGGGACTTGAAATGCATCACGGACAACATGTAGTTTTACCTGGAAACCTGGTTTCCGTTGGTACTTTCTCCTCTGCTGCATTTCAGCGAACGTGGCTGCCCCGGTGGCGTAGGTGTAGCCCATGTGGGGAAGGAAGCTCATGGGGTCGAGGCCCGGGTAGGGCCTGAGGCCCGGGATGGATGCCTGGGCCGGAGACATGAAGGTGGGCGAAGGAAATGCTCCGTGAGGTGGCAGAGAGGTGTAGACGGGACCACCGGCGAAGGGATTGATCCCAAAGAGGGGACTGGTGCTCCCTCCACCGTCATGGCCCAGGACCTCCTTCTTGATGTTGACCAGATCGAAGGGTACGGAGGACACATGGTCTCGTCCTAGCACCTCGCCGTTGCGATCGATGATAAAACTGTTGTGCCTGGGTCGCTTGTCTCTCACAGACAGGAGCCTCTGGGCCAGGTGTTTGGGCAGCGACAGATCCAGCGGTATATCCCCGTGAGCATCCTCAGAAGCTAAGCTGTTCGGAGTGTAAGAGCTACTCTGAGAGTTTTTGGAGGAAGTGGAAGAAAGGTTGAGGGGCGACGGAGTGTCGCTCCTCAAGTGGTCCAAGGGGTCTAGTGGTTTGTCTCCTGTCGTCTGCCTGTTGGCTGTAAACTGGTTGGCCTTCGTGAGTCTGTGGGTGGCGTCGCCGTTAGTGAAGCCTCTGTGTAAATCTACGGTAGGAAGAGACATCGGTGACCGGCTAAAGACGTCCGCTCCACTGCGGTCAGGGGGGGGCGACTTCTTCCTCAGACTGCCTCCGTGGCCATTTTGGCTTTTCCACTGAGAAAACCACTCCTTGACGAACTCTTGAGGAAGGCCGACAGCGATGGAGATCTTGAGCAGTTCCTCTGAGTTGGGCTCAGTGTTCATGGCAAGGTAGGCCTTGAGCACTGAGACGTGGTCCTTGAAGGGGTTGATAGGGCTGGTGGCCCGCTCAGTACTGGTCAGCTCAGAGGGTACTGACCCCCGGCGTAGACCGCTGTCCACCGGCTGCAGGACTGCTTTGATCTCCTCGTTCATTTTACACAGGTAGCGCTCGTGTTGATGCAGAGGGATGGGCCCTGGGAAGGCCTCCTTGCAGTACTGGCAGCAGAACGGCAGGAACTGATTCTGGCCATCGTGACATTTCTCCTCACCGCTGAGATCTGAGTGGTTCGACTTCTCCGTCTTGATGTCCGCTTGCCTCTTGGAGTCGTCGATCAGACTCTTGGCCTCGTTGACCTTCTCCAGCGTGTAGTCAATGATGCTCTTTGTGGGACTGCCGTGGCCCACCACCTGGAAGCCGGCATGGGCAAGCCTGTGCTCCTCCATCTGGGCCCCCAGCTCCTTCATGTAGGCCCTGAGCTTGGAGATCTCCTCCGGGTTCCCGTCCATCTTCTGCCTGCACACCGTATTGTCCACAATCTGAAGCACCTTCTGCACCTCGCTCAGGTTGTTCCCCAGAGAACCAGAGAAGCCCAGCAGGGGGAGGTCCAGTCCCATGCCTCCCAGGTGTTGAAGGGGGCTTTGGGAGGAGCTGTGGATGCCCAGGGGGCTTCCACCGCGGCCGTTCAGGTAGACCCCTGATCCTCCGAACCCGTGCTGAGAGGCCATCAGCAGCCGGTACTCGTTGAAGTCCATCGGCTCGGCCTTGATGTCGAGCTGACCCTGCTGGTCCGGAGGGCCGAGCGGTCGCCCGTTCTCCAGTTTGTGGCGGAGCTGAGCGAGGGCGGGGCTTCCAGGCGATGAGGTCGTGGAGTTGGGGGAGGAGCCGGGCTTGCCGTTGTTTCCGTTGCGTACTCGTCCGTTGATTGCGATCAGGCCGATGCATTTCTTGCTGCTGATGTGGGAACTATAGGAGCCGGAGTGGGAGAACCGCTTCTTGCAGTTGGAGCACTCGTACGGCTTTTCACCTGCAACACAACGAGAGATATGATCAATAAATACAGTTTCATCTTGTTGGCAGATTGGGCGGTTTTCTACTTGTTGTACCTGTATGCTAAATGCTAAATGCTAAATGCTAAATGCTAAATGCAGTACCTGTGAGGGTTTCTGGATCAATATCTGTCATTGATCTGTGTTGTTCATTGATTTACAATAATAAATATATATATACATTTACATAAAGCAGCTTATTTGTCCACTCCCATGTTGATAAGAGGATTAAATACTGGACTAATCTCCCTTTAAGGTTCATTATGAATAGATACAACATGTGAGATTAATCACCATTAAATATTTTGATGTACTGACAGCCCTAATATGTAAATATATATTTTTCCTTTCCTAAACATATGTCGACTTGGCTTCTGTCAGTCAGACCGGGCAAGCCGATACGTCACTGGCAGCCTCTCAGAGACTTCTAGAAGAATGACTTGACGTTAATGTGTAGCTGTGAATCATTCATGGATCAGTGGAGGAAGATGTCAAAGATGAAATCAGTCGTATTCAGAGAGAAGCTTCTCTTAGTGTTGATCTTTGATCTGAACCAGGTCATGAGTCATCCAGCAGCAGCATTCACTGTCAGCTTCGGGGGAGGACGACTCACCGCTGTGAATACGAAGATGCTCCTTCAGGTGATGTTTGTATTTGAAGGCTTTTCCACACTCGCTGCACTTGAACTTGCGGTTTGTAGCTCCTTCACTGAGCAGCGGCAGCGGCTGCAGAGAAACAGAGAGAACAGAGTGATGATGTGATGGAGGACGAGTGGGAGGAGGCAGATAACAGCAGACTGAGAACAGAAGCTGACGGGAACTCTGATAGTATTTATAGTATTTAGTGAAGCAGATCTGAGACACGAAGATCCTTCAACTGTTCTAATCTGCAGCACGTTCAGAGAATCAAAGAGGGCGGACTGTTCACAGGCTACAGTTCCTACGGTTCCTACGGTTCCTACGGTTCCTACAGTTCCTACGGTTCCTAGTTCCTACGGTTTCTACGGTTCCTACATTTTCTGCGATTTCTACGGTTCCTACGGTTCCTACAGTCCCTAAAGTTCCTAGAGTTCAAACGGTTCCTACAGTTCCTAGTTCCTACAGTTCCTAAGGTTTCTACAGTTCCTACAGCTCCTACAGTTCCTACAGTTTCTACAGTTTCTACAGCTCCTACAGTTTTTACAGTTCCTACAGTTTCTACAGTTCCGACGGTTCTTACAGTTCCTACAGCATCATTTACGATGTAAATACGGAGGTAAACAAACATGTCGATGTTTAACAGTAGAAACGTTTCATCATGAAACACAAACTGGATTTTAACGTGTTGCACAACAACACTTAAAGTCAGCCGGGATTAAAGCAGCAGGAAGAGACCATCTGGAGGGGGGGGGATTACTCTCTGAACCTCCACAGATACACAGATACACTAACCTCTACAGATACACTAACCTCCACAGATACACTAACCTCCACAGATACACTAACCTCTACAGATACACTAACCTCTACAGATACACTAACCTCCACAGATACACTAACCTCTACAGATACACTAACATCCACAGATACACTAACCTCTACAGATACACTAACCTCTACAGATACACTAACCTCCACAGATACACTAACCTCTACAGATACACTAACCTCCACAGATACACTAACCTCTACAGATACACTAACCTCCACAGATACACTAACCTCTACAGATACACTTACCTCTACAGATACACAGATACACTAACCTCTACAGATACACTAACCTCCACAGATACACAGATACACTAACCTCCACAGATACACTAACCTCTACAGATACACTAACCTCCACAGATACATTAACCTCTACAGATACACTAACCTCCACAGATACACTAACCTCTACAGATACACTAACCTCCACAGATACACTAACCTCCACAGATACGCTGACCTCCACAGATACACTAACCTCTACAGATACACTAACCTCTACAGATACACTAACCTCTACAGATACACTAACCTCCACAGATACACTAACCTCCACAGATACACTAACCTCTACAGATACACTAACCTCCACAGATACACTAACCTCTACAGATACACTAACCTCCACAGATACACTAACCTCCACAGATACACTAACCTCCACAGATACACTAACCTCCACAGATACACTAACCTCTATAGATCACTAACCTCCACAGATACGCTGACCTCCACAGATACACTAACCTCTACAGATACACTAACCTCTACAGATACGCTGACCTCCACAGATACACTAACCTCTACAGATACACTAACCTCCACAGATACACTAACCTCTACAGATACACTAACCTCCACAGATACACTAACCTCTACAGATACGCTGACCTCCACAGATACACTAACCTCTACAGATACACTAACCTCTACAGATACACTAACCTCCACAGATACACTAACCTCTACAGATACACTAACCTCTACAGATACACTAACCTCCACAGATATACTAACCTCCACAGATACACTAACCTCTACAGATACACAGATACACTAACCTCCACAGATACACAGATACACTAACCTCCACAGATACACTAACCTCTACAGATACACTAACCTCTACAGATACACAGATACACTAACCTCCACAGATACACTAACCTCTACAGATACACAGATATACTAACCTCCACAGATACACTAACCTCCACAGATACACAGATACACTAACCTCCACAGATACACTAACCTCCACAGATACACTAACCTCTACAGATACACAGATACACTAACCTCCACAGATACACTAACCTCTACGATACACTAACCTCTACAGATACACAGATACACTAACCTCTACAGATACACTAACCTCCACAGATACACTAACCTCTACAGATACACAGATATACTAACCTCCACAGATACACTAACCTCCACAGATACACAGATACACTAACCTCTACAGATACACTAACCTCTACAGATACACTAACCTCTACAGATACACAGATATACTAACTTCCACAGATACACTAACCTCTACAGATACACTAACCTCTACAGATACACTAACCTCTACAGATACACAGATATACTAACCTCCACAGATACACTAACCTCCACAGATACACAGATATACTAACCTCCACAGATACACTAACCTCTACAGATACACAGATACACTAACCTCCACAGATACACTAACCTCTACAGATACACTAACCTCCACAGATACACTAACCTCTACAGATACACAGATATACTAACCTCCACAGATAAACTAACCTCCACAGATACACTAACCTCTACAGATACACTAACCTCCACAGATACACAGATACACTAACCTCCACAGATACACTAACCTCTACAGATACACTAACCTCCACAGATACACTAACCTCCACAGATACACAGATACACTAACCTCCACAGATACACTAACCTCCACAGATACACAGATACACTAACCTCCACAGATACACTAACCTCCACAGATACACAGATACACTAACCTCCACAGATACACTAACCTCCACAGATACACAGATACACTAACCTTCCCAGATACACTAACCTCCACAGATACACAGATACACTAACCTCCACAGATACACTAACCTCCACAGATACACTAACCTCCACAGATACACTACCCTCTACAGATACACTAACCTCCACAGATACACTATAACCTCTACAGATATACACTAACCTCCACAGATACACTAACCTCCATCACAGATACACTAACCTCTACAGATACACTAACCTCCACAGATACACGATACCCTCCACAGATACTACCCTAACCTCTACAGATACACTAACCTCCACAAGATACACTAACCTCCACAGATACACTAACCTCTACAGATACACTAACCTCCACAGATACACTAACCTCTAAACTAAACTAACACCTGACTGCTTCCTCTGCCATCATGTGACCACATAGGGGGTGAAGGTGTGTTTACCTGGTCTCTGGAGGGCTTGTGCGTGATCATGTGACGCTCCAGCTGCGTGCGGTGGCCGAAGGTGTCGGCACACAGCGGGCAGGCGAAGCTCTCCTCGTTCCTCTCGTGGCGATATTTGATGTGTTCCTTCAGAGACGTCAGACGCTTGTAGCCGCGGTCGCAGTACGGACAGGTGAGCAGCTGGGCGAAGTCATCAGGTGTACCGGACAGCAGGTCTGCCCCCGGAGACACACAGAGGTCAAAGGTTATTCATTCCTTCCATTACAGTAAAGCTAACGTCATGCTAGCGGGGACACCCTGCAGCCAATCAGAATCCAGTATTCCCCGGACTACGGCGTTAACATCTATATCCAGGATGTTGAATATTTAGTTAACGATGTTTGTCGTTGTTTGTTCCCGTAGTTCAGTATTCGGTAGTTTTCGGCGTTTTGACTCGTCTCACACGTGCTCGCTCTCGTCCTGACCGACGGCCTCGGGCGTGCCCAGTCGCGTCACTTCCTCCGGGGCTTCTGGGTAAATTATGGCGGTGTCGCTGCGCTGCAGGTACTCGGCGATGGTTGCTGGGTGGACCGTCTCCCTCCAGCTTACGTTTCAGGAAGTACTCGTCCAGCTCCGAGGCGCCGTCCGGTCGCTTCCCTGAAAAGGAAACAAACATCCAGTTTCATCAGAAAACATCGTCTGCATAGAAACGCACCAAAATAAAACTAAGGAAACCAATAAGAGAAAAGATGACACATTAAATACATTTAAAATAATCAGTTATGAGTTCATAAAAAACTTTAATTCAGAATATGACATAATAATTTGAACTTTTAACATTTCTCAGATTTTATTTTTTTAATCTTTTTTGTTTTTCTTAGCATGTCTGGGCTTCCGTACTTCCGACTGTGTTTTCTATTGAACCGGAAAGATGAGCATCAGTTATCAGTTAGTATATGTACTGTATATATATACTATATATATATATAGCTGTATATAATATATTTATATTTATACAGTATATCTATATATATCTATATAATAATATATATACGGTATACTAGTGATGGTTATTGTACCGTTTGGCACAGCATGAAGAGACGGCCTCCGGACCGACAGCGTCATACTCCTCCTTCCTGTCATCTAGCTAACAACCAGCAAACCACAGTTAGTCCATCTCTTCCCTTCCTCCTCTTCCTCCTCTTCCTTCCTCCTCCTCACGCTTCTTCCTCCCTCCTCCTCTTCTTCCTCCTCCTCCACACTCCTCTTCCTCATTCTCCTCCTCCTCCTCTTCTTCCTCCTCCTCCTCCTCCTCCCTCCTCCCACCACCAGTCCTAACCATGAGCCTGGTTGTGACTCACCGGCGGCATCAGGTGTCCGTTGGTGTCGGTTCCGAGTCTCCCAGCAGTGATGGTGGTTCTTCTGGGGTCCCTTGGAGTTCCTCTGGTCCCGGTAGGACAGCAGGGCGTGGGCGACCCGGGGCGATGCCTCCAAGGGGCACGCTGGCCGGGCTGCCCGCCTCTTCATCCGCTCCTCCTCTCCTCCTCCTCCTCCTCCTCCTCCTCCGTTAGCGAGTGCCGTCCTCCTCAGAGACCAGAGTCCTGTCGTCCTCATCCGTCTCTGAACCCGTCTCCACCACATTCTCATAGTTCAGCACTGAAACACACAAAACACCAGCACACCGGTTAGAGAGACCAGGAACAGGACCAGGAACAGGACCAGGACAGGACCAGGACCAGGACCTGGACAGGACCAGGACCAGGACCAGGACCAGGACCAGGACCTGGACCAGGACCAGACCAGAACCAGGAGGAGGTCAACCTCTCAGGGGACGGAGGACTTAAATGTCCGTGACTGAACATAAACCTTGGTTCAAAAGGGGGACAGACTACATCCTCAGATTCTTTACTGAAATAATAACTATACCACTGACACTAATAACTATACCACCAACACTAATAACTATACCACCAACACTAATAACTATACCACCGACACTAATAACTATACTACCAACACTAATAACTATACCACCAACACTAACAACTATACCACAGACACTAATAACTATACTACCAACAATAATAACTATACTACCAACACTAATAACTATACCACCGACACTAATAACTATACCACCGACACTAATCTATCCACAGACACTAATAACTACTACCAACACTAATAACTATACTACCAACACTAATAACTATACCACCGACACTAATACTATACTGCCAACACTAATAACTATACTACCACACTAATAACTATACACACCGACACTAATAACTATACCACCAACACTAACAACTATACCACAGACCTAATAACTACTACCACACTAAACTATACTACCAACACTAAAACTATACCACCGCACTAATAACTATACTACCAACACTAATAACTATACCACCGACACTAATAACTATACCACCCCGACACTAATAACTATACTACCAACACTAATAACTATACCACCAACACTAACAATTATACCACCGACACTAATAACTATACTACCAACACTAATAACTATACCACCAACACTAACAACTATACCACCGACACTAATAACTATACACCGACACTAATAACTATACTACCACACTAATAACTACCACCGACAACAACAACTATACCACCGACACTAACTACCACCACACTAATAACTATACCACCGACACTAATAACTATACCACCGACTAATAACTAACTTACCGACACTAATAACTATACCCCGACACTAATAACTATACACGAACACTAATAACTATACTACCACCAACACTAATAACTATACCACCGACACTATACCACCGACACTAATAACTATACCACCGACACTAATAACTATACACCGACACTAATAACTATACCAACCTAACA
>CM025826.1:742962-780926 GCA_014673565.1 Sebastes schlegelii | reverse complement strand
TACATTGTTACATTGTTACATTGTTACGCTGCATTGTTACATTGTTACATTGTTACACTGCATTGTTACGCTACATTGTTACATTGTTACGCTACCTTGTTACATTGTTATGCTACATTGTTACATTGTTACGATACCGTGTTACGCTACCATGTTACGCTACTTTGTTACGCTACCTTGTTACGCTACCTTGTTACGCTACCTTGTTGTTACGTTACACTGTTACGTTATTATTTTAACACAAACCGTGATGTTTTTTCTAACCTAATCAACTGGTTTTGTTGCATAAACTTGAGCATCGTTTCACAACGTTAATCACGTGGTAATGTACGTTTCTACAGACGTGATACGAGGCTGATATGAAACGCATTTGTGAAACAGATTTTTGGCTCCGAAATGTCGGCATTCAACGTCTTGGTTGACAGAGACAGTTCAGTGAGATTATTTGTAGAATAGTAGCTGACTTTTTAACTTTTTTTAAGCAACTCTTTTCTCCATTTTTTACCATTTATTACATATCCAACTATTTTTCTTACCCTAATTCATTTATTGTAACCAGTGAACACGTATTCTCAGTCAGAAGAAGCCAAATCCACATCACAACTTTAATAACATCCATATTAACTGATCATTTAGATTCACACATTGTTAGACCTTCCCACCGGCAGGTGAACACACACACACACACACACACACACACACACACACACTGACTAATGTGTGGGACAGATGCAGAAGCCCTTCCTCCCGCTATCACATCTAATTGGCCTCGTCTTCGTCTCCTCACACCGGTGAGACAGACACACAGCGTAGCATGGCGGAGGCTAATTAAACACATGTACCTGGTAAACAGACGTTCAGCCCCCTGCCCTCCGTGTGTGTGAGCAATGACGCTGACGTTTATTAAACTCGATTATGACCCATATGGCTTTTTAATGTGAGGTAATAAAGTGTGTGTGGTGTAACGTGAGGTGGCGACTCCACAGCTGGAGGACGGCATGTATAAAACACCAGGACTCGGCCCCGCTCAGGTTTCAAGGACTCGGTTCTCAGACGGTCACCTCAGGTCTCATCTGAACCCACCAGCACCGGTCCGCTGTGTCGTCTGGGTTACGGTGATCTGCTCTGAATCCACTGCTCACTTCCGTTCACCTCCATTATCTCAGGCTCATCCTCTCTGCTGAGCCGAATTAGCACAAATGTTTCCAGCTGTGTTCGCGGTCATTAAAAAGACATTAACATGCACGCTGTTATCAAGTTAAGTCATGTGTTACACAGACTATAATGGGAAGAAGAGGTTTCAAGGTAGTAAACTGGCATGGCGAGTTTCAGAGGGGTGCCCTGACCTCTGACCTCCAGATCAGTGAATGTAAATGGGTTCTATGGGTACCCACGAGTCTCCCCTTTACAGACATGCCCACTTTATGATCATCACATGCAGTTTTTCTAAAGCAGTATAAATGTGTTATTGTCTCCTATTCTAAAATGGTGTGTTTGAATATTTCTGCATACTGGGGTCCATTAACAGTCTTAAATTACATAAACTGAGTATCACTGTAAAGCTGAGACTCTCTATCACTTTGGCAGGCGGGGAAAACGCTAGAGATGGAATAGAGAACTGTAGTTGTCCGCTTTCTTGGCATCTCATGCCTCTCTGACCATCGATTCCTCTTATTGATGCTTTCCCACAGTTACGCTGCACAATGAATCATACGCACGCTGTATCATATTTCAGTTTGTTTTGGACCGGAGACACGGTGAAGAGAAAAAAAGCGCTCAGCAGCATGGTGCTACTAAACCTGAGGGGGCGTATCCTATTTCTCCCGATAAAGAGACACTGTGAATAACAAACCTGTGTTGAAATCAGCAGGAGGAGAGTTAGTAACGTTAGCTGTTAGCAGCCGTTAGCAGCACAGTCCAGACTGGATAAATACCGGAGATATGAACGTTAACAGAGGTGCCATTGAGTTATTGTTATGAGGCGTTCACAGTCTGCTCAGGAAAAATGACTATTAGGTGAAGGTAAATTACAACGTTATCCTGATGCATTCAAATGTAATCTGGTAAAATGTAGTTTTGGTGAGAAACTTGAATAAATCCAGTTGTTTGAAGGAGATGTTTTCACATCATTATAAAATAGATATTAGAGAGAATTATGACCTGTTTAACTTCATAACAACTTACCAGGATTTCTTTTAATCAAAGCAAATATTTAAATAATCACAATCATTTGAATTTTGTGTTTTTATGCAAATAACCACTATAGACGATAATAACAAAGTACAATACAGTACTATGTACACTACCCTCCCTCCACGGTGTAATTCAAACACTGTAATTTACCATCTATATAATGTTTTTTGTGTAAAATATATCGATCATTAAACGACATCAGATCTAAAATGTTATTCCTTCATTTAGCACAGAGATTTCAAAAGTGGCTGATGAAAAAAAATACTTGTCCATCACAGTAGCAGGAAGTGAAATAAGTTTCATTTCAGACCCTGATCGTGATATACACCGTTACTGTCATTATAAACATATTTGTGATACGTCAAAAACAAACGTAATCCACGACAAAATACGTTTCCCTCTAAGCATAATTCACACACATTCACAGTTCAGTCGACACTCAGAGTAGTGACGTTCAGCACCGATTGGTACCTCAGACTCATAGTGGAGTTAGAGGAGCTGCTGTGGAGAGTTAATCAGGCTCTCAGAGGTGTGAATGACTGGATTAAACCTTCTCATCTCTCCATCTGAGCTCCAACAGGAAGTCTTTTATCACCAACTATACCACCACATCCCTGCTCCACCCGCCAGGTCAACAGACCTCCCTCACACACACTCATAAAGTCAGTCGTCCTGGGTCACGTCCTCTCAGACTAGACGGGATATATAATCCCCTCAGTGTGCTGTAGCTCTGCTACCAGTTGGACGTGTCCAGAATACGTCCACAGGGACGCATCACGATCAGAAGCACTGATTCTACTCTAACCTTCTCTGTCTGCACATCTGAGCTGCTCAACATAACAGTCTGGAAACACCAGGGAATATAATTCACACGTCCACACTAAATCTACGGTGCTGGAGGCCGGCTGACGTTGGAGCACTGGTGCTCCTATTCGCCGTTAATGCTAACAGTTAAATCACATGAACGGAGAGGGTTTCTGCCCTCAAATCCTGTCTCACAACGCACTGAAAACCACATCACATCTCTTTTGTAGAGCAGTTTTTAGGGCTGTTGGTGAAACAATATGTATCATGATACAGAAAACCCCATTCAATATATTATGATACTGTAAGCAAGGCGATATTTAAATCGTAACCCTCTGAGAGCCGCGGGATCGCAGGGATCTGACCGACTTTACTGTCTTTCAGAGGCTGTAGCAGGTTCAGTTTTAGAGCCAGAGTGAAAGTACAGATATCACCTGAAAACTAGAAAGACCTAAGGAATCCATTGGTACCAAGCTTGTCATACTAGCTAATCCAAGCTTGTCGGGAAGCGCGAGTTGGTCCGCCGATATCATCTGTGTTCATTCGCTCGAGACACGCTGGAGAGGAGGAGGAGCTTGTCTCCATGGATACCAACAACTTTTCTTTCCTCCATCAACCATGTAAGAAATAACCACTGTTGCTGCTTTCTACATGTTGGTGAAGTCCCAGATATGTCAGAAAACCAAATGACATCATTGCACTGACTGTATCTAGCAGCCACACGTCTCCACTGCGGTATGAACCCAAAATAAACAGACTGTACTGTGATTTAATATCAATAACCAGATCAAAATGATGCTGAATTAACTACATAATGATGCTGATTAGTAAAAAGTCTGAACTCATGCTTTGTCAGGTCTGTTACCATGACGACAAGCAAACAACTTTTAAAATGCTTGTTTTCTGAATGGAGTCTGGATGGATCAGAGCCAGGCTATGCAGCTGCTCCATCAACACTCAACATGACGTCATCTAGAGACGTTGTTGTTTCTACCACAGACAGTCTGTGGTTTCTGCTCTCTGGACAGAGGTGATGGACTATCGTAGCTCTGGGTGACCACAGACAGTCTGTGGTTTCTGGTTTCTGGACAGATGTGATGGACTATCGTAGCTCTGGGTGACCACAGACAGTCTGTGGTTTCTGCTCTCTGGGCAGATGTGATGGACTATCGTAGCTCTGGGTGACCACAGACAGTCTGTGGTTTCTGGTCTCTGGACAGATGTGATGGACTATCGTAGCTCTGGTTGATCACAGACAGTCTGTGGTTTCTGCTCTCTGGACAGATGTGATGGACTATCGTAGCTCTGGGTGACCACAGACAGTCTGTGGTTTCTGGTCTCTGGACAGATGTGATGGACTATCGTAGCTCTGGGTGACCACAGACAGTCTGTGGTTTCTGGTCTCTGGACAGATGTGATGGACTATCGTAGCTCTGGGTGATCACAGACAGTCTGTGGTTTCTGGTCTCTGGACAGATGTGATGGACTATCGTAGCTCTGGGTGATCACAGACAGTCTGTGGTTTCTGGTCTCTGGACAGATGTGATGGACTATCGTAGCTCTGGGTGATCACAGACAGTCTGTGGTTTCTGCTCTCTGGACAGATGTGATGGACTATCGTAGCTCTGGGGGACCACAGACACATACTAGATTTATTTGTCCTCCATTTCTGGTTCAACAACGTCGGGACGTCAGTGAGGAGAGGAGGACGATCTCAACGCTGAGAGGCTTTAGCGGCACAGAGACACAAGAGTTTCTTGCTCGAGTTGAAATATTTCAACTTCAGTGACGGGAACATTCACCCCATTTGCGTCACCCGGCGCGATTACGCATCTATTCGCCTCTTTGCATTGACTTTGTATATGATCGCGCTGTGCGAAGGCCTGGTCAGGTGTGATTTCACCACGTTTTGTATCCTAAGATTGTGAGAGAGTGTGAATTCAGACAGCTGGAGGAGATTGACGGTGACCTCTCTGAGAAGATCTGCCATATGAACGGTGACTCAGTGCCTTGCAGCACTAAATGGCTTCGTTCAGAGTGAGTCACACCTTCTAAACACAGCGACTGATTCACTGAAGAGCGACGGATAAACAGAGCTGATCAAAAACACTCTACTGTAGGTACGGCCTCAGATCAGATCACAGAGTCCAACAGACGTATCACACGCAGCATCCACCCATTACATCGAAAAAGTCCAGCACACATGTGTCAACATGGCGTGCAGGTGTTGCGTTCCTGCTGATGCCTCTTTGAGGGGCTCAGAGCTCCTGACTCACGCCGACATCCTCCTCCGGTCAACGCCTCCATGCGCGGTCGCTCCTCTTAATGAATTACAAGGAGCGACTGGAGTTACGGCGCCGCCTCCAAATCCCCATTTAATGGAAACCCGATACAGAAGCTCAGGGGCCGCGAGGGGCGATAAACTGGAACATCCAGCGCGGTCATCAAACCGCCATCTGTTGCTATGACGTCCTGGAGGAAGAGCGGGAGAGCTGAGGAGGAGAGTCCGGCCCGTTATCCATTCAACATCCAACCGCGGTGAGACGGCGGTTGGTGCAAACCAACGACCGGCGTCCACCGCGTCATGTGATTGTGACGGACGAGACGGAACATCCTGGAGTTTGATGAAGAGACGCAGATTCATTCTGAGGAACGACAGGAAGACGGTCTGCTCTTCATCAAACAGGAGAGGATGAGGAGAGGAGGAAGCAAGGGAGAGGAAAAGAAAGAAAGTAAGAAAGAAAGAAAGAAAGGAAACAAGGAATAAGGAGAGAAAGGAAAGGAAAAGAAAGGAAGGGAGGGAGAGGAGGAAGACAGGAAACAAGGAAAGAGGAGAGGAGAGAAGGAAGGAAGAGGAGAGGAGAGGAGAAGAAGAAAGAAAGGAAACAAGGGGAGGTGAAGAGAGGTGAGGAGACGAGAGGAGAGGAGACAGGAGAGGAGGAAGGAAGGGAGAGGAAAAGGAAGAAAATAAGAAAGAAAGAAAGGAAACAAGGAGTAAGGAGAGAAAGAAAAGGAAAAGAAAGGAAGGGAGGAAGAGGAGAAGAAGAGAGGTGAGGAGAGGAGGAGAGGAGAGGTGAAGAAGAAAAAGGAAACCAGGGGAGAGGACAGAAAGGAAAGGAAAAGAAAGGAAGGGTTCGAGAGGAGAGGAAACGAAGAAAGAAGGAAGGAAACAAGGGGAAAGGAGAGGAGAAAGGAAGGGAGAGGAGAAGAAGGAAGGAAGGAAACAAGGAGAGGAGATGGGAAGAAAGGGAGAGTACATGAAAGAAAGGAGGAGTTAAGGAAAAATAAATGAAGGACGAGGAAAGGAAAGGAAATGAGATTAGAAGAGATGGAGGAGAGAGAGGTTGAAGAAAGGAAACAAGAGCAGAGGAAAAGAAGGGAGAAAGAAGGAAAGGAGAAGTGAAGTGAGGAACCTCAGCTTCTGAGGCCGCTGCAGCCGGGGCTGCTGGGTAACGACCAGGCGGCGTGCCCGGTTTATTCATCCAGATGTCTGATGACCAGCAGCCTTCAGAGAGCGACTGAGGACACGTTAACCACTCGACCTCCACCAAGGTCAAACGGCCGTTCTCACAATGTTAACGAAGGTCAAACATAAGGAGTGAATCCTCCCAGTGATCCAGATCAGCTCCCAGTATGAACCGGTTTCTACCCGTCCACCATGTTTCATCATCAGGACAGTGGTGGTTCAGTAATCTGAACGGAAAGCGGGACGTCCTCCTGCAGAGGGACGGCTGACGGACGAAGAGCAGATTAAGGTCAGTGGTGCATCATGGGAGAAGGACAGATGCTCTCTTCTGGGCTGGATGGTAATCAGTCTCCTTTCATTCATCTGTCATCGGCTCCGTCACCACTCTGTCAGCCAAAAGGGCGTCACAGGTAAGAACGTCCACAACAACGACCAAGAGGTGAAGACGTCCACAACGACGATGACGAGGTGAAGCAGCCACAACAACAACGATGACGAGGTGAAGACGTCCACAACGACGATGACGAGGTGAAGCAGCCACAACAACAACGATGACGAGGTGAAGACGTCCACAACGACGATGACGAGGTGAAGCAGCCACAACAACAACGATGACGAGGTGAAGAGGTCCACAACGATGATGACGAGGTGAAGACGTCCACAACAACAATGATGACGAGGTGAAGACGTCCACAACGACGATGACAAGGTGAAGACAACAACAACAACGACTACGAGACGAAGACGTAAACAACAACAACAACAACGAGGTGAAGACGTCCACAACAACAATGGAGACAAGATGAAGATGTCAACAACAACAACGACGACGAGGTGAAGACGTCGTCAACAACAACAACGACGACGAGGTGAAGACGTCAACAACAACAACAACGACGACGAGGTGAAGACGTCAACAACAACAACAACAACAACGAGGTGAAGTTCCGATTATTTGAACGCATGTAATGGAACGTGGCCGACGCTGGGAGACGGCAGCAGATGACTGTAAATAGATCTGAACTCATCTCAGCTCTGCTGAGCAGTATGTGTGTGAGTCAGCCTGCAGTCGATGAACTGAACTTCCTCCACTCCTGATTTAATGAGTCCTCTGTCTGTTAGCCGCTAATGCTAGCAGCTCAGGATCCACCTCCACCTGTGGTTCCTCTAATGAGACGCTCCATTAGCAGCAGAGACGCTGGTAGAAATACCAGGTCTGACATCTGGCTGCCAGGCGGGTGATGCCGCCGCCCGTGTTAGGTGCTGATCTCTGCAGTAGTGCTGCAAATGTCAGGCTGCTCGTCTCACCAGGAATCACATGCACGCACTCATGCACGCACGGTGGCTATAGGAAGCTTGTGGACTCATATGCAAGGCCAGACGCATGTTTGCAGAAATACATTAGCACATGACAGAGGCAGAGTCCACAGAGGGACAGAATACGTTCATGATGTTAACACAAGTGAGAGACGATGGCGACAGCGAGCGGCCGGCAGACATCAGCAGCACGGCGAGCTTCTGAGATGTCAAACGGAATTCTGCAGGATTTATTTATGCTTCATATCGTCAATCAGTTCAGCGGCGTGACGTCCTCCTTCAGACTTCTGCTGGATGACGTCTTGAGTTTCTGGAGGCTGCAGCCGTGCAGCGCCTTCGTCCACAGAGCTTTACAGTCTCTGCCTCTCATTCACTCATTCACACACTCACTCAGTCACGATGGCGTGCCAGCTACGATGCAACGTGCTGGTCTGACCAATCAGGAGCAATTTGGCATTCAGAGTCTTGTGCCTACGGTTCAGGAGGTAGAGCGGGTCGTCCTTTAATCACAAGGTTGGCGGTTCGATCCCAGACCGTTTATACAGTAATAAAGTCTTCGTCATAAATCATTGATAAGAGTAACCAACATTCACTGTTGGTTGGAAATTAACATTTTCTTCAGACCTTTTTTTCCGACCTTTTTTTCGGACTTTGGACATTTTATTGGAATTTTATTCAGACATTTTTTCAGCCTTTCTTCAGCCCCTTATCGGACATTTGTTGGAAATTTTTTGGCCTTTTTTCTTACTTTGTTTGGACATTTTTGTGGACACTTTTTGGACATTTACTTCTGACATTTTTTGAACTCTTCAGACTTTTTTCAGACATTTTTGACCTTTCTTCTGCCCTCAGACATCATTTGGAAACTTCGGGCATTTTTCTGCGGGTTTTTTTTCGGACTTTGTTCGGACATTTTTCGGTTTTTCCACTGCCCTTTTACGGACATTTGTTGAACACGTTTTGGAAATTTTTTTCGGACTTTCTTTGGACATTTTTTTGTACTTTTTTTTCCAACATTTTTTTCAGCCTTTCTTTTGCCCTTTTTTGGACAATTTTCTGAAATTTTTTGGAAAATGTTTGTGACATATATACTGTAGTTATCGAGATATGAAAACGACCTATATCATGATAAAAGATTTTGGCCATATCGCCCAGCCCTGAAGCTCGGCATACACTGTACGATTTTAGAGATGTTGTTGTGTAATTCCTACTCCTACTGTACGAAAGGATCGTTTGAGATGTAAAGCCAAAGCTCTGTGCCATCCTGTCCGCTGAAACATCTTAAAAAAAAAAAAGAGGTGCCGGCGTGTGCTCAAACATGATTGGTCTATACTACTCGGGCTAAAAATGGAAACTAGAGATCAGACTCTTGACTCTAAATTCAGATGCAGATATCGGTTTATAGAGATTACTTCTAGTGTTACTGGACGATGAGGGTTTAGTGCAGCCGGTGGAGAAGCTTCAAGTATCAGATATGAACTGCATCAGTCGGGGATAAAGAAATGTATTTATATGGAAATGATTCAAGTTATTCCTTTAAAAGGTTCCATGTGTAACAATGAACAAGGGAAATGTAAATGTGTTCATGTATTGTGGAACAGACGACACATTCATATGCAAAAAAAAACTCAAAAGAAAACATCCAACGCTGCACAAAGTTAAAAGCAGCAAAAGAAAAGAAACAGAATAAAGTAAAGCTGCAGCTGAAAATGTCAAACAAAGTTGAGCCGTGGAGCGACGTCATGTTTTAAACATGTTTTTTAGGGGTTTTTATATAGATGTGTTTTTAAGAGGCTGGTTAGACTTCATTGTGTGAGAACAACGGGCATAACTCGAGCCAGTCGCTGCCTGTTGCCATGACAACAGCATCTTCTAAAATAAGACCAAGGCGGGAAAGATTAGAGGAAGCTGCTGGGGTAACCCCCCCTCCCCCAGACAGACAGACAGAGGAGGGATCGGCTGGCGTTGTCGTTGCAGACGGAGGGAAACCAGAGCTCCGATACGAGCTGAGAGGAAACAGAAGCATCTGCTACCTTCATCTCCTCCGTTCACATCCCATCAGAAACACAACATCATCTGATGGAAGTGAGAACATAACGATAAACACCAGCGTGCTGTGTTGTCATGACGCGAGAGAAAAAGTGGGAAAGAAATGTAACACGCAGGAACACGTCGCTGTTGGTCATTTATTTAAACTCCTTTAGTGTTGTGATCTTCTATTAAAGTGTTATAAAGTGAACTCATCAGTAACCCATCAGTTATATTTAGACATTTCTCTTCTTCTTTAACCCTTCGTTTCTTTATCAGGAGCATGTCAACATGATGAAATTAAATCTGCTCTAACCAGTCTATTAAATGTTAGTTAAAGCTACCTATTAGTTAACCTTCTATCTAATGGTCCAAGAGACCGAGCAGCGCCGGGTGACTAAAGTATGCCTTGCACTTTCCCCTACTTCTTAAAATCTTCAAAATCAACTTTACAAACAACCAAAAGGAAGAAAAAGAGTATTTCACACATTGCCGGCTGCAGATGAGTCAACCTCACAGGAAGCTGCACATGTGAGTCATCCAGCTGTTTGTTCCAGGTGTAGGTGGGCAGAGAAGTGGTGGTGACAGTAATACTAACAGCCAAACAGCTGCTCTTTGTTAGTATTACTGTCACCGTCACTTCTCTGCCCTCCTACACCTGGAACACACAGCTGCTCTGGTCTGAGCTGCGTTCAACGAGTGATAGACAGACCTGCAACGCATTCTGGTCTGTTTCCTGCCTTCTTCTATCAAACAACTCACTGGAAATATTCAGACATTAGAGCTCGAGACACTTCAAATTTAAAGGATAACGTTGGCGATGTGCAGCATTTTTTTATAGTCAACCTATATATATTTTAAAAAATGAAAATATATTTTCAAAAAAGAAACAATATACTTTAAAAAAGACACTTTACAAATTTAAAAACTCAAACTATATTTTTTTAAAAAGAACCTCTATTTTTCAAAAAATGAAACTAAATATTTAAAAAAAGAAACTATATATTGTTTTTAAAAAAACTATAATTTGTTTTAAAAAAATACACTTTACATTTAAAAAATGAAAATATATTTTTATCAAAAAATAAACTATATGCTTTTGAAAACAGAAAGTTTATTTCTCAAACAATGAAACTAAATATTTAAAAAAAATGAAACTATATATTGTTTTAAAAAAAATGAAATTATATATTATTTTAAAAAGAAACAAACTTTTTAAAAATAAACTGTATACTTTTGCAAAAAGAAACAATAGAGTTTAAAAAAGACACTTTACATATTAAAAAAAATCTATATTAAAAAAAATTAAACTAAATATAAAAATGAACTATACTTTTATTAAAAAAATAAACAATATGCTTTTAAAAATTAAAGTATATTTCTCAAACAATGAAACTAAATATCTAAAAAAAAAATAATTATATATTGCTTTAAAAAATAAAAGTACATTTTATAAAAAATACATTATACATTTAAAAATATATATATGTATTTTTAAAAAATAAACAATGCTTTTTTTTAAAAAGAGTTCATTTTTCAAACAATGAAGCTAAATATTTATTAAAAAAAATTAAACTATACATTTAAAAAAAAAAAAGAAACTTTATACTTTTAAAAAACAAACAAACATATAACATGTCTTCAGTAGGAACCAGTGGGCTTGTTGATGTTGTTTTTGGCCTTTTCATGTGATTTGTTGACAATAACAAAGATATACAATATCGGCAGCCTTCTCATAAAAGAACTTTGTTATTAAGGACACCCAAACAAATGAGACGATTCATCTCAAGAGGTTTTAGTCATCACTTAAAATAAAAACCCAAAACATAACAGCTGAGGATCAGAACTAGCAGTCCATGCTTTTATACATCAGAAACACCTACAGGTTAACAGACACACACACACACACACACACACACTGAATAAACAGAACCGTCTTACCTTCATAAGAACCGACTCGCTGAGTTTTTCTCTGTTGACGATCTTTATGGCGACTTTCTGACACGTGACACAGTGGATGCCCAACTTCACTAGACCTGAAACACAAAGAAAGTTATCTCATCAACTCAGTTTTCTTCAAAGTCCGTCTGAGTCACGCTGAGGAGAACCAACAGAACCGGGGCCCTTCACAATGTTCTGATGGTTTCTACAGGCTCTGGATCTGAATTAATGACATCACAGTGAAGGTCACCGGTCGTCCTCTGGGACAGCGGTCACTGCTGGACTATTTCTGCATCCTGGGGTCCCTAAACAGTCTTTGAATTCCATAAACTGGGTCTCACTGTAAAGCTGAGACTCTGGTGGATCCAATGAGCCCAACTGTATTCATGTGTGATGATGTTAGTCCCCATAGGAGACATTTCATTGACCTCCCTGTATAAAATGACCTAGACCTAGAGCATTCAGAGGATGGATGGATCAGACTAGAGACCTAGAGCATTCAGAGGATGGATGGATCAGACTAGAGACCTAGAGCATTCAGAGGATGGATGGATCAGACTAGAGACCTAGAGCATTCAGAGGATGGATGGATCAAACTAGAGACCTAGAGCATTCAGAGGATGGATGGATCAGACTAGAGACCTAGAGCATTCAGAGGATGGATGGATCAGACTAGAGACCTAGAGCATTCAGAGGATGGATGGATCAGACTAGAGACCTAGAGCATTCAGAGGATGGATGGATCAAACTAGAGACCTAGAGCATTCAGAGGATGGATGGATCAGACTAGAGACCTAGAGCATTCAGAGGATGGATGGATCAAACTACAGACCTAGAGCATTCAGAGGATGGATGGATCAGACTAGAGACCTAGAGCATTCAGAGGATGGATGGATCTTTCCGACATTTTTCCGACTTATGTTTCAGACTTATTGAATGTAAAATTCATAAATGAAAGTACTATAAATACTCCCAGCCATTTGTCAGTAGTTGTGATGATGTTAAAGGTGTATTATATGTATTATTGCTGATGTTTGTCTGCAGCGGGTGTGACTGCCTGGAACTCTCCCCGCTGTATGCAGTTTGTCAGTTTACAGAACGTAAACCAGGCGGATATAAATGCCGTCCTCTTGCATTCTGCAGCTCCAGAGTCTCTCTTTCATCATGAACCGGCCTGACGTGACTCTCACGCCGTAACAGAAATGTCAACACGCCGTATAGCTTTATCTTATTACAGCCACAATGGCTCCATCCATCTCTATCAAAGCCCTGACACCGGGGGGAGTGTGTTTCACTTTGTACTGAAAGTCTGCACGCCGTAGTGGAAATGCCACCGCGCATATGCACCTCTTCATTACCTGGCTGCCGCTGCATATATATATATATATATATATATATATATATATATCACAGGAGATGAGTGTCTCACTATTTGAAAGGAGATTTCCCTGCGGGGGTCTCGAAGGGAAACAAGTAGATCTATAAGCAGCGGGGGGGTGTTTGGGCCAATAATATGGCAGCCTGGGGGCTCTTTTATGTCTCCAGCTAGAACCCAAATGGCATCCTGAGCGACATTCAGCAGGTCTCATTGATCTTGTTGTCAGAGCAGCTCGAGGACGGCTTCGACTGCTTATACCTCAACACAGAGAGTCCTGTAAAGACTGCTTATACCTCAACACAGAGAGTCCTGTAAAGACTGCTTATACCTCAACACAGAGAGTCCTGTAAAGACTGCTTATACCTCAACACAGAGAGTCCTGTAAAGACTGCTTATACCTCAACACACAGAGAGTCCTCTAAAGACTGCTTATACCTCAACACAGAGACAGTCCTGTAAAGACTGCTTATATCTTGTTTTGTTGTCACGTTTGATGTTTATATCTTTTATTTATGCAGTCTCTTTTTGAAACTGTCAAACCAGAGTTGGAGAAATACTTTTATCAGTCGCTAAGACTTTGGACAGGTGTTATTAAGTCACACTAATTTATTATTTTTGTCTTTATTTATCTGCATCGCACTTTTTTTTTATTTTAATTTTTTTATTATCTTTATTTATTGTTAATTTTTTCGTTATTTTGGATTCTTTCAATTTTTTTAATTTTTTTACTTATTATATATACATAGGTATATAGTTCCATTTTTGTAAATAAATAGTTTTCATATTAAATTTTCTTTAGTATAAAGTATATAGTTATTTTTATAGACATTTTTTAATTTAAAAAAATGTATAAGTATAATTTAAAAAAATATAGTTTCTTTTTTTTAAATATAGTTTCTTTTTTTTAAAGTCAATTTGAATTTTTTATTATTATCTTTATTTATTTATTCTTACATTTTTTATTTCTTTTTTAATTTTATTTATTAACATATGTAAATAATTGTATTTTTGTAAATACATAGTTTATATTTAATCTTTTTTAAATATTATAGTTTTTTAAGTATATAGTTTAATTTTTTTAAATATATTTTTTTCATTTTTAAAAAAATATATAAGTATAATTATTCTGAACAATAGATTTTTTCTTTTTTTTAAAAGTCTATTTTCATTTTTATTATTATCTTTATCTATGTTTCCATTTATTTCTTCTTACATTTTTTCTTTCTTTTTAATTTTATTTATTAACATATGTATATAGTTTATAGTTTTATTTTTGTAAATATATAGTTTTCATTTAATTTTTTTAAAATAATTATATTTTTACAGTTTAATTTTCTTTATATTGGTGTGACCATTATGATTTATAGTAGCACAACATTTAGATCATTATTTAGCCTCCTTCCCGACGAGCTTCTACGTCATTCGAGCCGCTACAACCCAAAAATCACAAGTTGCATTAATGCGTTAAAGAAACTAGTGGCGTTAAAACATATCTGCGTTAACGTGTCATTATTATGACCTCAGTATTTCTAAAATCGTGGCTACGACCCTGCTGGATGTCACTAAACACTGAGAGTCCAGAGACAGAGCAGTTCAACGGTTGAGCCGGACTTTAAAAGAGATTTGGTCTGAATGAAAATGACCAGATCAGGAATCAACTCCTGAATGTGACTGTAGAGAAGAACAACGATACCGTAGACTCAGCAAACAAAGACAACAGTAATGTATAAGAGATATTAAATTACATTCATGTCTCCGCTCGCTGCAGCGGTGAGGAAGAGGAGGTCACATTACAGCTACGGGCCCACTGAGGGCCATAAACATGACTCATTCATGCTCCAGTAATCTTCTGTGTAGCTTTGCTGTTCCTCACAGCGACTCCTCCGACACCTGAACGTGACGGCTTCTGTCTGAATGTTTCTGATTCCATCATATCGGACACTTTTCATTGTGCTTTCTCAGTTATTACGATCATTATTTAGCTCAGAAACTAGACCCTCGAGTAATAATCTCTGACACGTTCACATCCACAACCGGCCTCGTTATTTCTGTCATTACGACATAACTCAGTGACAAAGAGCTCGTCATGGAAGCGTTTATACTTTGGCTGTTTGAAACTGTTTCTCAGTGTCCATCCCGGTCTGTTCCTGGTTAACAAAGAACAATAAAATATAGATATTAAAAAGAAGAAGATCCTGGATATTCACGGTGCAGCCTGCATGTGTATTTATAACATTAATAATGTTTTCATAAAACTGATGCATTAGTTTCAAGCTAGTTTATTAATTTCAGGTAAAGATAATTAGTAAATCAGTTCTATTGTTGTGACAAAAAGCTTTTTTTCTTTCAAGTTCTCACTCAGTGTTTTGCGTATTAATAAATGCGTATTAATACATAATGATGTAAATGTTGAACGGATGTTTATCTATTTTTTGCAGTTGCTGGATCTATCTTAAATATTGATGTACTTAATGTATTGTGTTGCGAGTTGAGTTTCCTTTGAAGGAACAATAAAGTAAAGTGAAATTAAGTAGAGTCTTTTTACATCTACAGGTATGGATGGTATCATAGGGTGCTTGCTGGTTGTCGCGGTAACACAACATCCTTTTACGCAGCAGCAGTCAGAAGCAGATGGTGGAAAGAGTTCATAACTGCAGAGCTGCAACTAGAGTTGTTCCGATACCAGTTATCGGAAATACGTCCTATGTATCGTAAATTTGAAATTGACGTTTTAATGCCAGAATCGATATATCTGCTTCATCTGAGTCTATGTGGAGGTAGAAGGAAGTTACCGCTTTTATTGTGGTAGTCTGAGTAATGTGACGTCATATCCGTTCCGTATCCGTCAACCAAAACAAACCTCAGAGAGTGTAAAACGTTGGGGTGTCGTCGTGGATACGACCTGCACCCTCCCATGATAAATCCAGCGTGGTAAACACTACACAGCCAGTAAAGGATGGAAACACTTTGGGTTTCACACATTGGCAGGAAAAGCAGAGATGCAGCAGCCAGATGTGATCGGCTGTCAAAGATTTATGATTTCCATAAAGAACGGAGGTAAACTTTCCTCGACTGACGGGCTTGTTGGGTCCTCACAGACTGGCTCCCTCAGCTCCACAGGAAGTAACTTCCAGCGTCTGTTGAACGTTTTGTTCACTTCATGAACACATTTAGAGCCGCTGGAGGAGGACGTTGCTGCTCCGGCAGGAGTAGAAACTGAAGACAGCTGCTACTTTACTTTAAGCATGACGTGATGTGACGCTGTGACGCTGTGACACGGGTACTGAGGGGAACAGCAGGGCTCAAGTTTCCAGGAAACTCCCTGAAAAAGGCAGAAACTTTTGCTGCTGTGATGTGACAAGAGTCTGGAGACGGAGGGTAAATGTGTCAGACATCCTGGCAGCTCTGGATGGATGTCAGTGTTTGGAGGTGTTTCCTCCCGGTGGAGGAGAGCTGGTCGTCTCCGCGCTGTGTCTGAACGCAGGAAACGCCACTGTCACAATACGACTTAAAGATAATACTGAACAGTCCCTGCAGAGCTACGTACCAGCCCGTTGGCATGTAAAGGCGTAGGAATGCCACGATAATGCGCAAGGCGTTTAGCGTGCAATAAGTACGCCTTTCTTGATTTCAGCGTGTCATTTCCACGTCATGTGTTCCACTCAAGGTAGCTCACCAGTTCACCTATCTTGGCTCCACACTCTCCTCAGACCGCTCCCTTGACACTGAAATAAACAGTCGCATCAACAAAGCCTCATCAGCCTTTGGGCGACTCCGTTGAAGGTCAAAGATCAGTACCAAGGTTGCTGTTTACAGCGTGGTATGTGCCTCCACTCTGCTCTACGGGGCAGAAACATGGATACATACAGACGGCGTATCACAAGCTCGGAGGCCTTCCACATTCCATGCCTCCAAAAACTCCTCGGCCTCTCTTGGGAAGATTGGATGCCTCACACAGAGATCCTTTCCGTGACCAACTGCATCTGCATGGAAGCATCAGTGGCTAAAAAACATCTCCGTTGGATAAGATATACTATCTGCCTGCCTCGCCAAGCTTTCTACGGGCAACTCAGCGATGCAAAACGGGCTGCTGGCAGACAAAAGGACTAAACTAAAGACCTCCTCAAGCGCTGCAACATAAACCCCACCCATCTGGAACATCTGGCACTCGATAGGTCAGCCCGGCAGGTCACCTGTGCCAGAGCGGCCGAACAAATACATCACATCACCCAACAGAGGAGGACCGGAAGGCATGCCCAACGACACCAGCGTGCAGCCGGCATTACCACAACATCTGGGCGCATCGGCCTCCACAGCCACATGAAGCGGCTCATCCATCATCCATCATCCATCATCCATAAATAAATAAATAAATACATAAATAAATACATTTAAAAATAAATGTAAAATAAATAAAAAATAAATGCAAAACTAAATTAATAAAAGATAAATGTAAAAATAAATAAATAAACAACAAATAAATACAAGAATAAATAAATAAACTTAAAGATAAATAGGGCAGCACGGTGATGCAGTGAGATGTGGATGAATATTGTGTTTTTCTTACAGTATATTTGGTGTCTTTTAAGAGCGTGCAGGTTGGACACAATACTGAGCAGTGATCTTCTAAAACAAGACATCAAACTAAAGAAAATAAAAGCTCTAAAGCCCCAATAGAACTCAGTAGAGTAAACCTCCTGTAGTCTAGTGAGTAGAGTCAGATCACCATCAGCTCCGGAGGCAGCAACATGCCGGCTGATGTCTTCTTTTCTTTGAGGGTTCAGTGTTTTGGCACAGTGAGATCGTTTTAATCACGCGATGCTCGAGGCTCCTGGACCTGCAGGCCACATCTACCCACAACCACACACCCCCCCCTCCCACACACACACACCGGGGTGAAATCCACCCAGTAAACCACCCAGTAAACTAGCCAGTAGAGCCAGGAGTCAAGAGGAGGCCTCGGCACCACTCCAGGCAGAGACGTGTGACAGCAGCGAGTCGTCAGAGGGCATCCCTCCTCTCTAGGAGAACTGAAACACAGCTGATGATAAACATGAGGCAGCTTGGCTCAGTGTGAACGACTGGAGGGTGAAATAAAGACAAGAGGCAGAGCGGTAAACTTAGAGCTATAAATAGAAGCAGAGTTTTAGGTTCGCTCGTCTTCACACCAGAGAGGACTGAATGGAGTCTGAACAGGCGACTGCAACCAGCAGCAGCAGCTCAGGAATCCTCTAAAACAAGCTGATCCTACATGTTGAGGAGATCTGAACCACCAGATGTTCATACAGATGAGGGCGAAGGGAATGATGGAGAGAAGGAAACTCAAACGAGGCGGCAACACAAACAAGCGTCATATTTTGAACCAAAGAAAGTCGGCGTCGTGTTCAGCCTGAGAACATCTGTCCCGAATCTGAACCCGATGCAGGCGTCTTCATACATGAATAGAAAAGCCTTATTCTCTCATAGACAATATTATCTGAAAAATAAATAAATAAATATGTCATTAAATATATTTATTAAATTTAAATGTATGTATTTATCTTTGTATTATTTCCCTTATTTATTTACTCTTCTGTTTAATTTTCCTTTTTATTTATCCCATGATGACACACGTTGAGTAACAGCTCCCTCATTTTGCATAATGAGGCAGAAATGCATCAAGAAATGTTAAAAGAAAATAATGCAGAAATAAATAAGTTTTGGGGAAATAAATAAGGTGTGAAATGCAAAGGGAAAATCATGCAGAAATAAATAAATAAATGCATAAATACATAAATAAATGCATACATTTAAAAAATAAATATAAAATAAATAAACAACATAAATTCAAAAATAAATAAATAAAAAATTAAGGCAAAAATAAATAAATAAACATAAATGCAAAAATAAATAAATGAATCAAAAATAAATACAAAAATAGATAAATTAACAAAATAAAAACTAAAAGTGAATTCATAAATAAATAAAAGGGACAATTAAACAGAAGAGTAAATAAGGGAATTAATAGAATAAATAAATAGATAAAGAAGCAAATTAAAGCAGAAATATAAATTATACTCCTCTGAACTCTCCTGAACAGAGAGCGATGGAGCGAACACAGCGACTCGTCACCTGAGTGGAGCTCAGCGGGGCTCTGATGGAGTTTCCTGCGTTCTTCCATCTGCAGCTGTCCGACTAGATTGATGAGCCGCCGCCGCCGCCGCCTCTCACATCTGAATCAGAAACCTGAGCTCTGATCTATTTACACCCTGTTACAGAGACGAGCAGCATCCTCTCACACCCAAACAGAGACAAAGCTGTTGCTCTCATCCTCACAGTCAATACTGGATTCATTTTCCTGACCTCACATTAAACACAGAGATATCGACTGATGCTCCTGGAACTGCACACCTCGCTGTCAGGCAGCTGATGCCATCCTCCTTTTGTTCCAGACAATCATGCGAGCGGCGAGCAACCTGCTATCTGCCCACTGACGCTAAATGACATCACGGTGACAGAAATGGGGCCGAACATTGATTTCATCGTTCAGCCGTCCCACTACTGGTTCCAGATCAGTGAAGACATATTGATCACGGTCTGGTCGGACAGCTGAGGTGCTTTATTAATCAACACTTTGTATTTGCAGCGGGGAGAGTTTAATAGAACAACCATGTGACAAAGTTGCTTATTGAATAAAACACACAGATGATATGACATGTTCTTACCTGTTTTTAAATCAGCATGTTGAGAGCAGGAAGCAGCCGTCCAATCAGCAGAGAGCATGAGGAGAGAGCAGAGAAGAAAAGACCGATGGTTAGCTCTTCATCACATGATGGAGACACATCATCACCTCTCACTGTCTCTGGGTTTAACTACAGTAAAGGTTCATTCTGCTCCACATCAACACACTCTGGACACATCCAGAGGAAACATCCAGAGGAAACATCCAGAGGAAACATCCAGAGGAAACAGAGGATGTGTGTCAAGGTTAGCCTCCCCTCCTCCTCCTCCTCTTCCTCCTCCTTCATCATCATTTCATCCCCTTCTGCTCCCCTGACGATGTGAATCCCTCTGAATATACTGAATATGATTTCCTCTCCCTCCTCCTTAACAAAACCAGCTCCTCTCTCTCTCTCTCTCTCTCCGTTAATGAGGTAATCAGTGCCTCCTTTTCTTTCCCTCTTTTCCCTCCGTCAGCGTGGAGCGAGGAGGAGGAGGACGAGGAGGAGAGGAAGACGAGGGAGGCCAAGGAAGCAGGTCAGGCCTCCAGAGGGAGAGGAAGAGGTCGTATCAGAGGAGGCAGTAACGCTGGCAGCCGTCATTAATAATCACAGAAAAAACACTTATTGTGAAAATATTAGTTTCATTTTCTTCGTCTTTGATTTGTAACAACGGAGTCGACAGAAACACCCAACGTGTCCTTCTTACTGTAAAACAACCAATAACCAGTCCTGCAAGAACTCATATTCATGAATAAATACTCCAATAAAAGTCCCACTGTCATAAATACTGATCAGTTTATAGGCCTGCTCAGTCCATGTATTATATGCATATATATTTATTTATATTATTATATATTTCCCCGCTTTACCTCGCTGTCAGACGGCCATTTACCTCGCTGTCAGACGGCCATTTATCTATTTTCTCTTCAAAGCCACCAGACTCCATTCACAAAAACAGTATATTTACCTCACATACCTTTATTTATTTACTATTCTGTTTAATTTTCTTTTTAATTTTTTTTTTCTTTTCTTTTCTTTTTTTTTTATTTGATGACACACATTGAGTGACAGACCCCTCATTTGCATAATGAGGTAGAAATGCGTAAAATAAACAAGGGGTGATTGGCAATTAATTAAATAAATACATTTAAAAATAAATATAAAATAAATATAAATTAATAATATAAAATAAATAAATAGAAATATATAGAAATAGAATAAGAAAAAAATTAAATAAAAAATAAATGCATGAATAAATAAATACATTTAAAAAATAATGTAATTAATATATAAATAAATAAAAGGGAAAATTAAACAAATAAATAAAAGAATTAATACAAAGATAAATAAAGAAACAAATTAAATTGGACGCCGGAGACGTGGAGCTCTGTAAAGTCTTCTGGACAGCTCTCAGGTCAGTTTAATGACCACGAGTCGGCCTCGCCGCCGTCAGGACGAGAGAGAGGCGGGAAAACTTCCCTTTAATGAGTTCAGTTTTATGTAACTAACAGGACTGAAGGGGGGTGGGCAGTAATTAACCCACTGGAGAGAGGGAGAGAGAGAGAGAGGGAGAGAGAGAGAGAGAGGGAGAGAGAGAGAGAGGGAGAGAGAGAGAGAGAGAGAGAGAGAGAGAGAGAGAAAGAGAGAAATATGTCATTGCCATAGAAGCTGCAGGAGAGGTCAGTGATGTCACAGCCTAAGAGACAACCACAACCACACATAATAGATGTAACTCACACTCTGCCTTTTATTTACTCCTCTACTTCATGTTTTTTTAGTTTTTTTTACATTTATCCTTTGATATTGCAATATGTGGTTATTAATTGTTTTTTATTTTTGTTTTATTGACACAACAAACATTAATTACTTCTTTATTGTTTTCTTACATTTACATGCATGTTCTTTTTAAATATCTATATATTGTAATTTGCTTAATGAATTGTATATATGTGGATGCTGTATATATATGTTTTATAAAATACTTTTTTGTTGCATTTTGAAACAAACAGAAACCAACTGCTGCCTGAGAGGATTTAAAGAATGTAAAACACTGAAAATAGATGTAAAATGTTCAGTAATGTAACTGTAAATGAGCTAAAGCATGCATTAACCCGGTGTGTGTTCTTAAAGGAAGCAGATGTTAATGTTTGTTTATGGCTGCGCTGGGAAAAGAACCCAATCTAAAGACTTGAGATTGGTTCAGGCTGCTGTTATTCCATATATTTAACAGTATTTAACAGACGTCTCTCAGTAGTTTCTGACCTCCCGACACCGTCTGCAGCTGAAGAACAAACTTTTAAAAAAGAAAGAGTGAAACCTAAAAGTAGTCTTCAACAAACAGGACTCAGTAGTAGTTCGATAGAGTAGATTCACTGCTGGTTTGGGTCTTAATGGGATGTGTTGACTGTAGAAAAACACAGAATATCAGGTTCATCCTTCTCCAACAGTCCTGTTCTACTGTAACTCTGAATTCTTTGTTCCTGGTGGATACTAACGCTGTCTGAGGCCCGTTGACAATATTAGTTTTGTTAGTTGTGTTTTGTTAGCACAGAGTCACAGACTGATTCCTAAACTGAAGAGCAACCCCACAGATTCTGGACATTTCTAACATATTAATAGTTGAATTAATCACTTAGTTTTCAGTTTTCTGCTCTCTCCTCTCCTCTCGTCTCCTCTCGTCTCCTCTCCTCACCTCTCCTCTCCTCACCTCACGTCTCCTCTCCTCTCCTCTCCTCTCCTCTCGTCTCCTCTCCTCTCGTCTAGTCTAGTCTCCTCTCCTCACCTCTCCTCTCCTCACCTCACGTCTCCTCTCCTCTCCTCTCCTCTCCTCTCCTCTCCTCTCCTCTCATCTAGTCTCCTCTAGAACTAGGAACTGCCAAACCAGGACCGGCCCATGTGGACTCCTGCTACAGGGGTTTACCAGGAGGAATGTACCAAATGTGGGAGAGGTGGAGGGGGGGTTTCAGGTGTTTTGAGAAACTTAAACTCTTTTTAACACATTTAAAGATATTTGTTGACTGTTACCAGATGAGTTTGTGATTTATTTCTACTGTTTTTTCATTTATTTCAGTCTAAACTGATCTGATCTGATCTCTTATCAACATGGGAGTAGACAAATATGCTGCTTTATGCAAATATATGTATATATTTATTATTGTAAATCTGAATTTTATAAAAAAATTATAAATTTTTAAATTTTAATATTATGGGTAAATCAACACAAATCAATAACAGATATTGATCAGAAACCCTCACAGGTACTGCATTTAGCATAAAACAATATGCTCCAATCATAACATGTCAAACTGCAGCCCAACAGGCAACAACAGCTGTCAGTGTGTCAGTGTGCTGACTTGACTATGACTTGCCCCAAACTGCATGTGATGATCATAAAGTGGGCATGTCTGTAAAGGGGAGACTCGTGGGTACCCATAGAACCCATTTACATTCACTGATCTGGAGGTCAGAGGTCAAGGGACCCCTTTGAAAATGGACATGACAGTTTTTCCTCGCCAACATTTAGTGTAAGTTTGGAGCGTTATTTAACTCCTTCATGACCAGCTAGTATTTCTCAGACTTTTTCTAACATTTTTCTGGCTTTTCTTCGGACAGTTTTCTGACCTTTTTTTTTTTTTTAACCTTTTTTCAGATTTTTTTTCGAACATTTTTTCTGACTTTTAAAAAAAAAAAAAAAAAAATTCTGACATTTTAAATTAAATATTGACTTTTTATTGGACATTTTTCAGACTTTTTTTTGGGACAAAAGCCCTCACACATTCACACATCTGGAGGTCAGAAGTCAAGGGACCTCTTTGAAGATGGACATGAGATTCATCCGATTCACCAAAGCTAGCTGTGTGTTTCATCTGGAGCTCCGTGAGGCTCTGAGCAGCCTCTGAGGGCCTCGGTCGGTGTGGTGGGTTATTAATGAGAAAGAAGAAGTCACACAGAGGAGAGAAACTGTCACGGCCGCCTGCTTGAATCCTTCCTTCCACAGTCAGGTAGACACGTTTCACTCTTCTGCTCAGCGTGACGCCTCTCTGAATCCAACAAACACTAATGACTCGCTGATTTTCAATTTAAATGTGTCGTCCCTCCCTCAGCGGCGCCGTTCATCAGCTGACTGGTTTCCATACGTTTGAACTCTCGTTTTCCATCTTTTGAATAATTCTCCGTCCAGTTGAGGCCGTGCTGGTAATTATTATTTCCATCACGGCCTCGTCCAACTCCATCACACTGACAGACAATTACATTTCAATTATCCTCCACACCGACTCTGTTCTACACAACACCAACAATGAAACTCATTGTTTCTGTCCCGATGCTTTCACTCCGCTGAACGACAACCAGCCTCAGACGAGTAAATGTAAAGACTGAAGAATGGCGAGGGAGGACTGTTTAAAAATATGAATGTAAATACAAAAGAAGTTCTATCTATCTCTATCCAGACACATCGTTTCACAAAGCCAAGAAGAGAGACGCATCTTGCACATATTGTGCTGTTGGGTACCTCTCCATGACATCATGGCATCTTCTTCTGTCCAACCTCCCTCTCATCTACCCCTCCAGGTAACTGTTACTACTCTGATACAGGAGAGGAATCATTTCCATAACGTCCCCTGTCTCAGGAAATTCACCTTAAATATGAAATTATCTCTAAAGCCCCACTAAACTTAGACAAGCACAAAAAAGGGTCATCAGCTGCAGCTTCTGCAGATATCCTTCAGAATCAGCAAAAACCTAAAACTATGTCGAGGTGTTTCTTTGTCTATGTCGGCTGTAGAGGGTAAATCATGGGAACGTGCTGAAATACAAATTTGAGTCTCCTAAAGCTGTGTGCGTTATCTGTAAGGGTGAAGTTTGAGTGGTGAAATCGTTGTTTGCAGCAGAGCACTTTCTGTAGAGATAACATGCGTCCTTCTCTGCATCTTGCACAGGATCAACCACAAAAATGTATCCAGTTTTTGTCTTGTCTTTTAAAAAGCTTATCATCATTAAAGGGACTGTTTGTAACTTTTTAAGCATATAAATGTACCGGGTCGGGACACATGTGCACTCGCATATGCGCGTTCGCGTGTAGCCGCTGCCTCTCCTCCGCTGCCTGCTCGCCTTCACTCAGACAGCGCACGCGTTCTCGCTCAGCTCGCTCCACCTCTCACGTGCATGCTGCTCACTCCACACTGCAGAAGAGTTAGTTTAGCTCTGAGAATATCTAGTGAATGTTCAGTGGACGTTTGTGCAGAAATAACTGCTGCAGCTCCTCCAGACCAACAGAGGTTTCCCGTGTCTGGTGAAGTGACGGGGCTCCGCAGAGAGACACGTTACCGTCTCGTTACCGACCGGGTGCCGGTGTCTCCTCTGCTCTCTCCGGCTGCGGGCGGAGAGAGCATGGAGACATGCTGCAGAGCCCCGCTGCATCAGCCTGCACTGAGGCAGGAAAAGCCAACACTAGGACCAGATCTAAATCATGTTCATGGAGAGACCTTCGTCTGGTCAGCTGACATATAGAGTGATATTGTTGTTTTATCTCACTCTTTTGAGCAATGCTCGTTCATGTCTATTTAGAGCGAGCAAGCGCGAGCCCGACGCCGACTTTTGTTGATTTCACAGCCACAGGTGTCGCTGTTAAGAAGCATTTCTGAAAGTTACAAATAGTCCCTTTAAGTGATCTCTCTTCTCTCAGATTGACAGACTGCCTGAAAACCATCTCCTGAAGTTCTCCTAACAGCGTAGACCACCTCTGGAGCTCTCCTAGCTGTCTCTCCCAGGTTAGAGGCCGTTACACAGCGAGGCGTGACCAATAAACGACAGGAAAAAGTGAATTACTCGCCTGTGAATATCATATGTGTAGGGCTTTTATTGTGACACATAAGAACAGAAGGAGTGGATCTGGTCTACGCTGTCTTTGTCAAGTTTGGAAGGAGTAACAAAGTTTGCCGTCCTGGTTCAGACTACAGAGCCTCTGTGTTGATGATTCATAAATATAGATGCAGCTCGATCCATTCAGCACAACGTGGTGGTTGATGCCTTTATTCACGGTGCAAAAGCTCAGAGAAATCAACCTCCTTATAAAAAAATATGCTGCTTTTTCGCCGCGTTCTGTGTGAAAGCACTCATGACAAAAAACAAACTCTTCGAAAAAATAAACTAATAATAAATTGCGAATTAATTGCAAAAAAAAAAAAAAAAGCCTTAAGAGACGTGATAAAAGGACTAAAAGTACCTTATTTCCTGGTCTGAATAACGGTCGAGACAATTCTTTCCAAGATGTTTTGGGATCAAAAAATGAAGTAAGTATTAAACAGAAAATGCCTACAAAGCCATCATCCATAACATAATTAAAATAATAAATCATCACGTGACGGACACAGAGGTTGTAGTACTGCCGTTTGACCACTACGAAAATCAGCATCAACTACCGGCGCTCTTCCTTGGGGGGTTGGGTTCACTGAGGAGTTGGTGAGATAATCCACAGACAGACAGACAGACAGACCGACAGACAGACAGACACACCGACAGACAGACCGACAGACAGACCGACCGACAGACAGACAGATAGAGGTGAGACTCTGAACCAGGAAGTCATTCGAACTTATTAAACATGAATCTATAGACTCAGCTGACATGTGAACCCAGTTCTTGGTGAAATATTCAGCTGGCAGCAGCTCAGAGCTTCATAATTAGTCTGTGACGGCTTTGTCACTTCCTCCAGAGAGACCTGATCGCTGGCTCTCCTCTCTCTCTCTCTCTCTCTCTCTATCACACCCATAACTCAACACTTCCTGTGCTAATTAATTTCCAACATGACGGCGACCTGACTCGACTCGCCTGTCAGACCGCAGTCGTTAACGAGCCCCGATGTCTTTCTAACAAAAGCACAGCAATTACTAATAAAGCTACGACACACGAGCAACCTCCGCCTCCCCGAACAGCACACGCACGCACACACAGGTGATGACGCTGCTGAACGCCACCGCCACCACTCTGGAGGCTCCGCTCACATTAATGGGAGCGCTGCTGCTTCAGGCCTCGCTGGGGGCCTCTGGAGAGACTTCCTGCATCTCATCAGACGCTCCGCCCGCGTACAACATATAAAAACACAGGAAACAACCTCCATCATCACTTTCATCGCTGCCTAGAAATGAAATAATATTACAAGACCCTCGGTATGTAGCATAAAGAGACTCTACGTTAGCTGTTCTTCCATCAAGAAGAAAATGATGGGTTTGGAGTTTGCATGAGTTTGGAGCGTTATTTAACCTCCTTCATGACAAGCAAGTCTGACATGGTTGGTACCGATGGATTCATCAGGTTTTATAGTTTCAGATGATACCAGTATCTTCACTGTAGCTTTAAAACTGAGCGCGCTACAACATCAAATAATGCGTTAAAGTAATTTAAAGCTATAGAGTGAATGAAGAGAGGGAGCAGCGTTAGTGAGAACAAAGCAGTGAATCAGAGAAATAAAACGTTATTGTTGAAGTCCAGAAACATCCTGAACGCAGCAAAATAAGAAGAACATAGAAAATCCAGGCGATATAGAAACCGCCACAGCAACGGTCTGTTATACGTAGCAACGGTCTGTTATACGTAGCAACGGTCTGTTATACATAGCAAACGGTCTGTTATACATAGCAACGGTCTGTTATACATAGCAACGGTCTGTTATAAATAGCAACGGTCTGTTATATATAGCAACGGTCTGTTATAAATAGCAACGGTCTGTTATACATAGCAAGGGTCTGTTATACATAGCAACGGTCTGTTATACATAGCAATGGTCTGTTATACGTAGCAACGGTCTGTTATACATAGCAACGGTCTGTTATAAATAGCAACGGTCTGTTATATATAGCAACGGTCTGTTATATATAGCAACGGTCTGTTATACATAGCAATGGTCTGTTATACATAGCAACGGTCTGTTATAAATAGCAACGGTCTGTTATACGTAGCAATGGTCTGTTATACATAGCAACGGTCTGTTATAAATAGCAACGGTCTGTTATACGTAGCAACGGTCTGTTATACATAGCAACGGTCTGTTATACGTAGCAACGGTCTGTTATACATAGCAATGGTCTGTTATACATAGCAATGGTCTGTTATACATAGCAACGGTCTGTTATAAATAGCAACGGTCTGTTATACGTAGCAACGGTCTGTTATACATAGCAACGGTCTGTTATACGTAGCAACGGTCTGTTATACATAGCAATGGTCTGTTATACATAGCAATGGTCTGTTATACATAGCAACGGTCTGTGTAATAAATACACATTATGCACACTGAAACCGTCTAATGCCTTCTTTGAGTGTTTTTTTCTGATGGGTGTTTCTCTGACGGATTTCTTAATTTATTTTAAGTGGAACAACTAAACCTGATACTTCAATCCTGACACTAACTCCACACTATACATTTGGCCAGTTATACATTAAAAACGATATCAATAACTCCACAAAGTAGCAACCATCTCCTCTCTGTATGAACCATACAGTACTACGCCTCCCAGTTCCCTCCCAGTCTGAGGACGTGTTTCACTCACTGAGCAGTTCTGTGTCAGTCGTCTTCACAAGCAGCTTTGTGGCTCAGTTAGCTGACTTGGCATCCTGCTGTTGTGACCCAAATACAAACCTACTGCCAGCCGCCGCGCTCTGATTGGCTGTCAGACGACACGAGAGGGAATAGAAGGAGGAGGAGGAGGAGGAGGAAGAGGAGGATGGAGGGATTTCCATCTTAAAGAACTTGTGTTAATAAATCTGAACCTGTCTGCTGAATGACTTCAACGTTACACATCTGAGAGAAGACGCCTACATGTGTGTTTGTTTATTTATAGATCTGTAAAATGCTCCACTGTAACGTCACATGTTTACTACCCATAATCCTTCAGTCCAGAGAGCTTCCTGTTCTGTTCCAGACGTGGAGCCGCAGACAGAGATTTCCCAGTCGGCGTCACGGCTCAGACTTCTTTTGAATTCTGCCGGACTGCGTTAACAAAATATCTTTAAAATGAGAAGAACCAGAAGTATCGGCTCCGAGCAGGCCGCCTCGAGCTACGTCTGACAATCTGAGAGGATTTTGCAAAAAAGCATTGAAATTGGTAGTGAAATATGACGGGAAAGGACAGCGAGAATTTAGTTTTTTTTTGCGATGGTTTCACCGAGGATAACCGAAGAGACAAAATAAATCTCTCCACTAAAACATGACAGTTATTCTGGCAGGTAAACGTCACTCTTTCTAGTGATGAGTTATATTTATACGTCTCTCTTTCATGCATCAATATTTAAGTGAGAATCACACAGAAAAAAGACAGATATTAAGTGTGATGTAAAGGGGAGACTCGTGGGTACCCAAAGAACCCATTCACGTTCACATATCTGGAGGTCAGAGGTCAAGGGACCACTTTGAAAATGGACATGACAGTTTTTCCTCTCCAACATGTAGCGTAACTTTGGAGCGTTATTTAACCTCCTTCATGACCAGCTAGTAGGACATCGTTGGTACCAATGGATTCATCAGGTTTTCTAGTTTCATCTGATACCAGGATCTTCACTCTAGCTCTAAAACTGAGCCGCTACGACCTAAAAATCACAAGTTGTGTTAAAGAAATTAGTGGCTTTAAAACCAATTTGCGATTCCAATGTGTTATTACCGCGTTAACTTTGACAGCTCTAGAAACTAGAAAACCTAATCTTGTTATCTTGTCGGGAAAAACGCTAAATAACGCTCCAAACTTACAATACATTTTGGTGAGGAAAAACTGTCTAAGCCATTTTCAAAGGGGTCCCTTGAGCTTATCACCAGTGTGGTGATAATATCGTATCGTGAGGCCTCTGGTGATTCCCTCCCCTACTAACAAGTGTTTCTATCATTTTGTCCACGTCATGTATGCCGGCGAGGGACTGTCTGACGTTTAGCTGGTTGTCTCTACAGGAGGACTGTCAGCACCTCAGAGGCTGATGAGTGTGTGTTGTCACTCTGCAGCTCCCCGAGGCCAAGGAGACCTGCTCAGTCCAACAGCTGCTCAGAGGCCAGTGTGTGTGTGTGTGTGTGTGTGTGTGTGTGTGTGTGCATGTGTGTGTGTGTGTGAGTATCACTGCAGCCAACATGGTATCAGTGACAGTGAGCTGACTATCAACACCACCAACACTCCCTCTGTTAAACACACACAGCTGAAACACAGACATCCAGCCACACTCAATCAATAAAGCATGTACACGTACACACACACACACACACACACGCACGCACGCACGCACACACACACACACCAGAGCCAGGATCAGTAACGGAGCTCTCAGAGACTCAGAGAGGATCAGTCCTGCTGAGGGAGACGGAGCATCTACTGGTAGAACATTCAGACTATAACTGACCCAGAGTCAGCTTCCTTCCTCATTCTTAAATCCAACTTAGTTCTGGCTTCAGGACCCGTCGTTGTTCCGTATACAGCCTGGTAAGAGCGTCACTAGGGATGCTAATCTTAACCAATAACCGACCCCCGTTAACCGATTATTAACCCGTTAACCGACAAGATTAGTGTCTCACATGCAGCGGTGCACCAGCTGCAGTGTATGAGGACAACAGACAACTGAGTCTCCAGTTCAGCGTCCGGGAGCGTTAACTTAGCAGCTACGATGCTGCGTTCACTGTCTCCAGTTCACCGTCCGGGAGCGTTAACTTAGCAGCTACGGCGCTGCGTTCACTGTCTCCAGTTCAGCGTCCGGGAGCGTTAACTTAGCAGCTACGATGCTGCGTTCACTGTCTCCAGTTCACCGTCCGGGAGCGTTAACTTAGCAGCTACGGCGCTGCGTTCACTGTCTCCAGTTCAGCGTCCGGGAGCGTTAACTTAGCAGCTACGATGCTGCGTTCACTGTCTCCAGTTCAGCGTCCGGGAGCGTTAACTTAGCAGCTACGATGCTGCGTTCACTGTCTCCAGTTCACCGTCCGGGGGCGTTAACTATTTAACGTCCTTCCTGAACAGCTAGTCTGACATGGTTGGTACAAACCTTTCATACGATACCAGTATCTTCACTCAAGCTTTAAAACTGAGCCGCTACAGCCTCTGAAAGACAGCCAAGTCGGTCGGGATCGCAGGTCTTAAGGGGTTAATGACCGCCGGGCTCCACGATGCAAACATTTCACTCCATACTGTATTTGACTCCGTCTGTTAATGAGAATCAGAGTGAGAATGTGAACCACTCTGTTGTGACACCTGGATCTGTTAAACCTCAGCAGCACCAACATGTCATCTCTCCTCTCTGATCTCATCTTCAGCTAACGTAGTTTAAATAATGAGAAGAAGATCCCGTCTCTCTGTTTACTACCTCGCAGCCGCTCTACCACTCAACCCGCCTTCTTGTGCATTAAGAAAATCAAAAAGCAGCATTCACACGCACATCCAGCTGTATGTAAATCTACACAATGAGCCGAGCTCTCCCCATTCAGCCCACTTCCTGTCTGCCTCTGCCGGAGGCTGTGGAGGTGATTCCTCCGCCACGTCTTCAGAGACACTCTCACTATTTATAGATTTATAGCTCCCTGCTTCATTCACACTCGCCCTTCTGTTGACGGACTCTTTTATACACATCCTCTCCATCATCACACTCTCCCTCCACCTCTTTTCTTTTCTTTCCTCTGGTGAGACAAGAGCTGCATATTCCCCCTTTTCCTCTCTCTCCTTCACAGCCGCCGTGATTCCTCTCATCGCCTGCCGAACAACACCGACACATTCTGTGCAAATTCATCAAAGTCGACAAGAACGATTCACCAAGTAGGAACATTTAGAACGGATAACAAATGTGGGATTCATTTGCGATTGTCAGCCAGAGTTCTAATGCATGATTTTAGCCCTCTCTTCACATCAGAGGTCAGAGGTCAGAGGTCAGAGGTTACAGGACAGCTACTGTAGTAGAGATTTCATATCATGCCCGAGGAACCCCTCACTGACGGGAGGATCTTAGTGATCGTCGTGATGGAGGATCCTCTCTGTTGTCTCCGTGGTTTCTGTCTGTCTGGTTTCTGTCTGGTGTTGTTGTTGAGAGGAATGTGCAGTTTGAGTCGGTGTGTAGGCGTCCCCACCACCGCCACCAGCGACCCCCCCGACACGCTGCAGCTCACAATGACACCACTGTCAGCAGCACATAAACAAGCCAGCTCAGCAGGAACTCCATCATCATCTCTCTCCATGACACTGAGCCGTTAACGGTGGTGAACGTTCTCAGACAGAGCAGAGCGCTGCACACGACGAGGGGAGGAACTAAACACGCCTGAAATGACTTCTGTTTGTTCCTGTAGTGACGACTATCTATTAAAACGCTGCTCAGAGGCCGATAAGGCTCTTTACTGGGTGACTTGTTCCAAAAAGTCAAAAAGTCCAGATGCATGAAAGGAATTACAAACAATAACCGGCTAACTGGAACAACTAAAGACTGTAACGTGAAGTAAACAGAAAATGTCCAAACCTATCTCACCTGATTCTGAGTCCAGACAATTCCATAAATACTGCAATTCAATATTATAGTATTTTTTTGTTGTTTGTGGAAAAAGATGAATCACACACTTCTAGGGACTTTTACTTTGTTAAACATCTAAATGAATCCAGTAAACATGTTTGGTTTTCAGAAATCAAAGAATAAAGACATTTCCCTCACAGATTAGTGGTGTTTTCTTTTTAATTTATAAGGGACATGTAATGTTTTATACTTCTGCTCTCTAGCTCTCCCATCAGCTCCGTTCTCTTTATCCATCCATGGTCAGCTCCATCGGGGCCGTTTCAATGCAGAGAACAGAGATGTCAGTATCTGGGTGCTCTACAGTCGTAGCGTCGGCCCATTTGACCACGGAGACGAGAGCAACGGCCGGCTTCACCGCCACGTTACCGCCATACGATGACTTTTTTTCGCCTTTTTTCAGCCTTTTTTTCAGAGATATTTCAGACATTTATCAGACATTTTTCAGACTTTTATTCAGACATATATTGGCCTTTTTCTGACATATTTCTGACTTTTGTTTGAACATATTTCGGCCTTTTTTTGGACATTTTTTGGGCCATATTTCGGACATAATTTGACATTTTTTTCCGGCTTTTTTTCGGACATATTTCAGCCTTTAAAAAAAAATTTCAGACATATTTCAGCTTTTTTTCTGACTTATTTTTGGACATATTTTGGCCTTTTTTAGAAGTTAGCATGCAGCTTTAGCTCTGCTCTGTCTAGCTCTGCTTTTCCTGTCAATGTGTGAAACCCAGAGTGTTTCCATCCTTTATTGGATGTGTAGTGTTTACCACGCTGGATTTAACATGGGAGGGTGCAGGTCGTATCCTTCTACCTCCACATAGACTCAGATGAAGCAGATATATCGATTCTGGTATTAAAACATCGAAATTGAGTCCTGGTACATACTGTAGGTGAACTGACTTTTTCTCCCACCCCTATTAATTGAGGTTATTTCATGCTTCCAGAATTAAGCGACAGCCTGATTTTCTGTTGTTTTAACCTGACTAATTATCAAGCTGTATCTCTAATTTTCTGTCACTAACAAGGTGTAACTGCTGCAGACAGTAAAATCCAGCAGCCGGACCAGAATGTGATCATTTGTTCCTCTTCAAAGCGGTGAGCCTCCTGTCAGCCTGAATGTCCTGAGTACCGTTAACGGGCATATTTACCGGGAGGAGGAGGAGAGGGAGGAGGAGGAGGGGGAGGAGGAGGAGGAGGAGGAGAGGAAGAGGAGAGGAGGAAGAGGAGAGGGGGATGATCTCATAGCTGGATTCTTTGTTTCTGCTGGTGGTAGAAGTGTCACTTTAAAGAGAAATAGTGATGTCATTCAGAGCTGCAGGATATTTCTGTCTGTTTCTACAGTTCTGTCACATTTCTCTGTTTATTATTATATTTAATCTGAACTTTAAGATATCAAACATTTAGGTGGAAATAATCTTCTGTTGTTTGAGACATTTTTGGAAAATAATTGTCCGCTGTAGAGCTGCATGATTATTTATCATGTTTATTAATTGATTTTAGCAACAACCTATTTTTATTGCATATACACTCGCCGGCCACTTTATTAGGTACACCTTGCTAGTACCGGCTGGTCTTCATCTGCTTCAAGGTTGGACGTGTTGTGCGTTCAGAGATGGTATTCTGCATACCTTGGTTGTAACGAGTGGTTATTTGAGTTACTGTTGCCTTTCTATCATCTCCAACCACTCTGCCCATTCTCCTCTGACCTCTGACATCAACAAGGCATTTCCGTCCACACAACCCCCGCTCACTGGATCTGTTCTCTTGTTGGGACCATTCTCTGTAAACCCTAGAGATGGTTGTGGTGAAAATCCCAGTAGATCAGCAGTTTAATACTCAGACCAGCCCGTCTGGCACCAACAACCATGCCACGTTCAAAGTCACTTAAATCCCCTTTCTTCCCCATTCTGATGCTCGGTTTGAACTTCAGCAAGTCGTCTTCACCACGTCTAGATGACGTAATGCATTGAGTTGCTGCCATGTGATTGGCTGATTAGCTATTTGTGTTAACAAGCAATTGAACAGGTGTGCCTAATAAAGTGGCCGGTGAGTGTATATATTTATGTTGTGCTACATTCCTGCTAATGTATAAATCAGGGCTGCACAATGTTGGAAAAAAATGACATTGCATTATTATTATTTTTCTGCGACATATATATATTGCGATATGAAAAAATACGAGAATATTCACCCTTAATTTTCTAAACATTTTAAAGTTTTTGTAAACATTTTAAATGCATAAATATGGTGCACTTTATCAAAAAATCAAACATTCAGGAGAGTTTCTGTCAGGCTGCCGCTGTGTGCATGATGTCACCAGAACCGAGACTTCGGTACCAAGTCGATGCCAAAATTCTAAAAAGGTGACGGTACTTTTTTTCTACAGTACCGAAGGTCCCGTACGATGCCTGTAATCAGGGTCCCAGACTAACACGCCAAGCGCCAAATGTGGGTCGATTTTTACCGTTTGGCGAGCAACTCTCTGAAGGCTTCTGTCCTCTGCTCTCCGTGAGTCGGGGTTTGACGTGATGGCGATTAATATCGGATGAATTGTGCAGCTCTATCTGCTGGTGATCTGGTATTTCTTTACAACTTCAGAGGAGACGAACATAGATGCAGAGAAACGAGCTTCCTCTTCATCATCCAGCTCGTCCTCCTCTCTGGATTTACCTTCTCTGCACCAAGTCGTGGTGTCAGAAGAGGAGAGGAATCCCTCTTCTTCTTCTTATTGTGTGTCAGTATGAGCTCAGTTCAGACAGGATGATCCCTGTTTACTCATCAGACTTCCATTATTAGTAATATCAACACTCGTATGGGATTAAATAAAGAAGAAGACTCTCCTCCTCATCCTCCTCCTCCTGTCTTACCCTCCTCTCTACTCTTCATCCTTTTCTTTCTATCACTCTCATCTCTTCGTATTCTCCTCCTCTGGGAGGAAATGAGGGGGGGTGAGAGTTTATCTGTCGGAGGAGGAGAGAAGCTCCTTTTCCTTCATATTCTGTCGCTCCATGTTTTCATGTTGAGAGGAGAAAACATGGTGGACTCAGAGAAACGCCGTCTCCTCTCACTTCCTGTCACATCACAGATCTGCTCACATTTCTGCTGCTGAACCAGGAAACTAAACGACCGCTGTTTCCTTCAGCAGCAACAAACTATCCGCTCTGTAATGATGCACCGACATGTGAACACACTCCTCTCCTCTCCTCTTTTCTTTCTGTTCCTCTATCCTCCTCTCCTCTCCTTTCCTTCCTTTCCTTTCCATCTCTCCTCTCCTCTTCCTATTCCTCTCATCCTTACTTCCTCTCCTCCTTTTCCTTTCCGCTCCTCTCCTCCTATCCCGCCCCCTCTCTCTCTACTTTCGCCTTCCTCTCCTCTCCTCTCCTCCTAACGCCTTTCTTCTCCTAACTCTGCTTCCTCTCCTAACTCCTTTCCTTCTCTCCTCCTCCTTAAAATCATCACTCCTCTTCCTCCTACCATCCTCTCCTCCTCTCCTCTTGCCTCTCCTTTCCCATCCTCTCTCCTCTCCTCTCCGTTTCCTTCCCTTTCCTCTTCTCCTCTCCTCTTCTTTCCTTCCTCCATCCTATCTCCTCGCCTCCTTTCCTTTCCATTTCCGTCTCCTCTCCTCCTATGCTTCTCAATCCTTTCCTTTCGCTCTCCTCCTTATCTCCTCTCCTCTCCCTTCCTCTCCTCCTATCTCCTCTCCTCTCCTCCTAACTACTTTCTTCTCCTAACTTTTCTCCTCTCCTAACTCCTTTCCTCTCCTCTCCTCTCCTCCTAACGCCTCTCCTCTCCTCTCCTCCTAACTCCTCTTCTCTCTCTCTCTCTCTCTCTCTCAGAGATAAACACATTTTAAAACCGATCTCTGTCTCCTGAGTCTCTAACGAACCCTCGTAGCGTCCTAGTCTTTATTCGTCCTCTGTGTGTCTATCTGTCTCCGTTATATCGGCTGATTCAGTTAAAGTGACGGTGCTTCTCTCCTCTCCTCATCCTCAGCTCCACCAATCAGATCACCATCGATCGGACATCCTCCGAGATGAGCGGGTGAAGAGAGCTCCTCATTTCCACTCCGTCCTCTTCCTCCGTCCCACACATTTATTCTTCTTTCCTCTCCTCCCAAACCTTTTGAAGTGGAAGTTATATCACCAGCAGTTTCCTCCGGTTTCTCATTGGTCCGCCGGGTCGATTCTCAGCTCGCCTGCTGTGTTACGTAAAAGCCGTCCAATTAAGAACACGGCTTCCCTGGCCTCTGGTCACGGAGCTGCCGAGACCGCAGAGTCGTAATTAGCAGATCAGACATCCCTTCCACTCAGCGTTACAGTGTGTGTGTGTGTGTGTGTGTGTGTGTGTGTGCACGCTATGGCCGCCCTGGTCCTCAGACGGGGTCACATGGTGCAGGCGTAGATCTGCTGCAGCTTTCATCGACCCTCAGAGACGGTGAGGTGGATTTTTACAAGTTTTTCTGAACCACGATGGAGCGAGAGGGTTGAGGGAGTTCCTCCCTGGATTCCTCTCTTCTCACATTTCAGTATATACAGATAGATTGACTCCATTTGAGTCGATGTGGAGGAAGTTAGGGGAAGTTAACGCTTTTATTGTGGTAGTCTGAGTAACGTGGCGTCATATCCTTTCCGTATCCGTCAACCAAAACAAACCTCAAACCTCAAATTCTTTCGGATGTATGTCCGCCTTTTTTCTGACATTTTTTTTAGACTTACCTTTGGATTGTTTTGGACATATGTCGGACTTTTTTTCTGCCTTTCTTCGGCCTACTTTGTGCATTTTTTGGGACATTTTTCAACCTTTTTTGTGGGCTTTACTTCTGCCAAAAGAACAAAGTATAAAACGTTGGAGTGTCGTCATGGATACGACCTGCACCCTCCCATGTTAAATCCGGCGTGGTAAACACTACACATCCAGTAAAGGATGGAAACACTTTGGGTTTCACACATTGACAGGAAAAGCAGAGCTAGACAGAGCAGAGCTAAAGCTGAATGACAACTCTGTCACGGACAGGAAACGTTATGGTATGGCGGTAACGTGGCGGTGGAGTCGGCCGTCGCTCTCGTCTCCGTGGTCAAATGGGCCGACGCTACGACTGTAGAGCACCCAGATACTGACATTTGTGTTCTCGGCATTGAAACGGCCCGATGGAGCTGACCATGGATGGATAAAGAGAACGGAGCTGACGGGAGAGCTAGAGACCACCTTGGAGAAGTTAGAGGAAGTAGACATGTGGGACTACGCACGGTTTTCAAAATAAGGTGTTAACAAAGGGAACTGTATATACTAACTACATCTATGGAAATCAGATTGATGGATTATATTCACCAGAAGTATCAAACATTACATGTCCCTTATAAATTAAAAAGAAAATACCACTAATCTTTTACAAAGTAAAAGTCCCTAGAAGTGATGCTGATTCAGCTTTTCCCCGTCCTCTAGTGTTATAATATTAGCATCCTGCAGGCGCAGCAGTGTTAAACATTCCTGCAGATTTAGGAAAAAGAAGCCATTTCCTGTCATTCTTGTTCCTCATCAGTTTTGAAAAACCTGATTATCTATCGGAGGGATGGCGAGGAATGGACGCGTGCTGGCGTTTAGTTAGAAGTGTGGCGATAAC